>JALMGJ010000005.1:65591962-65971962 GCA_023362775.1 Charina bottae | reverse complement strand
GAAAACTATATCTTGTTTTTGTGGGGAAATATATAAATTTGGCTCATTCACACAGAGTCCCTTAGTTTTTCTTCACATCAGAACTGCTACCTTATATTTCAGAGCTTTTTCCCACCTAGTTCCTAATTTTTGGAACTGTTTCCTCCTTGAACTATGTTTAGAGCCTGATTTTCTAAGATTTATAAAGACCTTTAATCTGCTATTTTTTTAAGGACCTTTAATAAAGCTGAAAGAACTTTTCTGTGTCAGTACATGATACCAATTAAATCATGGTAGCGTTGGGATCATGTTTTAAATTATTATATTGCTTTGCTTTTTTTGGTGTATACTGTATTGTAAATGTATTTTGCATTTACATTTTCTTTGTACTGTACTTAGATATTACTGCATACCCAAAAAAATACTATACATGTGCCTGTGAATGTGGATGTGCATATACAGAAATATTTTTTATTTATTTCTTCCCCTCTGTCTTTTCTCCAGCCTTTATCTTCCGATATTTTAAAGTAAGGCATGGTTTGTAAGAAGGAGAAAAAAAATACTGTAAGGAGGATTGATAGCAAGACCATCACAGCCAACAGGAGAATATTAAGTAGTCTTAATGGACTATGAACTTCCATAGATTCTGGTGCAATACAAGTTTGGGAATATTGGGTGTGATGGATAAGAAAAAAATATATTTACCCACTGTGCAGAATAGGTCATTATGTCTGAGTCATTGGATGATCAAGGATAAGACAATATGACTAGAAATTGCTGCCAGAATAAGATTTGCTGGCATTCTTTAAAGTAGCTCACACTTTTAAACTGCTCCATCTTTTTCTCCCACAGTGAAATATTTTATTTTAGAAGAAATACACCAGTACATAAAAAAAGCCTGTAGCCATTCACTTAGAAATAATATTGGGAATATCCACAGTAAATCTTGCTAGATTTCTTCATGAAGGCCTCTATACGCAAGGGGCTGAAAACAAAAAAATGCTGCCAATATACATTTATGGAATTTCTGAACCACCAATTTTGAGTAATGTTATTATTCAAATAAAGAATAAACCTAATGAAGGGATAATTCTGAATTTTCTCTCCTCATCATAAAATGGTCCCTTTCACCAAGTAGAAAATAAGCTAGGAAAACACAGGTTATGTTCTCTGCTTCTCTTTGACACAAATCAATTTATTAAAGCTAGAATATGTGAAGGCACTGTCTGATAAAACAACACCAAAAGGCAAAGCTAATGTACATTTATCTGACAAAATGTGGTGTCTGAATATGGCTTGCATCTCTGATAACACACTCACTGCATCCATTTTGAAATTAAATGTTGAAGAAGTTATTTTTTTCCCTCCTGTTCTCCTTTGGTAGATATCTTTTTACTTGACGATTTTGTTCTGACTCAGCTATGTTCTTTTCTTTTACAACTTCATCTCAGCTCCCTAGATATCCTTTTGACGTGAATCTTGGGAAGCCAACTGTAGATGTCAGAGCTTTGAAAGAGCAAGAAATTACTTTCTGAAATACAGGCAAAGTTTGTAAAAGATGCCAAGACTACTGAAGAACCAGGCAGCTGCTTCATGATCAACGCTGTCTTTAAAAAAATATAATTACATGGATTTTCCAATTTTTTTTAGTTGCTCTGCCTAGATTTGTGCATTTATTTATGTCAAAATCAAGAAGCAATTCTGCTCTGGTTGTTTCAAAAGAGATGTGAGCCTTTTTTTAAAAAGTGTACTTTTAGGAAGAAGAGTAGAAAACTCTAAATATTTAGCCATATGTTAAAGTTAAGGGAGAGAGAGAACAGTGATAGAAAAAAGAAGATAATGCTGCTAAAGAAGTAGCACTGAGTTTCTCATCATGTTCAACTCCCCTTCTGTAAGTTAAGCCAAGTATACCAAGTCTTTGTTCTTTTCTATATGCCACCTGCTCAGATATTTGAAGACTTCTGTCAAGTCCTTCATTTTAGAGAATTTATTATATCCATGAGATGAGCAATTATAAAATGCCTGAGTTCTTTCTAAAACAAACAGTATTCAGTGAAATGTTTATCTTATTTAACCTGGTGAGTAAGATTCAATCTGATGTCCCCTTGGTTTTCTTAGTTTAATTCTGTCAACCATGCAGCCCCCTTCCTGATTAACTTTGAGGAAATGTGGGCCTAGACAGAAAAAATGTTGTCCAACCTAGGATTGAGGGATGGACTGATTCTTAGTAATTATCATCTTCTTTCCTTCCCCTTTTTAAATTTTTAAATGTTTACAATTTATGATGGAGCTCTACATAGATGAGATTAAATGCATACATAACAATACTTGGATTTTCTTGATCCTATTATACAGCTGAGGTGATTTATGATATACTGTTATTTATTTCTTCTACACAAATGTATACTATTGATATCTTTTATAAAAGTGTATAAATGGGAAAACAGGTTCAAGCAAGCCCATTGTTTGCATGAATTAGTCCTGGTTTCTAACTCCATACACAGTTTTGACTGAGGAGGAAAAAATCCAATTATGCTTTCCCTTGTGAAAATATGGTTGATTAAGTGAACTATGTGATAAAACAGAAAGAGATGAATTTATCTCACATTGTCAAAATGTGAGCCTTTCCTCTAAAGACAAAAAATAGCTGTGGGGAGGCAGAAACACTTGTTCTCAAAATGAGAACATCTAAATTAGCAAAAGAGGGCATGCAGCTCTGCTAAAAAGGATGATTCTCAAGAGCATTTGTATTTAATAGAATATGCTTGATGAGAGGGACCCTATTCAAGTATCTGCCTATTCACTGACTGAAAACTGTAAATCATTTCAATCATATCTCAAAACTGAGAGCTTGTGCAGTAGGACATACTGTTGAATAATATGAAACACAGTGAATAAGTTAATCCTCCATAAATTCATGAGGTGGTAAAACTGAAATTATGGCAGAAATAATGCCTTTCAAGTTATTTGCATATGATGAAGTTGGAGGCTGCTGGCTTAGTGAGAGAATGGTGAAGGTAGATTAGAAAACAAATCAGATTAGCTGAAAAAGAAGTAGTTCAGTTTATGCCATCCAATGGAGTTCAAGCCCATTCATTGCAATGCCTGCAAGCTTTGTTAGTACTTCAAAGGGAGACTATCAGGGAATACTAACTCTATAACCTAGACTAGGATATTGAAGGAAAAAAAAAGATTCCAGAAGGCAGTGGCAAACATTTCCATACTGTTGGCAAGAGAAGTACATGGATGTGTCCATGAAGTCATCCGAGTTGTGCACAACTCAAAGATTTTATTTTTTCTTGTGTCAAAATGTTTACAGAAGCTTTGCTCTGCCTGGTGTTTCCAGATACTGCTTGAGAATTCTCCAGTGCCCAGGAAAAGGCACCAGATTGGGGAAAGCTCAGCTATAGGATTCAACTTTTCAGCTTGATCCCAGATATATATTGTAGAGAATTCATCACTAGAATAACAGTATTTTCAACCCTTCATAGAAGCCATGTTTAACTTATTTTAATTGGTCCCAGTGTTGGTTTTTGTCCAATTGTAAACCATTATCTTACATTAGTCTATCATAGAAGTTCAAGTAAAGTTTATATCAGTCAAGACTCTCCTTCCTAAGAACAGTATGGAACAATTCAGTCCAAGCTTGAGTCACACTAGTGTACACTGATAGCTTGCTTCATGAAGACAACCAACCCTTAGAATAGTTTAGAGCAGTATCTATCTGGAGATTTTAGCCTATGCACTGAACTACTCTAAAAAAGAGTTACAATAAATAAGACTTACAGAATAACATGGAGTCAAGGTACTTGCCTAAGATTAACCACCCAGATTCACTGGGAGTCAGGCAGCATTCAGAAAAATCTGAAAACCTGGTTCTGCCGCCTAGCGTGGGAAGGAAAAGGTAATAGCTCCTCCTGGGGGGTGGTTAATATCATAATACCCTCCCTAATTCGCCAGATTGGATTTTATATTTATATTTTTATGTCATATTGTATTTATATGGTATTTTAATCTTGTTTTTATTGTAAGCCGCCCAGAGTCCCCCGTTGGGGGAGATGGGCGGTCATATAAATTTGAATAATAAATAAATAAATAAATATACATGTTAATAATAATAATAATAGTAATAGTAATAGTAATAGTAATAGTAATAGTAATAGTAATAGTAATAGTAATAGTAATAATAATAATAATAATAATGTAACTTGAACTGAAACAACTATAAAGGCATTCCTTTGAGCTGAGGTCTATAGTGGCAGGAAGTGGTGTTTTGTTTGTTTTTTACTTCCCATTTTAGCCTACAGTTTTAGTATTCTCTGATGGTCTCCAAGGCAGGCATTGACCAAACCTACCCCTGTTTGACTTCTAAGCTCAGACAAGGTTGAGTGTTATGATCTTCCTCCCATCCCCTCAAAATTAGCAATAATGGATGAAGAGGCTGCATCTAATCAGTTCTCAGGATCTTTTTAAAATGCAGTGATTTCACTTGATGACTGAATATATTAGATTGGACAGTACAGTATGCAAATTATGAATCTGCTTTGTGATGTACAGTATATTTGCAAATGGAGCTCAGATAGCTCTAACAAAGAACATATGTCTTTCAGTTCAACACTGTTTAATGACCTCCAAAGGATTATCAGATTAATTTTATAATAATAATAACCCATCACCAGCTTAAACACCTCCAGCTTGCCAGCACTTAACTATCATTCCATCTCATCTATGAGCCTTTCTGTTCCATTTTTCATTTTGTCTTTCATTATGAAATGACCATACAAATAGCTTTTCAGAGTAGCTCAGGTTTTTGCAAGGGTGGTTCCATAATGAGGCTTTGTAAATGTGGAGCACATATTCTCTGGATCACTATAATATATTGCTGTCTGGTTAGAAACCAGAGTCCTATTAACCTTTTTTTTTGGTGCCTTTGAGTCAGTTTTTGACTCCTGGCAACTGCCTAGACTAGTCTCTGCAGTTTCTTGGCAAAGTTTTTTGGAAGTGGTTTGCCATTGCCTGTTTCCTAGGGCTGAGAGAGAGTGACTGGCCCAGGGTCACCCAGACGGTTTCATGCCTAAAACAGGACTATAACTCACGTTCTCCCACTTTGTAGCCTGATGCCTTAACCACTACACCAAACTGGCTCATTAACATTTTTAGACATGCCAAATATGGTCTGAAAATTAAAACGTTATCAAATATCATATACCCATACGTTTTTCTCACCATCTTTCTGACATACTAATAATAATTAACTCTGCATCTTTAGAGGTATATGGAAAAAGGTGTGGTCATAGATCGAGCCATTTAATTTTTATGATATTGTTCTCTGTGTTTGTCTATGTGTATAATGATACAATGTTATAAACCATCAAGAGAATATTGTTATGGGAAGCATAAACTTTTATAAATCAACATATAAAGAAATAAAGTTCCAATATTTGTAGAATGGGTAAAATCATATTTCCTCCCACCAAAATTCCTTAATTAAACCTGGTGAAAGTTGAAGTGTTCTGTGTGTGAGCATTCCTGAGAGCTGAACTCTGACCTGAGCAATTATTAGTGAAGCAGGGTTTGTAACTATTAATAGAAAGAAAATACATTATGAGGATAGGCAAAGTATAGAACCTACACCCAAATCCAACAGCATATGAATCGTATATCTGCCAATGGGAAGAAAGGTAGAAGGAAGTGACCTCAATTAATAATCTCTTACACAAAATGGAAGACAAGGAGGGAACACAGAGTAAATCTTTAAATCTCTGTCTACACCCTACTGCCTCCTTGTGGTCAGCAAGGGATGAGGTGCTGAAGACTCTGCTATCAAATTCAAACCTCCAACAAGATCAGGAGTTAACTTTCTTAGTTAAAAGAAAGTAAGTACCTTCCTGTGGACCCAGGTTCTGCTTGTTTGTTTGTTTGCAACAAATATATGGAGATACTTTCCACTGAGTGAAACATTGTGTCAAAAGTCAAATTAAACTCTTCAGGGAAACCTTTGGATCATCTGCTTTACTGTGACTCCCACCCAACTGCGAGGTCCCACACATGTATTTTTCCTCAGCAAAGATGCTTTTAACCAGATACTGAACTTGAGATCTTCTACAAGCATATACTCTGCTACTTAGCTGTGATGTCCCCTACCTTCTACTGGATGATATTTATTGCTCCTAATCTGCTGCATCCCATCAGCAGGTTAGCATATAATGTGACTCAATTATCAGCAATTGTTCTGATTATAGGTATTCTTGGAACAACTTGGAGCAACCATCCAAATATACTTGGAACATCTGTTGAAAACATGTTGCTACAAATGTAATTAACCTAGTATTGCTCACACATGCCTGCAATTGGAAAAGCAAGGAAAAGCAGCTGGGCACAGAGAGAACAAGGAAGAAAAAACAGCCAGGAGCAACTGCTTCCCCCCTCCAACAAGATGCATTGACAGAAGGTGCATAAGTGAATGGTGTGATTTTACTCGTTACCTGGAGCATGTAGAAAGTTATAAAGAAACTCTCCAGCTGTAGGTATCAGCATTGGGTACTACAAACCATTTATGGCTGCATACTTTCCATTTTTGTCTATAAATATGGAATAAAATTGCTTAAATCTTATGCTACTATCCAAATTTGATGCATTACAAGTAGATGAATTTCTATAACTTGCATATTATAAATGTTTCCTTTTAATGCCAAGGTGACTGGACACTTTGTGCCCTTTATTCATGTGGTCGCTAGGAGTTGAAAACAACTTGATGGCACATAATCAATCAATCAATCAATCAATCAATCAAAAATTCATATTTTAGTTCAAATGACAAAAGGATGGTAATTGCTGTTTCTTTGTTCTAAACTTGTGCAAGATGCAGGATTTTTAGCTTGTTTGGGCTACTTTTACACCACACAATTTAAACATTTAAAAATCAATTATTCTCTTGAGTGTCATGATGGACTGCTCTTAGGTTGTATGAATACCAGTGGGTTGATCAAAAATGACCAATGCGTTGTTTATCTTTCAGTTTTTACTTCTTTTAAATTTCTCAGGAGGCTGGGAATACAAGGTAGTTATAGTCATACTGAGAAGAAAAATCTACAAAAAATGTAAACATATGGTATTGATTTGTTTCGTGCAATAATAAGAATTTGAGAAACTGGGGATACTGTGTAAATGTTTATGTTCTATTTTGAATGATCTGATAAAGCACATCTCCCAATGAATAGATGCTACCTGTAGCTCATGGATGTGCAACTTTTTTCACTCTGAGAACTAAGCTTGGCCTTCGAATAATGTACTTTATTCAAAGCAGAGCTATCATCCTAAAAATCACAAATCAGCATCAACTTTGGGAAGAACTGAAGAAAGTATGCAGAAAATGTGGGCAGCACAAGTATCTCCAGTTATCAGGTTGCACACCTTATTCATTCACCAACTACTTTACTGCTTGATTCCAAATATTTTGGTCTGATTTGGGAACAGTCAAATCTATATTGTATTTGGTTGATTCCCAAATCTACAGCCAATTGACCTGCTTTGGAAAAATGATGGATTTTCTCAATTGGAAATCCATTTAAGAGAGAAGAACAAATCAATCTGCTGGCGTTTCAAGACTGCTGGAAAACAGACAGGGCATCTGCAAAATATAATTATACAAATCAATATAAGGGAAACAAGTACAGGGAAAGGTTCAATAATTTACCTTCTAATCACAGAGTTTAGGTCATCAAGGTTCTTCCAATCATTATGATTTCATACAGTAATGAATTTTGTATAAAGCTTCCTCCAGTTTTTTATCTGTCCTTGCTACTTCTGGATCAACTAAGCAAGAACGCTTGAAAACATTTTGGTAGAATTTCATTTATTCTTGTTTCCCCTGTCAGAATAATTTCTCTTTATATAGACCCTTATTCTATCATACTCTTCAGGTCCACCAGATAATCCTTTTGGTACCACTCAAGCTTTTTCTCCACTCTTGCGGCTATATATTTTTTAATATTACTGGATTCTGGAAATTGACAGAGCTGTAACCTACAACTGCTCTGCCCTTCTATTCTCCTTTGTCCAAAAGGCAAGGAATGGAAAAAGGAGAGAGGGAAGAGAGGGAGAGGGGTTAGAAAGCCACCAAAGAATTTAGAAACCAATGGATAAAAATTAGGATGCAGCCTTGGACATGGTGAGGTAGCAAAGGGAGTGTGAAGAATCAATAAAGTGTATAACTGTATGTGCAAGAGGCAGAAAGAATTTGAGAGTGATCCATGGAGGAAGTGTACAGTATAGGGTTTTTGTAGAGTCATCGATCCTGAGTTTCATTTTATGTGCTAGCAATGTTGAATGTTTTTGGGTGGAGGGTGGGCAATGAGTTTGAAGGAGCATACCTTTCTCAAAATATTTCTATAGTGCTTCTTGTTAGGAAACAACTTCTAATGTTACACTGGTCTAAAGTACAACATTTTCCCTTTTAACATATTAGCTACATATTTTATCTCTTTCAAGAGAGAAATGTCCCAGAGACATTTGATAATTGGCCTGTGTTTTAAAAATTTAATACAATGCATAAAATGTAGTCCTGACTAATGAGCCCGTTCATGCCTCCCATCCCTTTGTAATATGATGATCAAGCTCTTAATTAATATTTTCCTGTCGTCTACCATACTTTTTTGCAATGTATTAGGTAGCTCGTTGGGCATATAGCAAAGCAAGGAAAACATCAGCTGCAGAGTTGAATGGCATAGGGCCTTGACTTTTCTTTATGACATGCCTTTTTTCTTCTTTAAAATCTGTTAATTTCAATATTTTATGCATTAATGAATGGTAAAGTTTCTATTTCTTCTGTCAGGGTATTTCTATGGTATCCAATAGCTTAGTTTCCATAGCACACAAAAGCCCAGATGGTACTGAGTCATAGGAAATACAGAAGCACATAGTAAGTGGCAATATCCTACACCTGTCCTTGACTGCTCTTGTTTTACACTTCATCAAGTACTCATTTATTTTATGGGATTTTTTCTTCCATTACTTACACCATCTCCACTGCATAATCCTAGCACCTGTACTCTCCCTTGTCCTATCAGGGACTTGAAGATTGATGGATAAGTATCATTCCTCTTTGCAGCATAAAATGATGTGACTGATGATGTGACCTGCTAATGAGTTTGAACTTCTAATATTTCATAAGTCTGCCTGCATACTCAGGCAAAATATGCTTGACGAAGGTATGTCTTTATAAAAGCTGACACTCAATTCTATATCAAGGGAAAGAGAATGGCAGCTGCCTTCTAACTCATAATCACTGTCTCTGCAATTTGCATAGAAATAGTGAGACACGCCTCTGTTTTTGAAATGTACATCAGCTATAGATAATCACTGTTGTTCATTTCAAAATACAGGAAGAACGCCTGCTAGACCAGGTTAGGAAACTGCATGAATATGCATGAATGCATTGCTTAATGAATCCCAGTCCAGTTCTGGATGAAGGCAACTAATTTGTTCTAAAAGCTATTCTGATTCAACCTGCATGAAATGTTACATCCACTGACACCAAATCCACAGGCATGGAGAAAAATATTTCTTCTCCAAACCACCCTCAGATATGTTGGGATTACAACTCTCAGGTTTCCAAATAGTATAGTCAATGGAGGTGTCAGGTTATGGTCTAACAATATACATCTTCTCAATCCCCACTTGAAATGATTACTGAAGGTATTCGGTGCATAAGTCACACAGCGGACAATGTGCTTCAGAGTAGAAAGTTACTGTGGGACATGATGGGCTTTTGTTTCTACTTGCTTCAATGTATGGAATGGTTAATGGTCATACAGAGAAGAAGTCATGAGACAGAGTTCATTAAAAAGAAGAATTTTACTCCAAAAATGAAATAATGCACAATATATCGATGAAGGTTCTCAGTCATCCAGGTGGAACAGTCTGTAGCTTGAATCATGTCAACTGGATTTCTATTTTCTCAGTGGAAACGTTTCGCTCCTTATCCAAGAAGCTTCTTCAGTCTGAGCAAAGTTAGTAAGGGAATCCTTAAATATGTTTCTAGGGTGGCTGTGTGACCTTGCACCTGGGGCTAGGTCATGGTTATTTTGAGATGTTTATTTCTAAGTCCCTTTATCATCTAAAGGAGGATCGTTAAGATTACCATGCTGCTGTTGAGCTTGCAAAATGGTCTTAATCTTCCTAGGCACAGAAGACAAATCAGGAAGGAAAATAGGGGAAAGATTGTGCCTGAGGCCCCCACCTCTATTCAAGGAAGGATTTTCCAAGTTGGCATAAATGGATTCCTTGACCCCTCTCTCAAACCATCTATCTTCTCTGTCTAAAATGTGAACATTAATGTCCTCAAATGAGTGTCCTTTTTCCTTTAGATGAAGATAAACTGCTGACTCTGGTCTCAGAGTAAACGGAAGAACCTGGTCATTCCTTACATGGCTGGCGTGTCTGAAAAGATAAAACGGATATTTGGCAAACACCACATACCTGTATATTTCAAACCCACCAACACACTGAGACAGAGGCTTGTACACCCCAAAGATCAAACTCCAAAACACAAGAAAAGCAATGTAGTGTATGCAATCCAGTGCAGTGAGGAGTGCTCTGAACTCTACATTGGAGAAACCAAACAACCTTTGTACACGAGGATGGCCCAACACAGGAGAAGTAACACCACAGGACCAGAGTCAGCAGTTTATCTTCATCTAAAGGAAAAAGGACACTCAGTTGAGGACATTAATGTTCACATTTTAGACAGAGAAGATAGGTGGTTTGAGAGAGGGGTCAAGGAATCCATTTATGCCAACTTGGAAAATCCTTCCTTGAATAGAGGTGGGGGCCTCAGGCACAATCTTTCCCCTATTTTCCTTCCTGCTTTGTCTTCTGTGCCTAGGAAGATTAAGACCATTTTGCAAGCTCAACAGCAGCATGGTAATCTTAATGATCCTCCTTTGGATGATAAAGGGACGTAGAAATAAACATCTCAAATAACCATGACCTAGCCCCAGGTGCAAGGTCACACAGCCACCCTAGAAACATATTTAAGGATTCCCTTACTAACTGCTCAGACTGAAGAAGCTTCTTGGATTTGGAGCGAAACGTTTCCACTGAGAAAATAGAAATCCAGTTGACATGATTCAAGCTACAGAATGCACAATATAGCAATTAGCAAGTTTTGATACCACATACCAGTTTATACCAATTGAATCTTACGCTTCAAATGAATTCCACACCAATATATGCATACTTTAGAGCAGTGTTTCTCAACCTTGGACACTTGAAGATGTGTGACTTCAACTCTCATGCCGGCTGGGGAATTCTGGGAGTTGAAGTCTACACATCTTCAAGTGGCCCGGGTTGAGAAACACTGCTTTAGAGTGCAGCTGAGAATGGGAGTTGAGGAAGATGTTAAATTATCTCTCTAGTAGCCTCTTCCTGCCCGAAGTTGTGTTTCATGTGTGAACCTATAGCACATATGTGTTTAAGAGAATTTAAGGGCACTCCCTGTTAAATCTGCATGCAGAAATAACTGTGAAAAGCATCTTCAGGGTGTTTGCCACAATATGCAATAGGGGATCTCCCCAAAGTCTGTTTCACCTCTTGAAAATTTGGTTTGTATCAGGTTAATGCCTCAAGGGCATCTGCCTGAGTTTGTTATCTGTGTCATGCCTAAATGAGGGCTTTGCTTATTAACAGTTTATCATCAGCAAA
Source organism: Charina bottae (assembly GCA_023362775.1). Taxonomy (NCBI): domain Eukaryota; kingdom Metazoa; phylum Chordata; class Lepidosauria; order Squamata; family Charinaidae; genus Charina; species Charina bottae. The sequence goes on along the minus strand of JALMGJ010000005.1, from coordinate 65,960,280 downwards.
TTACCCAGGAATTGTGATGACAGGGCTGCTGTAACTTTTCTTTTCCTGGAAAGCTAGCATGCAAGACTGGGTAATGCAACAGCAAGATATTTGATGAACTGTCCTTTGTAAAATGATCTACTACAGAGGAGGATGTACAGGTAGTCCTCAATTTGTGACCACAATAGGGACCAGAAAATTCATAGTTAAGCAGTGTGGTCGTTAAGTGAGGCATGTGACCATACCCGATTTTATGACAGTAAGTGAAGCATGTGGTCTTTAAGTTCCCCACTGCTTTTGCTTGTTGGAAGCCAGCTGGGAAGGTCGCAAATGGTGACCACATGACCCTGGGATGCTGCAACTGTTGTAAATACATGCCGGTTGCCAAGCACCCGAATTTTGATCACATGACCGCGGGTCTGCTGCGATGGTTGTAAGTGTGAGGACCGGTAGTAAGTCACTTTTTCAGTGCTGTCGTAGCTTTGAACAGTCACTAAATGAATGGTCATAAGTAAAGGACTGGCAGATCATGTGTTTCACATGTAGAAGATCCCAGGTCCAAATCCTAGCATCTCTAGGAAGAGCTAAAACAAAAAACCCTGCAAGAAAACCTTGGATTATTAGTACTAATCAGGGTCAACAATACAGGCTAGATGAACTAGTGGTCCAACACAGTTTATTGGGTATGAAGCAAACCCTGTATTGTTGACCCTGAGATGCACATCAGCTATTTTTCTCTGAATGCCTAGAGCAGAGTTTTTCAGTCTTTGATGAATTATCAATGTAAATATAGTAGTACTTCCATGAACATGTATTGCAATGGAAGCAAGACTGGGAGATAATCAGAAAGGCCTTTCAACTATGTTAAAGCTATATCCTCTGTAGTTTGTCCCGTTTTGAAATGTATACCAATGGAATAGATATCCCTTATGCTATGCATCAAAAAAAAGCATGGAAACAGTTGATGACTTGTAGTATTTCCATCAGCTTTAGTGGCTTAGAGTTAGGCTGACCATATGTACCATTTTAAATGGGACAGTACCATTTTTTTTCACATTTCCCAACCATCCCGTCATTTTAATATAAATGTCAAATTTGTCCCGTTTTTTAAAAAAACGTTACTTAAAAATTTGAAAGTTCCCACGAACCTGTCACTGGTGATTGGACAGGTTTTGGTGACGCGAGCACGTTGGTGATGCCGCAGCGAGCCACGAGGGAGAGCAGCAGCTGGATCGAGCAGGAGACTGCAGTCAAGAAGCCGTGAGGGAGAGCAGAGTGACAGTTTTCAGGTAAGTAATTCAAGAAAGGTAATTGAAGAAAAATAACTTTTTTTAGGGGAACTTTCCAGTCAAATTGTTTTCTTTCAAGGTGCCAGTTAGGATGGTAAAGAAAAGTCATTTAAAAAATATAATCGGCAATGTGTTCTGCGTACGTTTTACTTTCAGCAGATATATGTCACTGACTGGTGACATCTGTGAAGACCCCAGAAGAAGTCTATGAGCAGCAGGATGTTGCTGTGCTTTTCTGTGAGACGGTTTCTAGGTAAGTACGTGATTCCTTAACCCTTTTAGGAACTCCACACTGCTGTTGATATTTCCTCGCCAATTACATACATTCCGTTTTATGTCTTGAATGGTGAAAAAAGCAGGCTTCTCTGTCAAGTGCCTTTTTGTTATTGGCTAATTCCCTTATTTTTCTGAACATTTTTGTTTCCCAAGAATCAGCATATTCTGTTTTTGATTGCTTTTGAGTCAGCCTATAGAAAGCTCCGAAAGAGATACTGAGGCCGATACATTTCTTTATACCTGTAGTGGCCTGCTGATTTATCCCGATGGCCCCTTGAGCCTGAAGAAACGCCCAGAAGAGATGTGTGAGCTGTTCAGCCCTTTTTATGCATTACTGAAGAAAATAAAGTAAGTTAAAGTTCTGTTCTTAAATATTCAATGGAAAATGGGAAGTAATACATTGCTGTTTTAAACTTCATATTTTTAAGTCTTATTTTTTATAGCTTAAAGTCTATAGCTTAAACTTCATATTTTTATAGCTTAAAGTCTACCCTTGCAATGCCAAAGACAAAGAGGAGAAACTGCAGTTTTAATGACGATCTCCAGAAGGAATTCAAATTTATTAAGCTGGACAAACTGTGCAGTGATGGAACAAAAGTGGTATGCCAACATTGTAATATCCATTTTTCCATTGCTCATGGAGGTTTTTCATTTTAATGAAAACAAAAATATTTTTATATATACAGTAATCTGTTTAAGGACCAGCAGTTACAACAGTTAAAGAAAGCTCCCTAATGGAGGCCTCTAACACACTCTTTTCTCAACCAGCTCCTTTTTAATCTCCTTTATCTATTTGCAGAACAAGGAGAGAACATTTAACTTTTTTTTAATCTTATATGAAATGCTTTGATATACAGTATTCATCCTCAACTATAATGGCTGTCCAAATGTGGGAAGCAAATTTCTGGATGCAGCATATATATTTCAGTGGTTGTTGCACCCAGTTATGTTAATTAGATATCCTTTGATTTTACATGGAACCATGAGGAGGTTCTTCAACCCTACTGTTTGAGCATCACTGAGCTGAGTTACAGAAAGACTGAGAGTAAAGAGGTAGAGAGTAGAAAGTATATATGGATCATCTGGTATATCTGTGGGGATTTGTTGGAGATTACTGGAGATTCCTGATTATCAGTTCTTTAATAATTGCCACCATATCCCCCGCCCCCCAATTTAGGCTATTGGGATATGCTTGTCTGACAGCACTGAACAAAATTCCTAGGTTGGTTTTCAAAAGTGTCCTTTGCCTTAATTATATCTGATCTTCTTTCTGGAAAACTCTATAGGGAGATATTAATTTGCCAGACAATTATAATCAGATGCTATACAATCATGTCTATTAATATTATTCTGGAACAAACACTGTTTTCCACTTTCTTGAGAGATTAAATGGACTGCATCATGTGTGGTAAAAAAATGTCAAGGTTAACTTCATCTTTAAATTACTGTACATAATACTTACTATTCAATTGCTATTTACTATCTCCAATAATATTGATTAAATTAACAACCAACTATCCTTTGCAAAGTAGTCCCCCCCCCTATTTAAAATAGTCTTTTTAAAACTATACATCGCAGAACCAATTTCTAAGGGCATTTCCACACTGCCACTCTTCTTTAACAGCTGCATACCAAAACATCAGTATCCAGCTGTTCCCATCTACTGTATCCTCCCCCACGTTGCCAGCCAGAGCTTCCTCTGGGTCTCAGTGGCAGAGGACAAAAGCTGATAGCCAGCCACTACCCTATTCTCCACTGCAGAAGAACAAGACATGGGCTTCGAGAAGATATGCAGAGGCCATTAGAAAACATGGCCTCACTCCAGGAAAACAAGACAGTATGGGAAAGAAATCTAAAGTTGCCCCACCTTGAATCTCTTTGGCATAAGAGGAAAGGAAAGGGAAATGCAGTTGGGCTTTCAAAACTCTGTTATTATATCCTATGTTTATAAAGTTGTTGTTGTTGTCGTTGAGTCGTTTAGTCGTGTCTGACTCTTCGTGACCTCATGGACCATAGCACGCCAGGCCTTTCTGTCCTCCACTGTCTCCTGGAGTTTACTCAAATTCATGTTCATTGCATCGGTGATGCTATCTAACCATCTCACCCTCTGCCGTCCCCTTCTCCTTTTGCCTTCAGTCTTTCCCAGCATCAGGGTCTTTTCCAGTGAGTCCTCTCTTTGCATTAGGTGGCCAAAGTCTTTGAGCTTCAGCTTCAGTATTTATAAAGTATGATTGTAGTATTTCTTGTGGTGTTTGTGTCCTGATCTGGCCTATCTCAAAGGGATAACATCCAGCCTTTTTCTTCACTTGTTGCATTTACTTTTTGCATCGAGTGTAGAAAATGTTAGAACCAGCAACCAGCCACTGTGTGAGAAGCACAGCCAAACTGCCACTTGGAGCAACTGAAGAGTGGGGGGTGGTGTCAACGGAGCATGTGTGCCAAAGGGATGCAAAAGGGAGTGGGTAAATCTCTGGAGATAGAAGCTTACTCAAATGGGAAGCTACCAGCTTCAGAGGAAACTCTGCAAAGCTAACTTTGGAGAACAAAACTGATAATTAATTAACTCAACTGCCAAAACTGTACACAACGACCTCAACATTGTGGGGATGCAGAGTGGCACTGATCTCACAGTAATGATGATAATAAAGATTGTTCTGAAATTGCCCTAGGCTATGGCAACAATCTTTATTTTGTTACCAGAATGCAGGAATGAGTTCTACGGAAGTTACTTTGACCATTTAACATTGTGCATTGACCCCCTAACCCACCACTACCATTCTTCAGGCCAGTTGTCCAGGAACAACTGTTTTGAAATTACTGGTTTGCTTTGGAGTTCACCATCTTTAATTGGATTTCCTTGTGATATTTTAACAATTTAATAAACTGTAAAAAGAAGTTCAAATGAAACTAGGATGGGAGATTATGGAAACGAGAATCCTTTTCCAGTATAGCATTAGGGTAAGGAAACTGCAGGACTGTATTATACTAGACACCAATCTTCAAACAAAACCAGTAAAAATATGAGTTAGGTGCTGTTGCATTTAAAAAGATATGGTGCTGTTCAGCTTCTATGCAAATAATCAATTGAATGTCAGTTATCATCAGAGCATGAGTACAAAATGCCATCAGAACGCCGACTCTCTGGAGCTATACAATTACTAGCTGGCAATAACATGAATGGAAAAAACAAACTGTTCTCCACATTTTGGCAGTTTTTAATTATCAGTTATCTCCTGTAAAATGTTATTCAGATAAAGCCATTTGGATAGTTTCTAAGCCACATCAAGAACATTTTGCTTATAAACCAGCAGACTTAATTCTGGCTCTCTCTCTCTCTTTTTAAAAGTTTGTGTGTGTATGTGTGTGTGTGTGTGTATTCATTCATTTATTCATTCAATCTGGCAAATTAGAATTACCTAGTTTGTTGCAATAAAACAGGAAACCCTTTGGGGAATTTAGGAATTTCAGGACATAATTGGAACCTTATTAAATTAATTAGAATTAATTAATTAATCTAACTCTAAATTGATTAATATAATTTTAAATTAAGTAATCTAATTCAATAAAATTAGAATTTTTCTGAGGAAGAAATGACGAACTGAAGATGGCTCAGCTAAAAACGGAGCTGATGACCGTGGGGGAATGAAGAGCCAGCGAGTAGCCCAGGTCTTTGTAATTCCTCTCTGGAAAAGGAGAGGACATGAGATTGCCCACAAGTCCTCCAGACAGTTGCTCCTCTCAAAGAGACCACAAGCTAGCAGTCTCCAGTGGTTTTAGAGCTCTGGGAGATTAGGGAATAGCCATCTTGCTCAAACCACAGTCGGTGCCTTTAAAAGAGCATTAAGTTCACATACTTCCTTTTCTAATCACTTTCAAAAATTGCTTGTTGACTACTTTTTAGCTATTAGGAATTGGATATACAAAATAAACTGGCTGAGGTCTTAATAATCAAAAGGAATATACAAATAACAAACCAAGAGAGTGACCTGGATAATTTTCCTATATTAGATTTACAAAATAGGCTTGTTAAAGCTTTGAAGAACTTTGTGAGAAGGGACAAAGAAAAAATGAAACCAAGTTCTAGGACATTATTTGAAAAGACTAAAGATCAAGATTGTTAAAAGTAAAAAGAAGGAATATAAAGTTGGTTTATTTGATCAATGCTAAAATTGACATGTTATCTCTTGTATCCCTTAATGGGCTTTTGCTGATCAGGACTGAAACAATGAGGCTTTAAGGTTTTGTTTATAGATAAGAGATGGGATATGGAAAGAAAATACCATTTGTTGTATTTTAAGAGAAATTGATAAGTTACTAAAATTGTTTATATTTGTTGTGATGAGGGGGGAAGTCATTTCTTTTCTTTTGATTTACTATTTACCCTATTTTTTCTTTTCTATTTTTCTTTCTATTTTTTTTCTTTTCTGTACCTTCTATTTTTCTTTTTATTCTTTTATTCTTTTTGTGTTAGTTTTTATCCTTGCAATTGTAATTTTTAATAAAATTACTATTTAAAAAAAGAACCCTAAATCATCAAACCAAAAATCTATCTCAGGGATCAGATTTATTCCCCCTATATCAACCAGTTGAATTCAGGAGGCATGACTTCACAGGGAAGAAGGCCCTTCCATGGCTTCCCTTTTGCTCAGAACAGAAGAAATTATCTTATTCCATATACAGGGAGGAAAGGAGCATTGGCACTCAGCAGCATCCACAAGATCTCACTGCTTTGGTCAGAAGGACAAAGCCAATATCATGCTGTGAGCTATGCCTCTTTGGGGCAAGTGAGCAATGTCACAACACATATAGAAAAAGGGAGGCTTGCCTTGGGATGTTGCAAGTCTGCTTTTATCAGTCTAATTCCCTTAGCTCTCTGCAGATGCCGCAGTAGGCATCCAATGATGGGGAGCAAGGCAGCAAATGACTAACTAGAAGTCTCCAAGGAGCCTTTTAAGAGGCACTTGACTCATACGTTTTTCTGCTGTTGATTTCCAGCAATTGGTATTTATAGAGACCTGCTGCCTTTAGATGTACCATAGTGCCTAACAGCTATTGATGGACTTTTTCTCCACTGAGAATGGCTATCAACATCTTGTGACAGCAGCCTCCATACGTTATGTGTTGTGCAGAGCAGTGCTTTCTTTGTCCATCCTGGACCTTCTGTCAATCTATTCAGTTGAACAGCACTTCTCTTTCTTGCACTGAAGAAAAACTAGGGATGAGAGAAGACAGGATTACCAGCTGCATTGTCTAAGAGAGCTTCTGCATGCAAGAGAAATTTGTGGGCTAAGTCTATTTCTATTGTTATGCATGGAAAATAGTCCACCTTTGTGAAATTGTCACATTTATGCAATTATGCAATTTTTAGATATGCATGAGCCTTCTCCAGATCTGGCACTGAATAATGGACACAATGCTTAGCATGTTTGACAGAGGCTTTACTTATGTTACTGAAACACAAGTGATAACAGAAAGCATCTTCTTTCATATAAAACCCAGAACCTAACTTCAGTGCAGGGGCATTAAAAATTACCATAACTATTTGTAGCAAGACCAATTGTAATACATTTTGCTCTGCTTGCTTCCATCACAGAGCAAAATAAAGTTAAGTACCCCTAAATTTAATACAGCTTAATCTGAATAGGATTGCACAGTCAGTCTTATACCCATTTACCAAAGATCAAGTCCATTCACTATAGCAGAACATGTTCCTGAATAAGCATGCCTGGAAGTAATCCTTCATGTGCCAAATTTAATTGATAATAGAAAGATGTCTAAAGCAAGTAATTCCCAAACAAGCAGAGAATAAGGACTTACATGGATGTAAATAAAGTAGCTGAAGTGGCACCTCACTCTAGTAATGAAGAAATGGCAGAGGAGGATGACATTCTGAAGAAGTGGGGGGGAAATTAAGCAACATTCAGGATGAAGCTTTGAAACTGACTTGATAGGAAATATAATTTAGTAACTCAAACAAGAACAAAGGGCAGAATGCGATAAGTCAGCTAATATGATCCAGCAGGTCTTTGCAGGTATGTTTGAACAGGTTAATAAACAACTACAAGAACTGTCTTCTCAAGTTTCAGAGGTTGCTAAGTCTGTTTACCAATGCATATGATGTTGCTATGGAAAATGAGCTTGATACTGGAAAAATGTACGAAGACATTTCAGACATTAGACTGGATTGGCTGATGTATAAAACCAGAAGAAATAATGCCATAATAAAGGAATTAGAGAAAATGTAGAAAAGACTGATTTAATTGGATATCTTATCACAAAAAGTAATGACAAGCTACTGCATTTAAAAATTTTAGATAAAGATGTGGAATGCACACATATACTGTAGTTTTTGCTTCTAGATTCAGTTGGATGCAAAAACCAAGAGATATGATAATAAGATTTGTAAATATATGAATTTTGTAAAAGGTTTGTGGGATGGAAAAGATAAATTAGGACAGAGAACAAGTATGACCAAGTTACAAAGAAGAAAAACCTTCAAGAATTAATCAAAAAGTGGAATATGGTATAAATGGAGATTTCCTTTCTAGCTAATTTTATTTCAACCACAAGGAAGAAATACTATTTCTGGGCTTCAAGAGATGAATAGAGTCTTAACAAACCTAAATAATACTTTATGAAAAAGTAACAGAGAAGAAACTTTGATGTTAATTGATATATCTCTATAAGAAGAACTGATGAAAAGACTTTTTTTTTGGCATTTGGGACTTGAAGACCACCCGGAAGCTTCAACTGGTCCAGAATGCAGCGGTGCAAGCATTAATGGGCATGTATGGTGGATTTCGGTGGTGCCGCTGGTTCTCAGGAAGGAGGGAGCACATTCCAAGGAGATAAGCAGACGCACAGTCCAGGGAGCGATGGTGGGAAAATGAAGAGGTTCAGGATAGCCCCGCCCTAGAGTCTCCCAGGTTATTTCCCCTTAGGTTAGTTAGAGTAGCTTTAGCAAGTTTCTCTCTGTATGGTGTGAGCAAATAAAGTACTGGAGTTTGAGTGCACTGACTCTTTGTTGTTCTTGGGCTAGGCCGGACAGCATGCCTTGGTGTGCCCATGTAACACCTCTGCTTCGTGAGCCGGTTTGCTTCCAGGTGCCATTCAAGGTGCTGGTTGTTACCTATAAAGCCCTACATAGCATACAGCCTGGTTACTTGAGGGACTGGCTGTCTTCCGTAACTTCTGCCTGATTTGATCCTCCAGGGTTGGCACAGTCCAGGTTCCTTCTATTAAACAATGTCATCTCTCAGGACCCAGGAATCACACCTTGTCTGCAGCAGTGCCTGCCCTCTGGAATGAGATCTCCAGTGATCTGGATGGCACTAACTCTGTTGTTTAGAAGAGCCATGAAGAACTGGCTCTTCACTTAGGCCTTCAGTGAGGGAGAGTGAGACCCCTCGCTTCATCACGCTTTCCTTCTTTTATCTTTATCTTTGATGTTTGATTTGTTTTCTTGTAATTTCTTTGATTGTTGTGAGTGCCCCCCCCAAGTCGTTGAGCATATAGGGAACCAATTATACACCAAGGGTAGCTATGCAAATAGAAGTTTTACCTGCCTGATATTTGATCATCAATCTTTTTCAATTCTGCAGATGATCCCAAACTGGGTGAAATAGCTAATATGCTGAAAAACAGACACTTGAAAGCTTAGAGAAGTAGGCAGAACACAACAGAATTAACAAATTGCAAACTTCTTCAAATGTATAGGAATAGGATGAGGGCTACATGACTTAATACACTTGAAGTACTGTGTCCAATACCAATTTTAGAAAGACTCAAAGACACTGAAGCAGATGCAGAGAGGGAAGACTAGAATCACCAGAGGACTTGAAACTAAGTCATATCATAGCCTAAATGGTTCCTTCCAACTCTTTATTTGTAGTGAATAAATAAACATTTGTTAAAGGGCCAAAGCAAATGTGACATTAAAAGTCCAAATACAATTAATATGCAGATTTTAAAAATGCTGAATAACAGTTGTAGGGAGGCCAAGCAGCAGCAGGGTTAAAGAAGGAAGTTGGATAATCTAACACTATTTCCTCTGGAAGTTATGACTTGCTCAAGTTGCTAATTTAGCAGGGTGAAAAAAGTCTTCCATTTAGGTGGAATCAGATAATTCTCTTAGTAAAATCATGGTCTACTGAAATTAGCTGAGATACTTTTTAAATAATTATTTCACCCTCCAATTTAATGTCTGCCCTACTTCTGGATTTGGGGAGTGAACATATTCAAATCCAATCAGACAACAACAACAAAAAATCAGCCTTACCTGATCTACCTGCTGATTTAGATGTCTTCTAGGTGTCTACTTGCAGAAATGCACCCAACTTTCCATTTTCAGAGTTTCCAGTAGCTGATTGCAGCCTCCTGGAGCATAGCCATAAAGATCCATGACATGGATTTCAAACTATAGCAGTTATGCCATTAAGGGTGCTACACATTCTATCGTTTGAAAAGCTCTTGAGATATATAAGCCAAAGATGCCCATATCTTTGCATAGCCTGAAGTTCTGTACAGTAGTTGCTTATACTCCAAAAGCCCTGAGTGGTAGAATGTCCAGAAGCTGCATGGAGTTCTGGTACTACCATCCCAGAATTCCTACATGTACATGGTAGTTACCATCATACCTGCTCTTACTCTCTCATCTCCATCCTTCCCAATGATTACTATCAATCATACAAGTGGTTTGTTACCCGGTAGAAAGCAGATTGATTGACTTTTTTTGTCATTAATGGCAGCATGACACCAGCAATCCTGTTCCTGCAAGACAACTGACCATGCTGATCAAGGAGCCAGTGAAAACTTGACAGCATTCACCATAGCTCCAGAAGTCTCTTTTTGTGGATGATAATTGCAAATGGTCCCCAGACTGTGAGCTGCTTGCTTTTGGCATATACCTTCAAAATCCTAGAAAGCACAAGTAGAAATGGCTGCTTATCACAGCCAATGAAGGGGTTTTCAAAACAAGTGGCGTTATTTGCTTGTGTTGTTTCTCCAAAGATGTGGCATTAAAACATTTCCATCATACGCTTATTTCCAATGATATGGGAGCCCTGCACCTGTTAGAAAATCTGCCAAATCCAGGTTATATTACTAGTGAGTCAATATTCATTTGCAGTCAACACTTATCTTAATTACCCTGGCATAATTAGCACAGTGTGTGAGAAATTCCTAGATAAGTGGCAGATTGGAAACTTATCATATGCATAAGTTGGCAGCTAATACATTGAAAAGGTGCCTTAATTGACATATAGGCCTCAGGAGGCTCTTAAGTGTGTCATGAGGAGAGTAAAGAATTTTGGTATATTAGCTGCTAACTTGCTAACTCTTGTACATGCATTTTGCTACTTTCATAACTCTCAACGTTAACACTTAGGAATGATCTCCACTGATGATAGAAAAAGATATAATAAATACCTTGTTGGCAATTTTATCCAGAAAGCACAGAGAAGGATCTCAAAGATCATGTCATCCTACAGTATTAAGCTTTGCTTGCTCTACTCCTGCTATCTAATCTCAAGGTGAGAGCAATGAAGAGATATCAATTCCATTCAATTTTGTTGCATGTACAATATAAACCTAGTCTAAAATTGTATTATGTTTTAATCAGAATGGACAAATGTTCACATCATAACCACACTGTTTAATGGGCAATGAGATCATAAGTAGGCTGACCATACGTCCCATTTTGAATGGGACAGTCCCGGTTTTTTTAGCATTTTTCAACTATCCCATCATTTTCATAAAAATCTCAATTTTGTCCTGTTTTTCCAACCCAGCAGGAATGGCGCGGAAGGAGTATCTGAGCCGGAGCGCAGACCAGGGGGCAGGGTTTGCAGGCAGGAGCCAATCGCATGGACCGGGGGTGGGGTTTGCAGGCAGGAGCCAATCGTGCGGACCCGGAGGCGGGGTTTGCAGGTGGGAGCCAATCGCGTGGGCCGGGGGGTGGGGACCCCTGTCTTTTTCAAGAATATGGAATATTACATAAGTCCCCGTCCCGTTTTGCCATACTGAAATATGGTCAGCCTAATCATAAGCTTGTATATAGTAGTTATTATTCATTATAAATATTTTTACTTAAACAGTGGGTATCAACAAGGCCATTTCAATAATTCCAACAAAACTGTAGAAACAGAGTGGAAGTACCTCTTATAAAATATATATGAAACGTGTTATCATGAAGCATACCTACATTGTATGATTTCTTTGACACAAAGGGACCCTAATGAAACAGTGGAAGCATATGAAAAATGTTTATAAACAATCTTAGGAAAGAATATGCTACGTTAGATAAACAAGTAGATAGCATGTCAGGGGTCATGTTTTCAGTATGTAAAAAAAGGATCTGGCAACTTAAATCTACACAACTCCCCTCTGACTCTTTTGCAAGCTCATCCCTTATTTTACAATAAGGATAAGTTGCTTCCAAATCAGCAAAGAAAGAAAAAAGCCTTCAAAATATTTTTATGCAGAATTTGTCCCCAAATCTAAAAGAGCAGTAGAAACCCAGTTAAGATATAATTTATATTGACTGCAATGAGCACAATTGAATTATATTTTTACAGCACCCTGAAGAAAGAACCCAGGCTCTTCGACCTTTAATACCTTTTGAGCAAATAGTAAACTTAACAGTACCCTAGGTATTACTGCAAAATGATACAGACCACAACTGGTCTTTGGATGCAGAAAATAAAGGAGGGTTAAAAGAAGCAGGGGAAATGGACCTAAGGACTAAAATTGGGAGAAAGATGTGGTTTTCACTCGGGAGGAAAAAACCTCATTGTCCTTATCATCAAAAATACAAGAAATGCACCTTGAAATACTCCATAGATAATACCTTACCCCAGCTGTACTTTCTCATATGACACAATTATTCAATTTTATGCTGGAGAGGATATAAGGAAAAAAAAAACTTTTTTTGTCATTTATGGTGGTCTGATAATATAGTGCAGAAATCTTGGACAGAAGTCTTATAACTGATAACAAAATAAAATATCAAAATTACACTACAACTGGGATCTTGCTATTTAATACAGAGAATAAAAAATTAAGAATCCAAATGTTAATTCTTTTCCTTTTTTTTTTTATAGCTACAAGACTTGTACCCTCACAACTTCATGGCTTGACTATTGCAATGCATTCTACATGGGGATATCCCTGAAGACCAACCTGAAGCTCCAACTGGTTCAGAATGCAATGGCGTGGGCTGCGATGGCCATGTCTCAGTATGCCCATGTAAGACATCTGCTTTGCAAGCTGCACTAGTTGCCAGTTTGCCTCTGGGTGCAATTCAAGGTGTTGGTTGTTACCTATAAAACCCTACATGGCATAGGGACTGGTTACTTAAGGGACTGCCATAATATCTGCCTCGCTGATTCAATCTGGTAGGATTGGCACATTCCATGTTCCTTCAATTAAACATTGTCATCTATCAGCACCCTGGAAATGCACTTTCTCTGTCACAGTGCCTACCCTCTGGAATGAGGTTCCCCCCAAGGTCGAGATGGTGTTGATGTTTTGAAGGGCCTTGAAGACCTAGCTCTTCACCCGGACCTTTGGAGAAGATGATTGAAGCCCCCTTTGGGTTGTGTGGGTCAATTTCTGTTTTGTGCCTGTGTAGTTTTTGTCATTTTTGCTAACTTTTACTCCTTTATTTTTGTCCATTATGGTATCTTTTTTCCTTGTTTTTAATGTTCTTTTGCTTGTGAACTGCCCTGAGTCATTGAGAGACAAGTATTATATAAATGTAATAAATAAAAAGTTTAAAGCCCTTCCCTCCTCCTCCTCTTCCTTTCTTGATTAAAACAATGAGGGGTCTTATTACTAGGGACAATGGTACTAAAGAAGTTAGCCTCATCTACAGTTGCTATGGCAACAGACTGCTTCTTTCTCCTACTGTCTGTTCTCTAAGCAAGTTTTGTGGGAATATGCATACACCCAGAGAAACAGGACCTAAACCCACAACATTATTTAAATATGAGTAAATAAAGTTGGGGGGTGGAATCACCCTGAGCATCCTCCCATAATATTTGTTTGTCACTTTGTCCTGTCTGAAATAACAGATTAGTATCTGAGCTGAAGGACAAGAATTAGGACTTCTTGAGATCTGCAACATAAAATGGTCAAAGAGTGTGTTTGTACCATCAGCATAGTAAAATGAAATTGGCTGATACCATACCACTGCATTTCCCTGCAACTGTCGGTTTCCAACAATCTACCACGCAAATTATGAAATTTATTGATGCTTTAAAAGTTTGCTTTAAAAGCACAGGGAAATTAGTTGAAAGAAGCTTGTGCACAGTGAGTTGCTTCATCATTTTTGCTTCATTATTTTGTTTTTGAACAGCATGATGGGACAACTGAGGCGTTATGACAATCAATACTAATCACTTAATGTCTCTACATGCTGTGCATATACTCATCAGAGAAGGCCTATTTAAAGAATTCCTAACGATGTGCAGTATGTCTTCACCAAAACAGCATTATTGCATTTAGTGAAAATCCTTCAAAAGAAAGGAAGAGATTACGTGCTGATTTCAGTAGAAGAGTTTAATGTATAGTTTTGCTCAACCACTGGAATGTAAACTTTGGTTGGATCATATCTGACACAGGTTTGGACCTACTTGTTTATTTTGTGGTTTAAGAACTGGACACATGTTATGCTTTATCATATGCCACGGACACACTGCAAACACACCACCCATTCACCTATGCATTCATGCAGAAAAAACAGCTGTTCTTTGGTGGAAGTTTGCAAACTTCCATTCACCTATATATTTTTTTAAAAAGGACAGTGCAGACAGATTGTCATGTACAGCAGAAAGCCTGCATGGTTGGAAAACACTCAACTCCCTCCATTCATGTTCTTTTGTTTTTCAAAAACTTGTGTCCCATGTGTAGAAATCTATAAAACTTGAATTTTCAGCTGGAATTTTCCTAGACTCTTCTGCTCAACTTCAGATCCTAGAACTGCAACCATAGTTGGAATCCCTCCAGTTTGGTCACAAGTCAAGCTGAAGCACAGCCCAGTTCAATATCTTGCTTCAAGGCAAGCTCATCTGCACATCAACCCCTACATCATCCCAGTTGCCGTTTGGCTGTTAGCATTATAGTTCAAAATAGCAGAAATAGAAACACATTAAAAATGGTATGCAACAAGTTTGAAGATGAAAATATTAGAAATTTATCTTTTTACCTTCAAAAGACTCAACTTCAGGGGCTGAATAATTTCTGAGGACTCCATATCACGCTGCAGATTAGTGCCTTTACTTCAGTTGGGTTCCTCCTAGTATTCAAAAGATGGTTGTGGAAAACGTAGAAGTAGGTGGCACTCCTAGGACTTAAAAAAAAATCAATAAATCAATATGAGCCTGAGGGGGCCGCTGGGGTTACACTGTATACAGTTACTGACTCTTCTCAAATGAATTCTTGGTTGTAAAACATTAATAATGATTTAGATACAGAAGGAGTTTGTGCTACTTTCATCAACAGAATCAGGGTGTGTGAGGTGTGGAAGAGTTCAAGAAAAGTAGCAACTCAGCTATGATACTGGATAAGTTCTTCCAGGATTGGGCAAGCACCATTAAGAGAATTAACATGTGATCTCTACTGCCCAGTTACAGTTATCTGGAGGCTTATTTCATGCTATGTATGCTACAAAATAGGTTGGCAATTATTTGTTTTTTATGTATTAAAATGGTGAAATTGGTCAGTTTTGAAATGTATTTTACCACCACTATGTGGCTTAATTTCTAATTTGCTTTTGCTTGCTTCAATGCGCTGTAGTATTCATATGCCTTCAGTTTTTATGATTCTGCAATGTAGCCTTCCAATAGGTTGTTGTTACAAATGTCACCAGAACTGTATCATCTGAACTGACAGGTTTCAGACTTAGGGGCTTAGAAATAAATATCTCAAAATAACCATGACTTAGCCCCAGGTGCAAGGTCACACAGCCACCCTAGAAACATATTTAAGGATTCCCTTACTAACTTTGCTCAGACTGAAGAAGCTCCTTGGATAAGGAGCGAAACGTTTCCACTGAGAAAGTAGAAATCCAGTTGACATGATTCAAGCTACAGACTGTTCCACCTGGATGACTGAGAACCTTCATCGACATAAGACACCATGAAAACTCCTTAATCTCACAACACATGGACAGACTTAACCATACTTTCAACTGGGAAACTGACCATCTTAAACCAAGCCAAATCCAAAAATGCTAGAGAATTCCTGGAAGCTTGGCATTCAGACAAAGCAGCCATCAACAGACACATATTGGTAAAGAACATTTACATACCATTCATAAGAGACAATAGAAAAGCCAGAAGACCAGGACACCACCTTGCCAGCAATCATCACCCAGATATGCAAAGATTAACACCAGGATTAGCACCAGAGGAACAATCAAACAGCACAATATACCCTAATCAAGGAACTAATAACTCAGTCAATCAACCAAGTAACAAACAACAGCCCAATCAAGGAACTACTAAGGATAGAACAACACCTCCACCAACACAACATGGTATATAAACAGAGAGAAAGTCCCACTCCCTTTTCGCACTGAAGATGTTGCCTAGCCTGGCAACGAAACATTTGCAAGAAAACAAGGCTCAGAGAGCACCAACGACTCCAAATATAAATATGCTTGATGTGGATGCCATGGAGTATGACTTTCTGATGTTCTGATGTGAAGAATTTTATTTATTTATCATATTTATACCCCGCCTATCCCCTCCCTATGGAGGCTTGCAACGCTGAGTGGTAAGAGGGACAAAAACAATTCCAACGGTCTCAGTCAGACAAACGGTCTGACGAAGGTTGCTTTTTTTGCCACAACTTTATAAAGGAGGATTAAAGTGAAAAGAAGCTTAAATTTCTTAAGAGAAAATAAGCGAAAGAAACTGAAAGGAAGAAGTACTTCGAAAAAAAAACAAAACTGAAACTCAACTGAAAGTGGCCATTTTAAAGACATTTTGAAAAAGTAATATTGAATATATTGAATATATAAAGGAAACCTATAAGTATAGTATTGCATTATATTGTCTGTATGTCTGTGTATAATACAATATAAAATAAGATAAAACAATAGTGGAAATATATATAAGGATAAGGATATAAGATATTGTGATATATTAAGTAATTAGAATATAGACATATATATATATATATATATATATATATATATATATATATATATATATATCAATTAGTTAGAATATAGATTTTATTATAAAAAGGAGGAAATAACAAATAGAAAGGTGTTGGAAAAACATGGCCACAAAACGACAACTAAGAAGAGGATCTGATGGTGAAGGGTTGAAAGTCTTATTTGAAGACTTTACAATAAAAACCACAGAAACAATAACACAGACTGTGAAAAAAGCGTTAGAAGAAAGATTTGGAGATCTGGAAAAAAGGATAGATCAAAAAATGGATATTATAGAAAAATTTTTTAATATTGAAATACAACAAATTAAAAAACAAATGGACAAATGTGAAGAAAAAAGAGAAGAAGAGGAAGAATGTCTAGCACTACTGGAATTGAAAGAAAAAGAACGTTACATAAGAATAAGAGGGGTGGAAGAAGACAAAGAAGAAAATATTAAAGGACTGCTTATTCAAATGATTGCTGACTTGATAGAATTGGAGGAGGAGAAAATAGATGATGAAATTGAAAAAATATATAGAGTTAACTCCAAATATGCAAAGATTAACAAAAAACCTAGAGACATATTGATAGAATTTACTAAAAAAATATATAGAGATATGGTTATTCAATCAGCATTTAACAAAAAAATTGAAATTGAAGGTAATGCTATCACTATCTTTAAAGAAATACCTGGAGAAATATTAAGAAAAAGAAAAGAATATAAATTTCTGACAGAAACATTAAAGAAATATGAAATAAATTTTAGATGGGAGAATTTTGAAGGCGTTAACTAAATGTATAAGGGTCAAAGACATAGACTAAATTCTATATACAAAGCAAAGGAATTTCATAAGAGATTAGAGAAAGAATTGGGAAGTAAGTAAGATGAGTAAACTTAAAAGTTTAACATGGAATATCAATGGATTTAACTCACCAGTGAAAAGAAATAGAACATTTCAAATTTTTAAAAAATTAGAACTAGATATCATTTGTCTTCAAGAAACCCACATAAATAAAAAAGATACGAAATATTTGGACAATAAAAAACTAGGGGTAGCATTCTCAACAGCTAATGAAAAGAAAAAAAATGGTATAGTAATCTATGTAAAACCTTCACTTAAACCTAAAATAATATTAAAAGATGAAGAGGGAAGATTTTTAATAGTGGAAATTGAAAGCCAAAATATGAAAATTTGGACAGTGGGGGTCTATGCCCCGAACAACAATCAAAAAATTTTTTATAAAAAATTATCAGATGTCCTCTCTAAATATGCGAATAAAAATTGGGTGTTAATGGGGGATTTGAACGGGGTTGTGGAACCTAAAATAGATAGAAAATCAGATAACCAGATTAGTAAAAACCAAGGAAAACTACCAAAAGAATTTTTTAATATGGCTAAAAATTTAATGTTAGTAGATGCTTGGAGGCACAATAAAGGAAATAAGAGAGATTATACATTTTATTCGAATAGATTTAATTCATTTTCTAGAATAGACATGATCTGGATATCTAAAAGCTTAGAAAATAAAATAAAAGACATGTCAATTCTACCAAAAACACTCTCAGATCACAACCCAGTTCAAATGACCCTAAACATCAATACTAAAATATTTAGATGGAGAATGAATGAAAATATCCTTAAAGACAAAAAAAATATAGAAGAATTAGGAAAAAAATTACAAGAATTTTTTACTTGGAACATTGACAAGGGAGTTAAAATAGAAACAGTCTGGGATACAAGTAAAGCATATATGAGAGGACAACTGATATCACTTAACAATTATCAAAAAAAGAACAAGAAAAAAAAACCAGAAACAATAATGGAACAGATAAAAGAGAAAGAATTAGAACTGCAAAAGAACAATAGAAAGAAAAAAGAAAAAGAGGAATTAAGAAACCAAATAAAATTATTGCAACTTCAAATTAAAATAGAACTAACAGAAGAATTGAATAGAAAACTAAAATTTATCAAACAAAGAAATTTCGAACAGGAAAATAAACCAGGAAAATGGCTGGCATACAAATTAAGGAAAGAAAAATAAAAAAAAATCATTTCAAAAATTAGAGATAAGAATAAAGAATTGATATATAATGAAGATATCAAAAAGGCTTTCTTTGATTACTATACCAGACTATATCAAAAACAGCAAATATCAAAAAATAAAATAGATGAATATATTGAAAAATGTAAACTAGAAAAATTAACAGAAGAAGATAAAGATTTTACAAATAATAACATTACAACACAAGAAATCAAAGATGCAATCAAAAGATTAAAAACAGGGAAAACACCAGGAAATGATGGTTTTATAGCCGAATATTACAAAAAATTTCAAGAACATCTAATTAATCCATTAAAAATTCTATTCAATTCAATACTACAAGGGGCAGATATACCAATATCATGGAGAGAAGCAAATATTGTACTAATACCAAAAGAAAACCAAGACTTAACAGAATGTAAGAATTATAGGCCAATTTCCTTACTAAACAATGATTACAAAATATTTGCCATCATTCTTGCTGAAAGGTTAAAAATTTTTTTACAGAAAATTATTAATCAAGATCAAAATGGTTTCTTACCAAACAGACAAATAAAAGAAAATATAAGACATGTGATCAATCTAATTGAATACGCAAACGTTCATAACGAAAAACCAATAATGTTATTATTTCTAGATGCGGAGAAAGCTTTTGATAACGTTAATTGGGAATTTATGTTTAAAGTACTAGAAAATAGAAACTTTGGGGAAAAATTTATAAAAGCAATAAGAGCAATATATAAGACTCAAAAAGCAAGAATAATGATAAACGAAGAAGAAACCCAAGAATGTACAATAACAAAAGGCACAAGACAAGGCTGTCCCATTTCACCATTATTATTCATATTGGTTCTAGAAGTATTACTGGAAGAAATCAGGAAAGATCAAAATATAGAAGGGATCAAGGTAAAACAGGATAATCATAAACTAAAGGCCTTCGCAGATGATCTAGTAATAACAATACAAAACCCAAGAAATACAATAGAAAAATTAATTTTAAAATTACAAGAATATGGCGATTTATCAGGATTTAAAATTAATATACAGAAAACCAAAATGATAAATTTAAATATGACAAAAGAAGAAAAAAGTCAATTAGAACAAATAACAGGATTTCAAAATGTCAGAAAATTAAAATATTTAGGAATACAATTAACAGATAACAACTTAGATTTGTATAAAAATAACTATGAAAATTTATGGAAAGAAATTAAAAAAGATCTTGAAAAATGGGCAAATTTACAGTTATCATTACTGGGGAGAATTGCTACAATAAAAATGAATATACTACCAAGATTTTTGTATTTGTTCCAAACAATCCCGATTATGATTAAAAACCAAATTTTTATAAAATGGCAAAAAGAAATATCCAAATTTATATGGCAAAAGAAAAAACCTAGAATAAAATTAAAATATTTACAAGACACAAAAGATAGAGGGGGATTAGCAATGCCAGACCTTAAATTATATTATGAAACATGCGGCCTAATATGGATTAAAGATTGGATAAAACTAGAAAATGAAAAATTACTGAATTTAGAAGGACACGACAATAGATATGGTTGGCACGGTTACATGTGGTATAATAAAAGCAAAATACATAAGGCATTTAATAACCACATAATAAGAAAATCCTTGCTAAATATTTGGAACAAATACAAAAAAACACTATTACCAAATCTTCCACTATGGGTGTCAACCCAAGAGGCATGTACCAGATTAGGGAGTCAAAATAAAAAAGAATATATAAGATATAAAAATTTGTTAAAATTTGAAGGAAATACTCAGAAACTTAAAACAAGGGAAGAACTAGAAAATGAAAATATAATATGTCATTGGTTTACGTATTTCCAATTAAAAGAGCAATATAAAATAGACGAAAAAAATTATCAATTTACAAAAATAGAAAATAATTGGGATAATATATTAGAAAAAGAGGAAGAACATTTAATTTCTAAAATATATAAAACATTACTGGAAGTGAAAACCAAGGACATAAAAATTAAAAAATACATGAAAAAATGGGAGGAAAATTTAGGAATTGAAATTACATATGAAGATTGGCAAGAAATCTGGGTCAAAAATATAAAATTTACTTTAAGTAATGATTTAAGAGAAAACATGTATAAAATGATTTTTAGATGGTACATGTCTCCTGAGGTGTTATTTAAATCAAAAATGAGTAACTCTATTTTATGTTGGAAATGCAAAAACAAAAGGGGTTCTTTCTACCATGTATGGTGGCTATGTGAAAAAGCAAAAAAATATTGGGTCAAAATACATAAATATGTATGTAAAATATTCGACAAAGAAATAAGAATGAGACCAGAATTATATTTATTGGGTAAAATTGAAGACAATATAAATAAAAAACAAAAGGTTTTATTTCAGTATCTAAGTACAGCTGCAAGGATAAAATACGCCCAATACTGGAAACAAGAAAATATTCCAACAAAAGAAGAATGGATTATAAAAGTAATGGATTTAATGCAAACAGACAAATTAACAAATTTAATAAAAGGAAAAGAAATGGGGAAGTATAATGAAACATGGGACCCCTTCACAAAATATATTCAAAAAGAATATAACATTAAATAGAGAACAAATAATAATAATAATAATAATAATAATAATAATAATAATAATAAAAAAGTACAAATAAAGAAGGGGCGAAGGGAAAAAAAGAGGTATAAGAAGAGAAAAATGTAAATCAAGTATTTACAAGAATTTTTCTTTTGTTAAGAAAACGAAGAATTTTAATGGAGTGTATGTATGTATTATATATTATAAAACAAAGATTTAAACTTAAGATTGAATTTGATACAAATATATAAATAAATAAATAATATAATGTAAGGAAAGGGAGAAAAAGAATGATAAATATATATAAAGTAAGAAGAAAAAGAAAGGATTAGGTTAGAAAGAAAAAGAGGATAGAAAGGGTGAAAAGGGAAAGAAAGATAGGAAAAGAAGAGCAAAAGAGAAGAGAGAGAAGAGGTTAAAGAGAGAAAGAGGGAGTATGAGAGAAGATATTAGAGAGAATGAGAAGGTCAAATAAAAATAAAAAAAGAAGAAGAAGAAGAAGAAAGGAATGGATGAAAGGATAAAAGGAATAAAAGGAATAAAAATGAAAGATAAAGGAAAGGAAAAGAGAGAGACGGGAGGGTTAGAAAGAGTGAGTAAGGCAAGTGAGAGAAGAGATTAGAGAGAGAGAGAGAAAGGGTTAAAAAAGAAGAAGGGAATGGATGAAAGAGAAAAGGAGTTAAAGGAAGAATCAAAAGGAAAGGAAAGGGAAAGGAATAGATAGAGAGAGAATAGGTTAGAAGAGATTGAAAGATAAAGGAGAGAAAAGATTAGAGACAAAAAAAAGAAGGATACATTGTATTAAATATAATAAAAATAATTATATAAAATCAAATGTAAATATATATACATAAATGTAACCATTGTTATGTGTTATATATGATCATTGTTAGGTGTTATATGTTTTGTTTATGTTTTATGTTGAATGTAATAATAAAAAATTATATCTGCAAAATATATATATATATATATAAATCCTTCCATTAACACATATACAAATCTCTAATACAATTGCTCCTTCCCCTTACATAAAAAATTATGTATATGTATATGTATATGTATATGTATATGTATATGTATATGTATATGTATATGTATATGTATATGTATATGTATATGTATATGTATATGTATATGTATATTTCTACTTCAACCTTCCCTCCCTCTTAAAAAACAATCCATTTAATTTTTTTCTTCCTACTACTATTCTATATACTTCTGTCTACATAATAAGCATCAAATTATAAAAACAAATAATAACAAATGTCTGCCTTTATAATAAACAATCTTAACCCTATTAGACCTAAAAAAACCAATAAAAAATATTATTATATCTTATCAATATCTTTTAAGTCTTACAAATCAAAAATCCTGTAAATCATGTAACCCTCATTATCAGTTTACCGGGGTAAGTGCCGCTGCATTGCCTGCCCGTTCCGCGACTGCCCGCGCCCCAGATTCCCCACTGATATCCGAACCTGAGCAGTTTCCGCCCACGCCACCGCCTCCAAGTGTCGCCTCGGGGTCTTCTTCAACCAGGAACGTAACCAGCCCTCAACTGAGTCCAGCCGATGCCGGTTATCAGTGGGCTGCTTTCGTCGGGCCCCGGTCTACCCATACCCCCACCAGCCAAGATCCTCAGCTGGGTCAAGCCAACGCCGGTTACCAGTGGGCTGCTTTTGTCAGGCCCCGGTATACCCCAAGCCCCACCAGCCAAGCTAGCTCCACGCCTCCCGCTATTACCTTGTCTGCCACCTCCGGATCGCCATCGGCTACAGCCTTGACCACAGAGCCTGCAAACCCTTTGGTCCTCCCTGTTGGACCAGGAGTGTCACCTGGACTTGCTGCTATCCAGCCTGCAGAGGAAGAAGAGGGTAGTATAAACTGGGCTGCTTGTGTAACTGTGTAAGTAAAGTTAATTCCAGTAACGCTTCCATGTCAGTCTTAGTCAGAACAGGACACCCGGTGAAGTCTTACCACTCAGTCGCAGACGCTGTCCACGATCTCCTGGTTGCAACTCACTGTCTGGAGGACAAATGGGTTGATTCTCAGCGTTTTCCTTAATCCTGAAAAACACTTGGGGCTACAGAAAAGCCTGCCTGTGCCCAAAAAAACTGCCACACTGCCAACTCTGCCCACAGAGCTTGCAGGCAAGGTTGTTCAGTCTGCCATTTCCCACCGGAGTCCCTCTAGTAGTTTATTATAGATGCAGTCATGTCTTTATTTTCTCATGTCTGTCACATTAAAAACTACAATCTGATCACAGCCTTTGACTAGACTGTCCCTGTAGTGTTCCATATGACCCTGGCAGTTCAGGTTGTCCACTCTTTCTTATATACTTACCTTTTTGGCAGAACCTAGACAATAAAAGACCCTGGGTTTTATTAGCATTCTAAGGCATTCAGCACCATATTGGAAAGGATTGCTAGCATCTGTTTCAAACTATTTCTCATTTCAGGAATGGCACACAAAGTTATTCATACATGGGAAGATTGCATAGGAAAAAAATAATGCATTGAAAATGCATTAAATAAGGCAAGTTGCATATAAACATGGATACATTAGGGAGATATCTATCCCCAATGTGACATGGAGTGAAATTAGATTGAATGCACTTGTATCACTGTTGCGTGTTGACAAAAATGTAAAAATGTGTTTAATTCACCTGCAGAGAACAAGACTGTGTTTGAATTTCATACAGTATAAAAACAAGTTGTGGTAGTGTAGCTAATGCTTTTACCTTTCATTTTGCTTCATCTGTGCCCCTTGGATCCTTAATTTTAACCACATCTACTTCCTCCTCAGCGGCCATAGAAGCAGATTCATATTTTTGCAATTCCAGGCAAATGACAGTCTTTTAGTGTGCTGAATAATGCAGAAACAGGTCATAGCTAGAGCTTTGTTTGATAACAAATTCATTGCTGGTCAAAAAAGATCAAACTGGAATGTAAGCCCTGTAATTACTAATAATGCAGTTGGAAATAAAACCAAAACCTGTTGGCATATCACTGTCATTGTTTAAAATGTTTGTGTGGTGAAGCATTGCCCTGAGCAGAGAAAAAAATAAATAAAATTGAGCAGAGAATGATTGTATGTTTGGTTTGGAATTCCTGTGCATGAGAGCACAACAGACCTTTCTTGCTTGCTTGTCTGCAAATGTTAACAATTAAAATGGCAATGGAATAAAAATGAGCTTTTGAAATATCATTTGATCGAATGCAAGATGTGACAAAACCTCTAAAGCTCTTATACTTGGGGGGGGGGGGAAACATTGCTTTATCAGGAACATGATGGGAAAAGCAAGGAACTAACACATAGACAGTTGTTTATGATAATAAAGTGATAAGATCAAGGACCTCATCTATGCTGAGATTTTCTTCTGCATCTTCATTTTGCTTTTTGCCATGTGAGCTTTAGGTAATATTGTAATAGAATGAAAACAAAATGTGGTAATGAAAAAGAAAACACTGTAAGATACTCTAATGTGTCATTTCTGAAAAACAGAATTCTGTGTTTATATTCTGCAAACTGTCCTGCAAAATGAGCATTTTTCTCTTAGTAAGATATTTGTGAAGTTCAGAAACATTCCTGGTAACTTCATGGACATGTTTACGTGTTTTTCTTGGGAACATTGTTTATTCAACTCCCCAGCCCTGGGATTCTCTTGTGGTTTTTCATCCAAGTACTGTACTAACTAGGCCTGATCCTTCTTAGCTTCCAACCCTGAACCAACACAACCAGGTCTTATTACAGACTTAAAACAAGTCACATCATTTCGGTGTAAACTACTTTCCTTTTAATACTCACAACAATTTCTTGTAGGCATGTGGCTTCATTGTGTATATTAAACATGAATCTGTTCCTTCATGCAGCAGCCTCATGTCTTATGGACCACAGATGGAATTAAGTATGATCAATAAGGAGACAAGTTTTTGGCTTCAACATATTTTGGAAAGAATCTAAACAAGACCCTTTGAACACTAGTGTGCTTCTTCCAGTTGCTATAACTTTGCCTCTTGCTTTAACTAAATCAGCACTGAAGAAGGAAATGCCACATATCTTCATACAGAAATCACATAAATATTTGGATATTATTTCTCCTAAGGCTAAGCAAACCTAAGTCCTAAGTCTTGTTTGCGGCAGGCCGTAAAATATATTTAAACTGTTCCAGCATAGCTAAAGTAGACACAGAAAAACAGAAGGTTACAGAGCGCTGTTAGATTTGATTACCTTGATTCTGAAAATCAACCTGTTTACATGCCCTCCAAGATTGGTCGATGTCTATGCGGGTAACTCCAAGACAGTCATTCTCTATGCAAAGTATTTTTTTCAAGCTATTTTTAACAATTCATTTAGTATTTCATGCAATTGATTACAACCTTTTGGACGGCACTGTTCTAACTGCTGGCCAACTGTTTCTTCAATATATAGAAGAGAGTGCTAGATGATAGGCTTCAATGATGTTGACATTTGAACAATAGAAACAATTAATTATGAAAAAGTATCTTTATGTTTGATAGGAAATTTGTTTGATTTTGGATGACATTTGCACGAGCAAGAGTAGAGAAGAAAAACTTGTCCTGCTGTATACTCCATTTGTCTGTGTGTGTGAGAGAGAGGGAGAGGGAGAGGGAGAGGGAGAGAGAGAAATGAAAGAATGAAATAGCAGTTGGCACCTTAGAAGACAAGAAGAGGCTGACAAAGAGAAATAGTTGGTGTTTGTTTTTCCCCGCTGGGGAGTCAGTTTGGAACTTCAACCCTGGAAGATTGCACAAATTCCTTGCTGGGAGAGCTACAGTATCTTGAAAAAATGCTAGTTTGCATCATGATCTGTTTGTAGATTTGTAAATAATCCAGAGTTTTCAAAGACACTTTACACCTTCAGTATTGGGCACTTAGAGGAAACTAATCCCAATAGTAACATCTGCTGAAAATTTTCACCGTTAAGGGAATTGGAATACTCATAACTGTGTGCTAAATATTTGTTGGAGGATTCAGATTGGTGTAGGCATTTATATGGACCCCTCTAGCACAAGATAACATAGAGAAACAGCTCTGAAGCTGAGGTCTGAGTACAGGCAATTACCCTTCAAATATTCAGCTAGGAGATCTTACCCAGATGGTCACCAGAAATCTGTGATATTATAGGTACACAGTAAGGGCTGTTTCCCATGCAGCTGAAATGTGGGGAAAAAATCCTAAGAAAGTACAAAAAGTGTATACAGTGTGTATAAAATAGTTCAACATTCTGAGTGGTCCCATTAATGAAAAATTGTTACCATTCTTGTTTCACTTCTTACTTCAGTAGAGTAAGACTGATGAGAATAGTTTAGGTGTCCTGCAGATTGTTAGCTGTGAGATGCTTTTAGGAAACTGTTATATAAGTTTATTCAGATTTTTTTTTCATCATCTTCTCCATGATGCTAACTTTGCACTTACTCTGTTTTGTACCTTCTGTTAATACTTGATATAAATCCTTTGTTTTCAGTTGATTCCAGATCACCTAATAGGTGTATTGGTTTACTTATTTACCCAACTGCCATATTGTTGACCTTAATTGTATTTGTACTCCTCAACCAGTTCCGATATACTGTATGCTGTTGGGAAACAGATTACATATAGAACACACTAAAAACAGCTGGAGACACTGGAAAGCATTCTTTGAAAACAATATAAACCCAGAAATGAAAATTTCCTTTAAAAAAAAAGAAGAAGTTATTTATGGTTCTCAGCCGTCATTTTCACCTGATATTAGGTATTTGATTTAGGATTCAGAACAAGTTAATTCTGTACTGTGTTTCATGTATTCTGCCTTTGAAAGGCATTCATCTGAGTACTACCTTCCTGCAATGCATTTTTTTTTTTGGCCTCTTCTTCGTTATTTGTGCCTCTAACAGGGAGTTTGTTTTATCTCAGAGATCTATTAAGTAGCATACAACAATAAATAGAGAGACTTTGCTTGATAATGATTGACAGAACATAGTTAAGCGTGTTTTATGTAAATGAAGAAAGCTGGAATAGAATAAAATGCTTATTAGAAGCTAAGAAGTATCATCAAAGACAGAAGCAGCAAAAGTACAACTTATTTTTTCTTCTTTTAAAGCATCATGAGGAAATATAAATCCAGAAGCTGGATATCTGCTGGACAGCCAGTTTTTTCCAGTTTTATCTGCCTGCTGTCTTAGATCTAGTCAGGTTGGCATGCTCAAGGTCCTTTCAATGAAACAATGTCATCTGCTGAGATCTCAGACATGCACCATCTCTGTAGCTGCCCCTGACTTTTGGAACAGTATTCCCCTCTAGGTCTACCTGGGTTTGACCCATTGTTTCAGAAATCTGAAAAACAACAGGCCCCAGGACAGGGTGTTTTGTGACTCTGCATTGATACCAATATTGGGTATTTGAATGCCTTGGATTGTATAGTGTTTTTTTCCCCAAATGTAGTAGTTACATTGTTTTTGTTATTGGATTTACTACAGGATGTTCTTCTGCCTTCTTCTAGTGTTTTGAATGTATTGTTCATTGCCTAGAACCACTTGGGTGATTGAAGCAGCTTACAAATTTTATAGATGTAATGCAAATATCACAAACATGAATTAGGCACAGTTGAATATCAATTATGAGGGGCACGATGGCTTAGCGGTTAAGACGCCAGGCTTGTCGATCGGAAGGTTGCAAGATCTAGTCTTTCCCTAGCCCCACGTGGCGGAGTGAGCTCCCGCACTCGCCCCAGCTCTTGCCAACCTAGCAATTCGAAAGCATGCAAATGCAAGTAGATAAATAGGTACCAATTTGGTGGGATGGTAACAGCGTTCCATGCTTGTCATGCCGGTCACATGACCGCGGAAGCATCTTCGGACAACGCTGGCTCTTCGGCTAAGAAACAGAGATGAGTACCGCCCCCTAGAGTTGGACACAACTGTGCAGGGGGAACCTTTACCTTTACCTTGAATATAAATTAACATACAGTATAGTGCTTTGTTCCATTAACAATGACCGTAGATAACTGTAATGAACCATGCATTTAGTTTATAAATATATGTATGTCTGCAAATATCCATTTTGTATATTGTATGTTTTTGTTTCCTTTTTCCTTTTTTATTCTTTTATAATATTGTGTATTCTTCTTTTTCTTCATTTTTTTATATATATAGTTAATTAAAAATATTAAAACAACAGCAACACCAACAGTTGTACATTAGTGTACTGGAAATTAACCTTCATAGTGATTGGTTGGTCCTGTCATCCAGTCCTTAACTCTGGGCTTACACAGTCCTAATATAGAAACCCATATACCTCTACTCTTACCTCATGATAAGCAATTGCTGTTCAGGTGGCTATTTTTCTTAGCACTATCTCATTGCTCAGAGCCATTTTTTGCTTTTGTTGTTCCTTCCTAGCATTTTGAATAGATGAATGGTCTTGTATGTGTTCTGATATTCCTAGGTCAACTATTAGAGCTTGATGGTTACTAGGATAGAGCTGTGGAAGGTGACTTAGATTTATCTCAGTGAAAAAAATTGGGCTGCACTGGTGACATCATTCTCCTCACTGAAGCAAAGAGGCAACACAGTGTGCTTAATTAAGTACTCTGAGTTGCCTAAAAGCTTTTTCCTGTCTCCAACCTTTTCTTACTAACGCTAGAAGAGCCTCTGCACAGATACTGGCCCATACAAAAGCCACATTTGGCAAGTGAATAGTGGAAAAGATGGGTGGAGGTTCCTCATCAAAGCTTGTAGTAAGTGAAGTTGGAAGAGGTTGAGAGGTGATGCCACAGCTTTTTCCTAGTGGCTCTGGGAGAGGCCAGCATAGGCTGACCACATGTCCTGTTTTGAATGGGACAGTCCTGTTTTTTTAGCATTTTTCAACTGTCCGTTGTTTTCATAAAAATCTCAATTTTGTCCCATTTTTCAAACACGGCGGGAATGGCGTGGAAGGAGGATCTGAGCCGGAGCGTGGACCGGGGGGCTGGGTTTGCAGGTGGGAGCCAATTGCGTGGACGGGGGGGGGGTTTGCAGGTGGGAGCCAATTGTGCAGACTGGGGGGTGCGATTTGCAGGCAGGAGCCAATCGCACAGACCGGGGGCAGGGACCCCTGTCTTTTTCATGAATACAGAATATTACATAAGACCCCGTCCCGTTTTGCCATCCTGAAATATGGTCAGCCTAGGCCAGCAGCACATCCTCCTGTATTACCTGCCAAAGCTTTTAGTGAGCAGTACTGGAAGAAGTTCTCCAGTTAATACTCACCAAAATTTAGTGTGCTGAGGAAGAGCTGTGAAGCAAAGCAGATGAAAAGAGCCATATTTTGGAGTGCCTTGCTCGCACATTCAGGTGAAGCACCCCATCAAAGACTTCTACATCCCAGTGTTTACCATCAAAAATACATGTAGTAAGAGAGGGTCATTTTTGTGATTACTCTCATTCTTTGGAACTCTTAGTAAGAAAGGTCAGGCTAGCTGTCTCTTTGTAATTTTTCCTTTCACAAGGAAGAAAAATACGTTTTTTTCTTCCTAGTAAACATAAAAACATTTTTTTATATAAAAACAAAAAACTAAGTTTTTATTTATGCAAAATTTAGTCTAAGCTGATTGGGTTGTTGAATTGAGCAACAGCAGCAGCATCAGTAATAATGGTAATAATGATAATGATGTCAGTTATCTTCTGAAGTTGATGCTGTGAAATATCACATTGCACTAGAAAGCAATATGGATTAGCTGTTAAAAATGTAATGAAATAAACTCATCAAAAGAAGAGTCAAGTTTTTTTTCTCTTTTAAATATATAAGTATATGTTCTAAAATGAATTTTCATATCTTCTGTTTAAGCATTTGTCAAGACTGAAAAATATAACATTAAAACTAGTAACTGCTTCATGACATATAAATACTAAAATGATCAATAACAAAAGAATGATCATTAGGATTCCTTTGTATGTAATATCTAAATTAATGCAGCTTTGCTCCACTATGCATACCAGGTATATTATGGTTTTATGAACCCATTTCTGTTCTGAATCATTTGAGTGAAAGTGTACAAGTAGAGTAGTTGGAATCTGCATTCCCAGAATAATTTCAAATTCTATTTCATTTCTTTAATTCACTTACCTAAAATCAACCATTTTTGCTGAGTGCAATAAAAACATTGTCAGAGAATGTAAAAAGAAATATATTTTATTCTTTAGATTTTACAGGTCTGGAATGTGCAAAGTAGATAGCAGCAAGCGCTGGGTGAGATCATCGTCCTTGAGGACAGGATGATGCAATGCTAACGAGCTACACCTGTGTATAGGAATGACTCTGCTATATTAAGTGTATATATTTCGTGTCTTAGATATATTAAGTGTAGGGTAGTTTGTATGGAGTTGGTTAAGGATCCTGTCTGTATATATTTCTGTGCTGTGTATAGTAAAGTCTGTATATACTCAAAGCAACAGACTCTGTAATTTATTACAGAAGCATAGAAGCAGCTTTTCTTTCACAGGAGCAGTGGACGGTGCCAGTCTTCTGAAACGCACTCTGACAAACATTTCATTTAACCTATTGCTTTTAAAATTGCAACAGATAAAAGCTTGAAGTCCTGTATTATTTCCCTGTTTCAAGGATTGTAGTTTGTTCAAAATTTACAGCTCTAAAATTTGGTCTTGCATATCTTGGCAGGATAACAGCCATAGAATTGCTACTCCTTCCAAGGCACTGGAGTAAGAAGTTTGGGAATGTATATTTACTCTGTTCTAAGTTTCTCCTGAACTACTAAACATTTTTTTTGCAGTCCTAGTGTTCATATAATTTTAACAAGTTTAATGTTGTTGAATATTATTCCCCTTCCTTCTCTTTTATGTTATGGGAAAGTTCTATTTCTGTCTGTCCACTAGAAAGCTTCTCCTATATCTTAATTTTACTTTATTTTATTTTAAAAAGCAATCTTCTTCCTTAATATTTCTATTCATGAATTCTAAACTTACCTTTTGAGTAACAGGGAAGAAGCCTTCACTATCTTCTATGAGACAGATTTTCAAATACTTGATGACCATTGTAAAGCTAATTGTAACCCAGGTCTTTCAAACTATATCTTATAGGACTTAGTTTCCAAACCATTTATCTAATTGTCTTTCTCTGTACTGAATACATTTAAGTTTGTCCATATCTTAAAATGTGGTGCTCAGAATTCAACAGAGTGTTTAAGAAGGAACCCAGTCAGTGCAGAATAGAGTGGAGCCTTAGTACTGCTGGATGTGTGGTTTCAGAACAAAACAACAGTTCTATCTCAACTGCTAAAGAGTGAAAAGATATTTTCCGAGGCATAATAGTTAATAGGCACTAGCACAAAAGTTGTTTGTCAAAAATATTTATAATTGATCTGAAAAGTGTACATTTTAATCCTTTTGAGATCATCAAGGTCAACATAAGCTTAGAGTGATTTATTATCAGCATGGAAGAATGATGTTTGATTTCTTCTCTATCACAGAAGCATTATGAGGCATAATTAACTAACATATTCAAAGTGCTTTGCAGCTGTAAACCATTATTGTATGTAGGTAAGCTGAAAGAAATCCAATCTGTTCAAGGCTTGACATATGCACTTAAGGAGCAGAGTATAATAAAAATAATTTTTAAAAATGGACAGAAATATAATTACTGTACAGTTTGTGTTTGGAGGAATGTCAAAATGCATCACTCTGCTGTTGAATGTGTAAAGTTCTTGCCTGAGCACAGGATAATACAAGTTGGGATATGTGTGTGCGTATGAATGAATATATAGCTTGTTAATCTATTTCGGCATCAAAGGCACTAATTTTATTTTATTTTATTTTATTTTATTTTATTTTATTTTATTTTATTTTATTTTATTTTATTTATTTTATTTTATTTTATTTTATTTTATTTTATTTTATTTTATTTTATTTTATTATTTTATTTTATTTTATTATTTTATTTTATTTATTTTATTTTATATTTTATTTTATTTTATTTTATTTTATTTTATTTATTTTATTTATTTTATATTTTATTTTATTTTATTTTATTTTAT
Source organism: Charina bottae (assembly GCA_023362775.1). NCBI lineage: Eukaryota > Metazoa > Chordata > Lepidosauria > Squamata > Charinaidae > Charina > Charina bottae. The sequence goes on along the minus strand of JALMGJ010000005.1, from coordinate 65,927,918 downwards.
TATTTTATTATTTTATTATTTTATTTTACTTTATTTTATTATTTTATTATTTTATTTTATTTTATTTTATTATTTTATTTTATTTTATTTTTTTTATTTTTTTTATTATTTTATTTTATTATTTTATTATTTTATTTTATTTTATTTTATTTTATTATTTTATTTATTTTATTTTATTTTATTTTATTTTATTTTATTATTTTATTTTATTTTATTATTTTATTTTATTATTTTATTTTATTTTATTTTATTTTATTTTATTTTTATTTATTTTATTTTATTTTATTTTATTTTATTTTATTTTATTTTATTTTATTATTTTATTTTATTTTATTTTATTTTATTTATTTTATTTATTTTATTTTATTTTATTTTATTTTATTTTATTTTATTTTATTTTATTTTATTTTATTTTATTTTATTTTATTTTATTTTATTTTATTTTATTTTCTATCCCACCTTTATTATTTTTATAAATAACTCAAGGTGGCGAACATACCTAATATTCCTTCCTCCTCCTATTTTCCCCACAATAACAACCCTGTGAGGTGAGTTGGGCTGAGAGAGAGTGACTGGCCCAAGGTCACCCAGCCGGCTTTCATGCCTAAGGCGGGACAAGAACTCTCAGTCTCCTGGTTTCCCATTGGCTCCTTCCTAGGGCTGAGAGAATGTGATTGGCTCAGGGTCACCCAGCCAGCTTTCATGCCTAAGGCAGGACTAGAACTCACAGCCTCCTGGTTTCTAGCCCATTGCCTTAACCACTAGACCAAACTGGCTCTCCATTAATACTAAGTTAATCAACTTCAGACATATGATCAGGCTAGTTGGGTTCATGTTAACATTTAGATTAATACTACAGTTACTGTAGATACAGTATAGTCCACCAGAATAGGATCTTAAATTCCTATTGGCTTAATCGATGTTAAATATTATTGTTGAAACAGATAGGGTAGTTTTCTTAATGCATAATGCAACTGGTGAGCATCTTGATTATGAGCAGTCTGGAATTGATTTACTGTTTTATCTAAATGTTTTCATTTTCAGGCTTATGTTGTATACAGAGACATCTTGAACTTTACAACCAATTCCAAACATTATAAGGTCAAATTAAATGTGACATTAATCACTTGGCATTGAATTGACAAAGGACAGGATGCTCCATGCTGCTTCTTCCCAGCCCAGAAGATTGTTGGGGAAAAGCAGCAATTACCTTTCTCTCCTGCTGCAAATGTATGTACAGAACCCCCATACCCCCAGCTATGTCAAAGAAAAAACTACATGCATTCAGTGCTTGCTAACTCTCTTTGTGTAAGCATTGACTTTAATAGGAGAAGGAAAGCTGGGGTGGTGGGGCTTTTGATGACCAGAGAGACAGGAAGCTGCCTGATTGGGAAGACCATAGTTTAAGTCTATCATCAGCCACAGAAATTCACGACTTTAAGCCAGGCACCCTCTCTCTGAACTCAGTCTACCTCACAGGGGATCTATTACCAGAGTCATTCATTGGCGATCACTCGTAGCCGAGTAAGATTGTCTTCCAAAGGTAAATTTTTAACGGTGAATCTGTAAGTGGCTATAAAGGCCAATTCTGGATCCGCACAACCTCCCACAATGAGGGCATAGGTTTCCGGGTGGGAGACGGTCATGATGAGGGTTTGCCTGACGTGCCTTCCTTTTAGCTCTCTTCTCCTTTTCGCCCTGTACTCGTGCTTCTTCAAAGTCCATAGCGCCATCTACAAACGCCACCTCCAACTTCTTGAAAGATTCCATCAACGCTGCCTCCGAAAAATTCTGCAAATTACTTGGGAAGATAGGCGGACTAATGTTAGCGTATTAGAAGAAGCGAAAACCACCAGCATTGAAACAATGATCATCCAACATCAACTTCGCTGGACCGGTCATGTTGTTCGAATGCCTGACCATCGTCTTCCAAAGCAGCTACTTTACTCCCAACTTAAGAATGGAAAACGGAATATTGGTGGACAGCAAAAGAGATTCAAAGATACTCTCAAAGCTAATTTAAAAAAAATGTAATATTACCAGAGTAAAAGAGAGGGAGACTCTGTTTAAGATGACTTGAGTTTCTGAAGACAGATAGAAAACACAATTTTCAGGCTTTTGCAGAAGAAATGAGCATTCAAGTGACACTGCAAAACAGATAATAGGATACTGGATGCAGTTGCACCCTGAAAGAAAACAGCCTACCTACTTCTTCCATTGAAACTGCTCCTATCCTGAGCATTTGCTGGCAGGACTCTAGACTGGCTTAAGAAAATCCTGTCCAGACTCAGATGCTTTGGCAGCAGCTTGCAAATTAATCAGTCCAGATTGAGGGTCCACATTGGACAATTGTATTCCACTGTGCTCTTTAACCTTTCAATTCCAGGAAAGCGATCATGTTCCTTCCTGTAATTGAATCTTCCTTAATATTTGTTGCTGTTTATTCGTTCAGTCACTTCCGACTCTTCGTGACTTCATGGACCAGCCCACGCCAGAGCTTCCTGTCGGCTGTCACCATCCCCAGCTCCCCCATGGTCGAGTCCGTCACCTCCAGAATATCATCCATCCATCTTGCCCTTGGTCGGCCCCTCTTCCTTTCGCCTTCCACCTTCCTTAATATACATGTACACAAAAAGCAGATAGAGATGGAGATTTACTTTAGCAAAGTTAAATTACAGATTTATTATTATTATTATTAAATTTATATATAGAACTAGATTAAGTTTATCTTTTCAAAGTTAAAGCATCAAAATGAAGGTACATGTAGGAACAACAAGCGCCTTAAAAAAATATCCTTCTTTCCAGCCTCCACTCTAATAGATTGTATACCTACTCTTAGCAGCAGTAAAGAAACAGTGTAATAGTTAAGATCTTTCTTAGCAAAGACATTTCTTGTTGTAATTACAGTCTTTCTGGAATAGGTAGCTTTCCCTTTTTGCCTTAAAAAAAAGTCCAGAATTTTAACATTTTACCAATTTCCCAACCAACTAACGTAAAAGGATTCTTTCCCAGCTCCAAGTTAGCCTGTAAGGTTTGTTGGGGCTGTTTGGAAGGTGCAGGTGAAATTCTACATGATGGAATTGAAACAAATGTGTGTCAACCACAGTTATTAATTTGTGAAAGAATACTGCAAACGAATGATTGGCTATACAAATTGTATAGATGAAAGAGATTTGGTTTATGTGACTATGGTCTGAGTTACATATATGATGGGTTATACATCACAAGGATTTGTAACATTATTGGCTGAAGCATGATGAGTTTGCTCAAAATGACTTCACACTGAATTCTATGTGGGTTCAAGATGAAAAACCTGAAGCAAGGGCCTTAGATAAAGCTTTACGAAAGAATGTAGTGGGAATTTTGCTGTAATGGGACATATAAATCACTGAATGATAAATTAGGTACAGCACTAGTTCATAACTTTCTTCTCCTTTGTCTTGTGTATAATAATGGCCAGAACATGGAAAATAAACAAGATGAGTTTGAACTCTTAACACAAGAATGCAAGTATAATTTAATAGGTTTAACTTGATGGGATCACTCCCATGATGGAAATATAGCAACAGAAAGAAATAATTTGTTCAAAAGGAACAGGCACAAGAGAAAATGAAGAGGAATATCATGTATTAAAAATATTGATTCTACCCAGAAAATTAAGTAAATAAACTTGGCAATATTGTATAGAGCAGGGGTCGGCAAACTTTTTATGCCAGGAGCCATTTTGACATGCTCGTGCACATTTTGAAATGCTCGAGAGCCAGGGGGTGGGGTTTGCGGGTGGGGGCCAATCACATGGAAGGGGGCGGGGTTTGCGGGCGGGGGCCAATCCTGTGGAAGGGGGCGGGGTTTGCGGGCGGGAGCCAATCACGTGGCTTATTGGGGCGGTTGGGGGGATGAATCTGTTTGGGAGGGTCAGGGGTCCTCCTCGGCGAGCCCGGCCTCCAGAGCAGGGCATGTCTGGCCGGGCGGAGCGGGCACGGGGGAGCCGCACAGGCGCCGAGGGGGGAGGACCCGGCGGTGGAGGCCCGGGCCGCCCGCCCGCCATGCCCACTTGCCTGCTTGCTTGCCTCCCTCCGCGAGGCCCCCCGCTGCCTTCCCGGGATCCAAGCCGGAGAGAAAGGGCGGCGGCAGGGCCGCGCTACCGCCACTCGGCGCGGGCGGGGCTGCTGCTTCCGCCCGCCCGTGGCGAGCCAAGGAAATGATGGGGGCGGGAAACGAGGTGGGCGGCAATGACAAGCGGCGCGCTTCAGGGGAGCCGCCGCCGCCACCGGGTGGGTCCCCTCAGGGCGGGTGGAGGCAGGCGGGCAGCCGCTCCTCCTTCTCTCCCGCCGGCGGAGGAGGAGGAGGCCCGGGCCGCCCGCCCGCCCGCTCGCTTACCTGCCTGCTTGCCTCCATCCGCGAGGCCCCCCACTGCCTTCCCGGGATCCAAGCCGGAGAGAAAGGGCGGCGGCGGGGCTGCGCTACCGGAGCGCCCGAGTGCCAGACAGGCAGCTCCACCCGCACGCCTTCCACGCGATCGGCCCGTGAGGACCGGCCAGGGAAGGCGCGCGGGTGGAGCTCCCGTCCCGCTGCACCCCAGCCGGAGCACCCGAGTGCCAGGCAGGCAGCTCCGCCCACGCGCCTTCCCCGGCTGGTCAAGATCCCTTCCCTGCCCCCAGCAGAACCAAATATGTTAAAAAGTGGATAGGTAAAGCACGCTCGCATAAACATCGTCACGTGGGATCCCAACCCTTCCCTGCCCCCGTCTCGACCACCTGCCGCCCCTTTCCATTCCTTGATCTGCTTACTGCCAGCCTCATCGTCTTCTAGAGTCACCCAGGCTCCAGCCCTCATAGTGATAAACCAGCAATGTTGTAGCTTTACCTTGCTTTCAAGAGGGCTGGGTGACTCTTGAAGATGCTATTGCAAACTGGCCAGTGACGAACACGTGCACAGGGAAATCTAATTAGAAATCAGGCCGGGAGAGGAAGGTAGAAGGTGGGAGGGTCGCCCTGTCACCTGACCCCCCAGTCCAGCTCCACACTCCGGAGCGGGAGCGGACGGGAAGAAGCGGCGATTTGCTCCTGGATTTTCCTTCCCCTCCTGGTTCCTTCATGATCAGTTGAGCAGCAGCCACGCAGCAGCAGCAAGCGGGCGTCTTCGACAAATTGCTCTGGAAGGGGGCGGGGGAGGTTTGGAAGAAGAAGGGAAAGAGAGGCTCGACTGCTCCAGTCGCTTCTCTTCCGGAGCCGCTCATGCCCCCAGTCCAGGCAAAGTAAAGCTGGTGGGGAATCCAGCGCGGGAACGGGGTTTGCGGGCGGGAACCAATTGCGCACACTTAGGGCTGTGGGGTAGAAATGTGCTGCTTTTGCACGGAGAAAAAGAGTAAGCAGAGCAGCAACGAAGAGGTTAAGGCGATGGGCAAGTGCCCGTCGTCAAGATGGCTGCCGGAGACGGAGGCTTCCAAACTCTCGCGAGACTGTGTGAAGCCCGTCCCCGGAGGAAAAAGAGAGGCTGGGCCTAGGCGGTTGCCAGGGGTATGCCCACAGCCACGCACACCATGCCCGCTGCTGCGCCTGCCCCACCACACTCGCTGCCACGCCTGCCCCCGCCACGCCCGCCACACCTGCCTGCAGAAGAGCCGCACTCAAGGGGCCAAAGAGCCGCATTTGGCTCGCGAGCCGCCATTTCCAACCCTTGGTATAGAGAATCTGAATTAAAATTAATATATGAAAAAAAAATAATGCTACTATTGTTAGTGTTTGCCAATGTCTGCTTAATCAAGAAGGATATGTAGATGACGCCACCCAAAAGCAACCAGCAGATTTTTCAAAGAGGCATGAAGCAGTGGTGATGGGAACTTTAATTACCCAGACATCTGCTGGTAAACAAACACTGCCAAGTATGGTCCTTCCAGGAAAGTCGTGACTTGTCTTGCTGACAACTTTCTCATCCTTGACTTGATACTAATCAACAGGGAAGACTTAGTCAAAGAAGTAAAAGTAACAGAAATATGGAGAGGGGGAAGAAGTGATCTTATAGTGCTGGAAATCTTGAATTTAAGAGAAACTGAAGCCATAAAGACATCAAATTTATTGCACTCCATGGCAGGAGAAATTAATATGATACCAATCGAAGATAATATTTGTAGCTCACTACTGGGTCTTTTGGTTTGCTTACAATGTTCTGTAGGGTTTTGGTAGGTTTGTGTGCTACGGTGATGCCATGTGGTTGTAACAGTCTATTAGTAGTTTCTGAGATGTTTCTGATGTATGGCAGTGTGATCCTTTTCATAGCTTCTGTTGGTTTTGCTGTGGTGGGTTGAGTGGTCAGGCACGTCATTACCCGGTTATCTGGGAACGGTTTGATCCTGTTGGGCCTAAGGAAGTGGACAGGATCCTCCAGATTGTAAAGGCCACCACATGCCATCTAGACCCTTGCCCTTCCTAGCTGGTGCAAGCAGCCAGGGAGGTGACATGTGGTTGGGTCCAGGCGATGGTTAATATATCTCTGGAGGAGGGGGTGTTTCTTTCTGCCTTTAAGGAGGTGCTGGTACACCCCCTACTCAAGAAACCATCGCTGGACCCTACTATATTGGACAACTTTCGTCCTGTCTCCCACCTCCCCTTTTTGGGGAAGGTGGTTGAGAAAGTGGTGGCATTGCAACTCCAGAGGATTCTGGATGAAACGGATTATCTGTACCCCTTTCAGTCAGGTTTCAGGCTGGGATATGGGGTGGAAACTGCATTGGTCGCACTTACGGATGATCTCTGGCGAGAGCGGGATGGAGGGAGTGCGTCCATCCTGGCTCTCCTCGATCTCTCAGCGGCTTTCGATACCATCGACCATGGTATCCTTTTGGGACGGCTTGAGGAGTTGGGGGTGGCCGGCATAGTTTTGCGCTGGTTCACCTCCTTCCTCTGGGGCCGGTCCCAATTGGTAGTAATAGGAGATGAGAGATCTGACTCTCGTCCCCTCATTTGTGGGGTGCCACAGGGTTCAGTTCTCCCATGTCTCCTATTTAATATCTACATGAAACCGCTGGGTGAGATCATCCATCACCATGGGATGAGATATCATCAATATGCTGATGATACACAATTGTACATCCCCATCCCAGGTGAAGTAAGTGATGCAGTGGCCACCCTTTCTCAGTGCCTGGAGGCTGTGGGGGTCTGGATGGGGAACAACAGGCTTCAGCTGAACCCTGGTAAGATGGAGTGGCTGTGGATTGATGGTTCTTCCGGATCCGGGAAATTATCATCTTTGGTTCTGAATGGGGTTGCACTTCCCCATTCAGAATCAGTGTGGAACCTGGGGGTCCTTCTGGACTCACGACTCCTGCTCGAAGAGCAGGTGGCAGTCGTGCCCAGAAGGGGCTTTGTGCAACTTCGTGTTGTGTGCCAGTTACACCCTTTCCTGGATCGGGAGTCCCTCCGTACAGTCAGTCATGCCCTGGTCATCTCCCATATAGACTACTGCAATGCGCTTTACATGGGGCTACCCTTGAAGAGTATCCAGAAGCTTCAAGTGGTCCAAAATGCGGCTACGCATGCAGTTATTGCTTCCCCTAGATCGGCTCATGTGACACCTCTGCTGCGCCAGCTGCACTGGGTGCCAGTATGCTTCCGGGTGCAATTCAAGGTGTTGATTTTTACCTTTAAAGCCCTACATGGCATGGGACCAGGGTATCTGAGGGACCATCTCATCCCCATAACTTCAAACCTTTCCACTCGATTATGCAGAGTGGGCATGCTTCGGACCCCGTCGTTAAGGGAGTTTCGCTTGGCGGGGTCCAGAAGGCAGGCCTTCTCGGCAGTGGCACCTACCCTTTGGAACATTCTGCCCCTGGAGGTGAGACAGGCCCCGTCACTCCTGTCCTTCCGGAAGAACTTAAAGACCTGGTTTTGCTGCCTCGCTTGGGATGGGAACAGGAATAGTTCTTCATGGGGATGGCTGGTGCCATAGAGCCCTTTTAAAAGATCATTGTATCGCCTATTGGATTTTATATTTAAGTTATTAATAATAATGATTATATATTGTATTATTTTATATCTATTTATAGTATAATTTTAATTGTTATGTTTGTAAACCGCCCAGAGTCCCCTTTAGGGGAGATGGTGCGGTGATAGAAGTTGAAAGATAAAAACTCCTTTAATAGAGTGTGGGACTGCTTTAGATGTAATATCTTAATTTTAGCCAAATATGTAACAAAGATGTCCATAACATTTTGCTAAGCAAGCTAGTGTGGGGCTGGTTAGCATGACTGTTGAGTACTATATTGCTGGTTTAAATAGCATATTCAAAAAGTGTTTGTCAGTGATTCCTTATCAGATTGGAGTTGTATTGAGTGGAGTGAGTGCCATAGAGTTCCATCCTGGGACTTCTAATTCTCAGTATTTGATGGCTGTTAGATAGAAGCAAAATCTCTGTGCCCAGGTAGAGTGGCAATGTTCTATTTATAGAGCTAAATTATAGGAGATTAGGTGGGGTTTTTTGTTGTGTTGAAATGTTAACGAGTGGCTGATGAGTGTGATTAGCATGTTCATTGTGAGAAGTATTCCCATGTCCTGGTGGTTGGACTGAGTTCGTTGACCTTTTGCAGGCTGTGTTTTTCAGGACTGTTGTTTTCTTGGTTTGATGGCTCTTTTTATTTCATTCTTGGAATAGCCATTTGCCTGTAGGACCCAATTCAGATGGTTAAGTTCATTGTTGAGAAATTGGGTTTCACAGTTTCGATTAGCACGATCGAAAGAAAGAATGAAATAAAAAGAGCCATCAAACCAAGAAAACAACATCCAACTGAAGAAAAACAGCCCCCCACAAACAAAGTATTCCTGCCCTACATCAAAGGAGTCACTGACCGCATGGGAAAACTGATGGAAAAACACAACTTTCAAACAGTCTTCAGACCCACCAGAAAAATACAACAAATGCTAAAATCAGCAAAAGACAAAAGGGACCCCCGCACCGCTGCAGGAGTATACCTCATACCATGCAGCTGTGGACAAGTATACATCGGAACCACAAAACGAAGCATTCACACCAGGATAAAAGAACATGAAAGACACTGCAGACTACAGCAACCAGAAAAATCTTCAGTAGCTGAACATGCTCTCAAGCAAACGGGACACAAAATCCTATTTGAAAACACAGAAATACTGGACAACACCAAAAGCCACTACACCAGATTATACAGAGAAGCCATTGAAATTCACAAACACCAGTACAGTTACAATAAAAAAGAAGAAAGTTTAAAAATTAGCAAAACCTGGCTACCAGTCCTGAAAAACACAGCCTGCAAAAGGTCAACGAACTCAGTCCAACCACCAGGACATGGGAATACTTCTCACAATGAACATGCTAATCACGCTCATCAGCCACTCGTTAACATTTCAACACAACAAAAAAACCCACCTAATCTCCTATAATTTAGCTCTATAAATAGAACATTGCCACTCTACCTGGGCACAGAGATTTTGCTTCTATCTGTGCTCCTGCCCTCTGAAGATGCTGGCCACAGATGCTGGCGAAACGTTAGGAACCACAACTTCCAGAACATGGCCACACAGCCCGGAAGACCCACAACAGCCATTGAACTCTGGCCGTGAAAGCCTTCGACAATACATTCTCAGTATTTGATTAATGATTTGGATGATGGGTAGAAGAAATGCTAATTTAATTGAAGATGATACAAAATCACTTGGAATAGCTAATGCTGTAGAAGAAAAAAGACATCTTGATAGGCTAAAGAAATGGGCTGAAAGGGCAGTCAACAAACAAAAATTCTTCATTAACAAAATAACAATTCAAGTGCACAGATATAGAGGAGAAAACACCTGTCTTAGTAATAATACTTGTAAAAAAGGTTGTTTGCAAACTACTGTATGTGGCTATAGGATGATGTAGCTGCAACAAAACAGGCAAGTGCAATTTAAGCTGCATTAATAAAAGTACAGTTTTTTTTAAGTCACAGAGAGTAATTCTTCCACTTTAGACTCAACTCTGATTACTGTGTCCATTTTTGGAACAGGTTGGGGAAGGACAATGAAGATGATCAAGGGACTAAAGACTAAGTCTCTTGAAAAAAAGTTTGAAGAAATTGGACATGCTTAGCTTTGAAGAAAAGACTATTAGGATAGCATTTTGTCAAATACCTGGAAGGATGTCATACAGAAGAAGAACAGAACCTGTACTCAGCATTCTAGATACAGGACTGGAGATTATAGGAAGGCAGAGTCTGACTAAATGCTTTTTTTGGGGGGGGGGATCTACAATAGGAACACTTCAGCAGTGAAATTAACCAGAAATGGTTCTCCTTCACTGCAAATGTTTAAATTGAGGGTAGACAGCCATCTACCAGGTATGCTTTAATTGGATTCCATTCCTACACTGAGCAGCAGCTTGGATTTGAAGATCTAAATGTCTCCTTCCAGCTAAGTACATCTGTGATGCTCACTTAGTGGTGCAGAGAATGATGTTTTCCTGTGTGGTACCCATTATGTGGAGTGCTGTCCCCACTGAGTGTTCCCAGAGAGGATGGTTTCTGACAGTAATTTAAGATGTACTTGTTTGTATTACCATTTCCCTGGTTACCTCATGGTTGGCTACTCATAATAAATTATACAGCTTATTGAGTTTAACTTTTTAATCATCAATGACAGTGCATTCTGTTATTGTATTTTTAATCATTTGTTTTATCAACAGCAAAAGCAGTATATATATATATATTTAAAAGGAGGAGGAGGAGGAGGAATGATGATAATAATGATAATGAAGTCTTAGAGGGGCAGCATGGAAATTCAAGGCAGAATTCAGAAAAACCTGTACATAATTTTGCATAATAATAATAATAATAATAATAATAATAATAATAATAATACATCTTCAACTCCAGATGTAATCCCTCCAGCTGATGTAAATCAATAAACTGCCATAATTCCACTGTACTTCACAATGGATGGAAAACATTATCCATCCTTACAGCAGTATTTTAGTTCCACATAGTCATAAATGGCCAGGATTCAGATTGCCTCCTTTTGAAAAACCGAGGTGATGAATAACAAGTGCTAACAAGATATGTTTGAATAGATGAGGATAATGCTGGTGCTGCTCCTTTATCTACACACCACAGACAGGTCTGCCATCTATAAATAAGCATTTTTATTTGATAAAGCCTTCTTTGAGGTAAGGGGAGGCCTGTGGTTCACTCAACCACACAGTGTTCTTCTAATTGAAAGCAAGTCTTTCCAAACAAATTCCTCCACACTTTAATATTTTCCTTACATCAAGTTTAGGTTCAAACTTAGCCTGGCAGTAATGATTCTCATGGTGATACAGACCTTCTATTCCAGTGCTGAAATCTTTGTGATACGTGTTTTCTTGTAAAGCAAAGAAATATTCTTTGCATGCCATTTCAAGTACATCAATGTCATTATTTTTTCATCAGCAGGTGTTATCTTTCCCCTCCTTCTTGATGGAGAGGGCAAATTGAATTTCTCATATGCTCCTATGCAACTACCATTTCAATTTGTTTGTAGATTTCTTTATTCAGTCTCGAGTTGCAGAATCAGTCTAGTCCATCCTTGAACCATGTCTACCTCTGAACATGGTGGTAGAATCTGTCCGCCCTCTCCCCCAACTTATATAGAAAAGAAGAGCCTAATTACATGCTCAATCCTATAAATAAGACCATAGGTTTGGCTTAACTGACTTTTTCCCTAGCATCTTACATTACATTTCACTGTGGCTCTTCTGATAGATTGTAATGTTGGATTAGTTCTCTTTTCTGCTGGCACTTTGCCCATGGCAAGACACAGATTGTGCCCTTTTTCTTTTCAGAAACAGGGTGACGGTGGTTAGTCAATTGTTATTCTTTGTCCCACATCAGAGAACACCTATCATGGTCTATACATTAGTCTACAATGAGTTGACTTTGAACTGCAGACCTCAATGCTGAAAATCTAGTTTAATTTGGGGACTTGCTTACATCTTCCCTATACTGGGTTTTTGTAACTTCTTGCTTGATGAAGTTTTGAAGAATGTGGATGCTGGTTTTTTTCCCCCCATTATGGGTCAATGAACCTCTAATTGCTTGATGCTTTGTTTTATTTTTAAATATAAGTAAGGTATTCTGCAGTTACTTTAGTTCTAAATTCCATTCATTTCATAAATTAGTCCAGGAGATAGAGACTTCACAGCAACTTTCACAAACACTAAATTTGGTTTGAAGTGATGACATGCAAAAGTAGATAGTTACATCTCTACAATGTACACAAAGGCAGGTTCCAATCTTCAGTTCCACTTTTGAAGTAGCACTTTAGAACTTCAAAATCCATAGAATAATTTTAATGAGAAGAATAAATAAATGGCTTTATTGACTGCTAAGGAGGAAGTGAAATGTTGTTTTCAAAGAAAATCCACTAGCAGGATCCCCAGGGAAAAAATTGAACGTGTCTCTAATAGGAATGGACAAATCTGTCAATGCCCATTCTGAACAAGCAATCTGTCAATGCTGTTCTTGTTCAGTTTGCCATGGTTCCTATCTCAAACGCATTCAGCCCCTTCCATGTCAACTCTGAAGTGTTTTTTTAAAAAAAACTCTGATTACCATTACAATGTTCTTTTCAAAAGATAGACATTGGTCTTCACAATTCTGCTATTATTTCCAAGCTGTTTTTCTCAATGTAATTTGGGATTGCGCACAATTTCTCGTATGCTCCTATGCAACTCTGTAAACCATGAACAGATCACAAAGTCAATAAAATAGGAGTAGGGGGCTGTTGAGCCCGCATCAGATGTATTTTTTGTAGCATATAGAGTCTGTCTGAAATATATGGTTTCTTCTGCCTATTATTGGTTTTTACCCTTCTGGATGTAAGCCTACAGAGTCATTTTGGAGTTGGGGCAGCCTTTAATAAGTGTGTGTGTGTGTGTGTGTGTGTGTGTGTGTGTGTGTGTGTGTATCCAGATTGCAATATATCAATACAACAATTTCTTATTTATCTTTTGGGCATAGGATAAATGAAGCCTATGGCATTGTCATCAACAGTACCTGTAATGTATAGGCCTTCTTTCTAGACATTTCATTGTCCTTCATTATGATTATTTTCATAGAAAGTACTATAATCCTGTACATATTATTTATATAGTAGTGCATGCTATGTACTGCCCCAAGATCTTGGAATACAATTACATGAAAGACTGCCTTTCTCTATATAATCCTGCTCAAGAACTGACTTTTTCCACTATGTCTCAAGGTATTTAAACAGTGATAATATACTAGAGGAATTTTTCTGTTTCAGATACCTCATCTCTAGAACTTTCTATCCAAGAGAACAAGTGGGGTCTTATGACTTGTATTGGGAAGGGCATTCAAGCCATTCCATTTTAATCAGAGTTTTGAGCGATCATAGATAAGGGAATGGCTCTCAGCATCTGTTATTTGTTGTGGCTTGCTCATTTGTTTTGCTGTTCTTTTCATTAACTAACACTTGATCTCTTTAGGGAGGATGAACAGAATCTAAATGATTTAAATAAATCATAACTCCTTATTTGGGAGCAGGTCCCATTAATTTTATTAGGATTTTTGTGTTCACACAAATAGGGTGTTCTGCAGTGGCTATTACATTTTAATTTATCTGACTTAAGCTCTTATAAATAAAGAAAAATAATGTGATAGAAATTTTCCAAATTTCCCTATTAGCGCTCTCTTCTTTTATTTGGAGAAAAAAATATATTGACACTGTATTGTACACTATGAAATGTCCAAAAAAAAGGCAGATAAATCAACATTAAACTTGAACAAAGATAAATATTATTGCTAGTGATGATGTATTTGGAAAGTGGACTCTGCCCAGTAATATAAAAACTGTGAACTCTAACCTAGAAAGGTTGATTAAAAAGGAATGCGAGCTGCATTGGGCAGTTTGCTTCTGGGTCCAATTCATGGTGTTGGTTATCACCTTTAAAGCCCTACATGGCATGAAGCCAAGTTACCTGAGGGACCGTCTCATCCCCATAACATCGACCTGTCCCACCCGGTCACGCAGAGAGGGCATGCTACAGACCCCATCGGCAAGGGAATTTCATCTAGCGGGGTCCAGGAGGCGGGCCTTCTCTGCAGTGGCACTCCCCCTTTTGAATATCCTGCCCTCAGAGGTGAGGTGGGCCCCCTCGCTCCCGGCCTTCTGGAAGAATCTGAAGACCTGGTTCTGCCGCCTTGCTTGGGATGGGAAAGGTAACAGCTCCTCCTGGGGGTGGCTGGCGCGGTAGTATCCTCCCTACTATATGACATCATATTCCCACTTGGATTTTATATTTATATTTATATTTATATTTATATTTTTTATATTTATATTTATATTATTTATATTATTTATATTATTTATATTTATATTTATATTTATATTTATATTTATATTTATATTTATATTTATATTTATATATTTATATTTATATTTATATTTATATTTATTTATAATAGTTGATCTTATATTTGTATCTTTTTTAACTGTTGATTTTATTGTAAACCGCCCAGAGTCCCCCATCGGGGGAGATGGGTGGTAATAGAAATATGAACAATAAATAAATAAATCCTTCAAGAGAAAGGACACAAACCTTAATATTGATATTCCCCATTATATTAAACCAATTTTATAAAGCTCATTGCCATGGTTGTTTGCTGCTAAACTAGCTGTTTAAACTAGTTCTTCATATCATTTACAAAAAATTAGTGTGTATACACAAACATAAATAGATGATAGGTGATAGGTGTAGATAGGTAGATAGGCATAACTGATCAAAATAATAAAATCACTAAATAAAAATCTTGACACAGTAGTTTATGTATTCAATATGATTCCCCCCCAAACAAGTTATTTCTTATAAGTGGTACTTACCTCTTAAAGACAAAGCAGATGTACTATCCATACTGCCGGTCCCAATTTAGCTGTCTTCCAGATGTATTGAATTATATACCACTGATACCCCAATCAGCATTGTCAAAAGCAGTGCTGCCTAAGGAGATGGTGTATATCTGTGTCAGTGTTACTGAGTTATAAGCCACTGAATCAGGTTTGACTCCTGGAGACTGCAAAGCCATATGTCTGTCTACAGCAATATCCTGCAGCTGTTCCAGGCATAGGTCATCTACTATAAAGTACATTAGAATAAATTTAATTTAATTAATCTAATATTAATTTTTAATATTTTTGCCAATCACTATCACTTCTATAGAAATATGTACAAAATTGAATTTTGGTTTTTGTTCAGATCCTATGAAATATTTGGGGATAATTCCTAAATTTGGGTATATCTGAATATTGCAAATTGTATAATACAAATTAATGGTGATATTAATAGATGATTGGAAATACCTCTAAATCGAGGGAGAAGAATAATTTTGCTTGTTTTTACCTTTGGGTGAGAGTTGACTCCTTAGGACTACATGGACAAATCCATCCAGCTTTCTAACCAACATTCTGGAAGTGGATTGTCTTACATTATATTTGTAACATCTTGAATTTGTATATTTATGAACTTTGGATTTACTGTGGATTTACCACTTTGATTAACTTGGATTTACCAGCCTTTCTCAACTTTTTGACCCTGGGGGAACCCTTGAAATATTTTTCAGGCCTCAGGGAACCCCTGCACATTCAGGCTCAAATATAGGCCAGAAGTTACAAAATTATTATATTCGTTTCATGGGTAGGCCTGTACATATGCATTAACAGTGTTCTTAAACTAAAAATGAAGAATGAAACTTACCTCTTTAATGTGAAGTTGCCCGAATTTGAAATAATTTTTAAATAAATTGTGATCTTCCAGGGAACCCCTGGTGACCTCTCACAGAACCCTGGGGTTCCACAGAACCCTGGTTGAGCAACTAGGGGTTCCCTGGGAGATCACAATTTATTTAAAAATTATTTCAAATTCGGGCAGCTTCACTCAGCTCCTACACCCTTAACTGTCTCCACACGTCAATCAGCAATTGAGATGAAAATACACAATGCCACATTTCTTGTTCAATTTCTCTTTGCCAGAATGAAGCAAATGCATCCTGGAGAACCAGGGTTACTAGGGATTTAGTGGTAAGGACTAATATGAGCCAGAAATTCAAACTGGAAATCCTAGCCTTTACTTTAAATGTAGTCATTCCAGATTCCAACTGCAACAGCAAATTTGCCATGAAACAGGGGACAGAAAAAGTTCTCCTTAGGAATTTTAAATAAACAATTTCAGGTATCCTATCATTTCCAGATAAATCAATCTGTAAATTATGCAGCATCTGGATAATGGATTTTGTTTTTAAAATCTTAAAGCCAGCTGGTAAATAGTTGTCAGCCCAGTTGCAGAGAATTTTAAAATACCAGAGTCTAAAGCACTTTGAGTGTTATCTGTAATACCCTTATCTGTTCTCCCCATCAACCTAATTCTTGAGAAAAATAGCTGAATATTTAAGAATCAGATTTTCTTTATATCTGTCTCTTTTATCTCCCACTTACTTTAGTATTTTCTTTGCATGCTGCAAGATATCAGAGCATCAGAGGTTATTTCATCTCTATCAAGAATCTAGGAGGAAAAAAAGCAATGGTGACATGGTGGTTACCTGGATTGTAATGGTCCTCTTATAGGTTGTGCTGGTCAATGTAGTGAACTGATGTAAGCATCCTGAAAAAGATTATTATCTACCATAGGTGGGATATTAAATTAAAATAGGAGATTCTTGCCTCCTAAACAGAACTGATCTTTTAGGAGTTCTCATTTTTATATGTTTGTTTCTAAATGTTGAATAAAAAAATATGAATGCAGTTTTGCACAGGTTTCTACTTTCATCTGTGCCTCTTTTTCACTTTTATATTATCAGGACAAAGGAAAGAAATGGCAGCAAATTTTCTTTGTTAAAATAAAAAATAACTGCTTGGTAAAGACCCTGATAGGATTTGTTCTTAGAGTATTTATATATAAAAACGGTGCTCTATCAATCTATCCCAAGTGTTTCTCACCAAAACATCACTTGGCAAACTATGATGGTGGTGGTGATGATGATGATGATGATGATGGTGATGATTGTGATGATGATGATCCCCATGAAAGTGCCTGGGGAGAAAGACTGGATGAACTTTGGAGGAAAAAGCAAAATGCAGGCAGAGCTTGCTTTTGAGCTCTGAAGCTGTCAGAGCAATCCCTGCATTGGGGCAAAGGTTGAAAGCAGTAAAATGCCTCTACTTCTCAAATGCCAAAAGCCTCTCGGGTATGGGAGGAAACGGGGTTTCCATATAATGCGGTCAGTTTACTCATTTCTTATTTAAAGGTAATTTATGAAATCTGCATTGATAGCAATTGCTAAAGGTTTAGCTATAGATAGGAAACCGTTTTGCAAATATTTGACCATTTTCTTATACACTGAGTGGCTAGGACTTACTTTCTCCACCAAGTTCACCTTTCTGAAAATGTGCTCCTACATTTTCAGCGGAGGTGTGTTCAACTTTCTTGCTTTTTGAGTATTTTGAGCTTTAGCAAAACATGTGATTTATCTGTGATCTGCACATAAAACAAGCAATATTTTGCAGAACTACAACTAGTCCCACTGCAAATATAAGAGGCTATATGAAACATCCACCAAAAAGTGTAAGAGATACACAAATGGTTTCCACCACCCTGAAATATAGCAGCTAAGCATTTCCCATGACGTACTTTCATGTTGGAACAGAGCAGCCCATTATGGACATGGAAGGAGGTAGACAAATTTTCAGTGCAAGTAGGTATAATAAGAACAATTTTGTAATTGTACCCTCATTAATCAATCTGTTCCTTTCCCACCTACATTTGTTATTTAAGTAAAGTCTCTGAGCTTGACTCCTAGTGATTTCATAGTTGGTGACCATTCTCATTCATTCTTGGGTCTCCAAATGCTTAGTACAGGGCTTTCCAAAGTGCCGCCGCCGGTGACACAGTAGCAGTGGCGGTGGCGGAGGCGGCAGCGCGGCGGCGGCGTGCACGCGCACGGCAGCAGCGCGGGCAGGCGTGCGGCGGCGCGCATGCGCACAGCGGCGGCGTGGGGGGGCGTGCGGCAGTGCGCACGTGCACGGCGGCGGCAGCCTCTGCTAAAACGCGGAAACACTGATCCCGCGCCGCTGCCACCATGCACGCGCACGCCGCCGCTTCCAGGTGGTGTGCCGACACACCATGCTGTGTGTGGCGACACACTTTTGTGTCGCCACACACAGTTTGGCTTAGTAACTGTTTCTATACTTTCTGCCCAACCGCATTCCTCTTCATTCACATCACCTAGATCAGAGGTTTCCAAACTGTGTGTCGCGACACAAAAGTGTGTTGCCACACACAGTCTGGTGTGTCGCCACACAACCCAGAAGCGCTGATCATCATCAGCGATTCCGGGTTTTCCCACGGTGACACACCAACGGCGGTGCGCAAAATCCGAAAGCGGCAGCAGCGCTTCCGGGTTTTTGTGCGCTGCCGCAACGGTGGCACTTCCGGGTTTTCCCACGGCGACACACCAACGGCGGTTGGTGTGTCGCCGCGGGAAAACTTTGGAAAGCCCTGACCTAGATGGTATTCATTCAGAATGTTGCATAATTTTCCCAAAAACCTCTCTCTGGGCCTTCTATTATCAGCATTTGCTAGAGCATAGCTTTCCAAACTGTGTGTCGCGACACTTTAGTGTGTCGCAACACACAGTTTAGTGTGTCGTGACACAACCCGGAAGTGGATGTGCATGGCGGTGGCGTGGGGGTGCGCGCAGGGGAGGTGGTGTGTATGGCAGCGGCGGCAGCAATGATGGCAGCGGCACAACATCAGCACTTCTGTGTTTTAGCAGAAAACATGAGGCCACCGCCGTGCACGCCATCACCACCGTGCGCCCCCCGTGCCACCGCCATGCATGCCCCTGACGCTGCGCGTGCCCCCGCAACGCCACCACTGCCGCCATTGGTGTGTCGCTAACGGCGGCAGTTTGGAAAGCACTGTGCTATATGCAACTATTACCAATCTATGGGTGTCAACTTTCACACTCACTGAAAGCAACATACATTTAAGTCTGTGATTCATAATTTAAACCTACAATTTTACTCCCTTGCATGTATTCATTAACTCCAATCCATGAGATCTGACAATCTTCAGACAAACCATTATTTCCTGTTTTTCTTATTCTCATGACATACATTTTTCCCTGTCCTTTCATTCACTGATTTGTGCTCTTTACCATATATGAAAACCGGCTGGGTGACCTTGGGCCAGTCCCTCTCTCTCAGCCCAACCCACCTCGCAGGGTTGTTGTGGGGAAAATAGGAGGAGGAAAGAGTATTAGGTATGTTCACCACTTTGAGTTATTTATAAAAATAATAAAGGCGGGATAGAAAAATAAAATAAATAAAGATAAATAAAATAATATACTGTATTTTATCATGTCATCATCAGATTGACCACAGAATTGACCTTTGCAGCCTACCATGGATTTGTTTAATTGAGGTTTTCATGTATTGTTTTTAGTAAGATACAGAAGATGTAGCATTAGTCATATCTCTGCCACATGCAGTATTCCCTACCAATGGTAAATTCTGATCAGTTTTGGTATATTTGGCCAGTTTACCATGATTGCATTTTTACCCTAAATATACTCATGGTATTCTATGCATCCTAGTGTGATTAATCTAGAGACTACCATGCTAGTGAATATAATCCACCTGCATTCCACCAACTAGGAGATAAATGCAATGTAGAGACACACAGGATATTTTCTTTTCTTTTCTTTTTTTTAATTTGAGAATTGATTCATAACATTTTGGAAACGTGAAAGTTGCTAGGTAATTATGTTCTAGTTATTAGTGTAGGAGAAACTGATTGGTTCAAATCAAATCTGAACGTACTCCTCAAGCATCCCTAATGCAAACCATAGCATTACAAATGTTAAAAATAGAAATGTGGAACTAAGGCTAATACAGTCATTCCTATATGCCATGACACCTCAGTTCTGCAAAAGGATTATGTGCTGCATAGAATGTGGCTCCAAACAATTCCAGATTCAGGTTCATTAGAAGAAGTATGCTGTATGGAGCCAACATTCTTCAGGAGAAGAATCAATTTGCATGTCCTTATTGATGGTGTCCTGCCACCTTTGTTTTGGTCACCCACGTGGCCGTCGGCCATCGATTTTAAGATGGTAAGCTATTTTGGCGACAGTGGAAGGTGCCGCTCTAAGGACATGTCCATACCAACAAAACCGGATTTCTCTCATCTTCTCTGTAATTAATGACATGCCTAGTTGTTGTCGAATGGCATCATTTGTGACGTGGTCGAGTAGGGAGATGCCTGATATCCAACGGAGCATAAGCATTTCCAGAACATGGAAAGGGCTCTCTACACTCTTTGTTGTTGCCCAACACTCGTTGCCATACAATGCCACAGGGCATTTACTGTAAATGATGTAGGTAAATAATGTAGGTAAATAATAATGTAAATAAATAATAAATAAATAAATGGGCCAGTCACTTACTCTCAGCCCAACTCACCTCACAGGGTTGTTGTTGTGGGGAAAACAGGAGGAGGAAGAAGTATTAGGTATATTCGCCGCCTTGAGTTATTTATAAAAATAATAAAGGCGGGATTAAAAATTAAATAAATAAATAAATAAATAAATAAAGACATCTTAATCATTTGTAAATGATTAAGCAAAGTTTAAATGATCTAGCAAAGTTTCAAACCTGAAATGGTATGTCTTCCAGGCACTAAGGATCCAAATTAATAAAAAGTGTATGTCCAGCACCTGCCCTATAAAATCCAGGGTAAAGGTAAAGGTAAAGGTAAAGGTAAAGGTAAAGGTAAAGGTAAAGGTAAAGGTAAAGGTAAAGGTAAAGGTAAAGGTAAAGGTAAAGGTAAAGGTTCCCTCCGCACATTTGTGCAGTCGTGTCTGACTCCAGGGGCGGTGCTCATCTCTGTTTGTTAGCCGAAGAGCCAGCATTGTCCAAAGATGCTTCCACGGTCATGTGGCCAGCATGATGCACACAGACACTGTTACCTACCCACCTAAGTGGTACCTATTCATCTACTTGCATTTGCATGCTTTCGAATTGCTAGGTTGGCAAGAGCTGGGGCAAGTGCAGGAGCTCACTCTGTCACGCGGGGCTAGGGATTCGAACCTCCGAACTTGTGATCTTCCGATCGACAAGCCTGGCGTCTTGCCCACTGAGCCACCATGCCCCTAAAATCCAGTGTAGTTGACGTTAAAATGATACCTTTAACAGTTACAGAAAGCACCTGCAGTTGAATTTCTAATTAAATCTCCCCTCTCCCCCAATTATGGTTTTTGAATTTCATATACGCAGAACGGAAACCAAATTATATGAGCTGTTGGTTCAACCACTCTACAGCTGTTCATCATTATATCATCTCAACCCCTTCTGTATGCTCTTTTCATGGAGGAAATTAGAAAAGTAAGCTGAGAAACTGACGATGAAGCAATTATTTTCAATGAATGCTTTGTAAAAAAGGAGGAAATAAAATCTGAGGTTAGAGTCACTACATTTGATGAAGTTGTCAATGGTTTCAATGAGTTTCAAACTCAGGTTTATTGTAGAATTTGCCCTATTTTTCAGCATCTGTGAGGAAATGACAAACCAATATTACATATTGCTATGGTACGGATAAATAGTCATTATATCAAGCTAGCAGGAGAGACTTATTAAATTATTCTCTTAACCTGCCCACTCTTGGTATTAAGAGCACACTTTGCTATGGGATGAATGTGAAATGTCTCTCTTTGCTGAAAACAGTCTTTTATAGACAATGAATTTAAAAAAAACCCAAATAAACTCAGACAGTTGGGGCAATATATGGTTGCTCGTAGTGAAAGAAAGATCACAAAACTTTTATCTGAATACCATTTATTTTCCAATAAATCAATACTACTGCAGCATGGGACAGAATGTAGATAGTAAATTTCTGAGCAGATCTCCAAGGACTTCCACCCTGTAACACTAAAAGAGAACAAGAACAACTAATAACAAGATCCCAAAGCATCTTTTATCCTCTTTGTTCCTGGTGTATAAAATATGACTAATATTTGTTTGGTTTTGAACAGTTGTTTGTTCAGTCTATTTTAGATATTTGTGTCAGGGTGATTCTTTTCTCAAAATGGATAATATATAGACCTGAATGTCAGAATGTTTCGTCCCTGTAAGTCATCAACAGGCTTGGATATATGCCTCCTCATTTTGGGCTACCCTAATTTATAATGTGATACAGTACAAAGTCAAAACATGGTAACACTGAAGTTTCTAATCATAATCATGGCATTATTGTGGAAACAAAGTCACACTTGATCTGTTTAAATAGGTGTCCATAGGATGTTGTCAAAAAAGTCAAGATGGCAGCCACAACAGTGCAATGCTTATTAAAAACAGGCAGAGCTTTGATCTTACTGTTGTATTGTGATCTTGACTTTTTTGACCATACCCTGTGGGCACCCTTGTATGTTTAATAAGCAATACATCTTTTGACTTTCACTCTTAACTTGCCAGAGCAAATGCTAATTCTCCTTTAATGGTAGAGTTGATATTATTAGACCAGAGCTTTCCAAACTGTGTGTGGCGACACAAAACTGTGTCGCCACACACAGCGTGGTGTGTCGCCACACCACCCGGAAGCGGCGGCGCGCGCATGCACGGCGGCCGCCATGCATGCGCGCGCCGCCGCACGCCCCCCGTGCCGCCGCACGCCCCCCCGCGCTGTCACCGTGCGCGTGCGCCGCCCCCCCGCGCTGTCACCGTGCGCGTGCGCCGCCCCCCCGCGTCGTCGCCGAGCGCGCGCGCGCCGCCGCTGCCGCTGGTGTGTCGCCAGCGGCAGCACTTTGGAAAGCCCTGTATTAGACAATTTACATGTTTTGTCATCATCCAATAGAATTTTATAACAACTTGGTTGATGAAGTTAATCAGATAAAGATCTCAGCAGCTACATCCAAATTCTACATCCTGAGCATACATGCATAGTGCTTTTTCCATTCAGAAAAATTGGATATATACAGTGCATCTGGAAAGTAATCAGACCCCCTTCACTTTTTTCAATTTTGTTATGTTGCAGCCTGATACTACAATTGTTCAAATTCATGTTTTGTCACATTAATCTACACTCAGTACCCCATAATGACAAAGTGAAAACAGAATTTCAGAAATGTCTGTAAATTTATCAAAAAGGAGAAACTGAAATACCACATGTACGTAAGTATTCAGACCCTTTACTCAGTACTTTGTTGAAGCACCTTTGGCAGCAATTACAGCCTCGAGTCTTTTTTGGTATGACGCGACAAGCTTTGCACACCTGGATTGGGGGATTTTCTGCCATTCTTCTTTGCAAATCCTCTCAAGCTCAATCAGGTTGGATGGGGACCGTTGGTGGACAGCCATTTTCAGGTTTCTCCAGAGATGTTCAATAGGGTTCAAGTCAGGGCTCTGGCTGGGCCACTCTAGGACATTCACAGAGTTGTCCCTAAGCCATTCCTGTGTTGTCTTGGCTGTGTGCTTAGGATCGTTGTCATGTTGGAAGGTGAACCTTCGGCCCAGTCTGAGGTCCTGAGCACTGTGGGACAGGTTTTCATTGAGGATATCTCTGTACTTTGCTCCATTCAGCTTCCCTCAACCCTGACCAGTCTCCCAGTCCCTGCTGCTGAAAAACACCCCCACAGCATGATGCTGCCACCACCATGCTTCACTGTTGGGATAGTATTGGGCAGGTGATGAGCGGTGCCTGGTTTCCTCCAGACATAACGTTTAGAACTGAGGCCAAACAGTTCAATCTTGGTTTCATCAGACCAGAGAATCTTGTTCCTCACAGTCTGAGAGTCCTTCAGGTGCTTTTTTGCAAACTCCAAGCAGGCTTTCATGTTTTGCACTGAGGAGAGGCTTCCATCTAGCCACTCTGCCATAAAGCCCAGATCAGTGGAGGGCTGCAGTGATGACTTTCCTTCTGGAATTGTCTGTAGCTTGAATCATGTCAACTGGATTTCTATTTTCTCAGTGGAAACGTTTCACTCCTTATCCAAGAAGCTTCTTCAGTCTGAGCAAAGTTAGTAAGGGAATCCTTAAATATGTTTCTAGGGTGGCTGTGTGACCTTGCACCTGGGGCTAGGTCATGGTTATTTTTGAGATGTTTATTTCTAAGTCCCTTTATCATCCAAAGGAGGATCGTTAAGATTACCTTGCTGTTATTGAGATTGTGAAATGGTCTTAATCTTCCTAGGCACAGAAGACAAAGCAGGAAGGAAAATAGGGGAAAGATTGTGCCTGTACAAAGGTTGTTTGGTTTCTCCAATGTAGAGTTCAGAGCACTCCTCACTGCACTGGATTGCATACACCTTTGTACAGGAGGATGGCCCAACACAGGAGAAGTAACACCACAGGACCAGAGTCAGCAGTTTATCTTCATCTAAAGGAAAAATGACACTCATTTGAGGACATTAATGTTCACATTTTAGACAGAGAAGATAGGTGGTTTGAGAGAGGGGTCAAGGAATCCATTTATGCTAACTTGGAAAATCCTTCCTTGAATAGAGGTGGGGGCCTCAGGCACAATCTTTCCCCTATTTTCCTTCCTGCTTTGTCTTCTGTGCCTAGGAAGATTAAGACCATTTCGCAAGCTCAACAGCAGCATGGTAATCTTAACGATCCTCCTTTGGATGATAAAGGGACTTAGAAATAAACATCTCAAATAACCATGACCTAGCCCCAGGTGCAAGGTCACACAGCCACCCTAGAAACATATTTAAGGATTCCCTTACTAACTTTGCTCAGACTGAAGAAGCTTCTTGGATAAGGAGCGAAACATTTCCACTGAGAAAATAGAAATCCAGTTGACATGATTCAAGCTACAGACCAACAAGCAATCAGTTTGATTTGCCTGTTTTATAAAATATATTTTGAGGAACTACTGTTGTCTTACTATCTGCTTTTCAAATGTTGCTCCCTTTGTCTCATTCTCTTTTCAACTGATGACTCCTAAATGAAAAGCTAACCATTTTTGCTTGTAAAACGCTCAAGAGTACTTGACAAAAAATACTTGAGTGAAAATCTCATTTGTTCACCTTTAGAACAATATATGTGCTCAACCCCTCCCTTTTTCCTTCTTTCTCTTTCTCTACTGCCTACATTATCACTCTCTTCCCTTCCAAATTATTATTCCAGTGGCTTAGCCTCGGTTAGGGAGTTTTAATGGGGTTGCTTGGTTTTGTATTCTAAAATCTGTCTCATGTGAGTGAGGTCAGGTTGACTGTGTCAAGGCTCTATTAACACACTAGTACGAGTGTACACTGAAAGTTTGAGGTTGACAACTTTCCAATTGTGATTTTACAGATAGGTTTTTCTGTTTTTCATGCTTATGTACACTTAGTCAATAGTACAGTTTATACAACAGCAATAATGTCCTGACATTTCTCTGCTGGATTATCAACCAACAAAAGTTTAAACATGTTGAAGATTTGTTTACTCATGTCAGGTGGTTTCCAATTTACAAAGGGATGTAGTATCATCAAGGATTTCAATTCAACAAAGCTGTAGAAGTGTCTGGCATGCAGAAAAAGGAAGCACAGCTTTGGAAAATGCCTAAGGCTACTAGGAAAATGTACTGCCAAAAACTATCATCAGTTTACATGAACTTTGTTGTATTATTTTAAGAGACTGCTCTTTCTTTTTGGTGAACAATCTTTGCATGTAAGAAGACCATCACTGGATGATATTCAGAATGTATAGCTTGGTAAGAAAGTACCTTCAAGTAACAATAGCAACATTATCCTTCTAACATGGCATGGGGCCAGGCTACCTGAGGGACCGTCTCATCCCTATTACATCGACCCGTCCCACCCGGTCATGCAGAGAGGGCATGTTACGGATCCCTTCTGTAAAAGAACTCCACCTAGCGGGGTCCCGGAAGTGTGCCTTCTCTGCAGTTGCTCTCGCCCTCTGGAACATCCTGCCCCCAGAGGTGAGACAGGCCCCCTCACTCCTGGACTTCAGAAAAAAACTGAAAACCTGGTTTTGCCACCAATCCTGGGACGGGAGGGGAAATTGCCATTCTTGGGGATGGCTAGCCCCCTAGCACGGATGAAGAGCAGCCCTTACAAGCAGAATTTGAGAAGAACTGGAACCATCTTGATTTTATTCCATATTATTCCATTTATATTGTCTATGAATTTTAATGATATTTTATACGTTGTGTATTTGTATTAGGATAGGTTTTGTACTTTAATGATGGTTTGGTTGTGAACCACCCAGAGTTCTCCTTGTGGAGAAGATGGGTGGTAATATAAATCAAATAAATAAATAAATAAATAAATAAATAAACAAACAAATAAATAAATAAATAAATAAATAAATAAATTTCTTAGACAAGGGGGAAAAAGCTTTGAGTATGACCATTAGTAGTAGTAGTATTAGTATTAATATTATTATGCCTTTGAATCAGTGTTGACTCCTGGTGACTGCCTGGGTGAGTCCCTGCGGTTTTCTTGGCAATGTTTTCAGCAGTGGTTTGCCATTGGGAGTGACTGGGCCAAGGTCACCCAGCTGGCTTTGTGCCTAAGGCAGGACTAGAACTCACGGTCTCCCAATTTCTAGCCTGATGCCTTAATCACTACAGCAAACTGGCTCTCATGACTTATAGACTTTGCATAAATTGCCACTATTTAAACATTTGGATTGAGAACTCTCATTTACATCATGGGTAGGGAATTGCAACTCTTAGCAGTCCCAGCCATAGGTTAGAGATATTGGGATCTGTATTTAACAACATTTGGAGAGTTAGAGTTTTTCTAGCCCTGATTTAAGAGGTCAGGCATAAATATATCTTTGTGGAAGGTGTTACCCTCATATAAATAAAACAGGGAGAAATTCCATGCACCAATTAAAAAATAAAATTGGCCTGAGCAATCTCAGGACATGTATTTTTTTCCCCAAGAGCACTTAAATTAATGGATATTTCAGAAGAGCCCTTGAAAAAGGAATATGTTTTCTGAAACATATTTTTTTCCTTACTTCAGTGCCTGCCCTCTTCTTTCATTGTACTTTTCATATAGGATTTAGCTAGTGTTAGCCACTGATAACAATAATCCCTAAACTGAAAAACACCTCAGATTGCTTTCCAAGAAGATTAGTGCCAAACTAGACAAAATCAATTTGCATAACTGTTTCCTTATAAATAAAAGCTGTCTTGATCCAAACTAAACTTGGGTCTATGGGTTATAGGGAACTTTAAAACATTGTCCCTTTTAAGCACCAGATCTAGTTTGTCTGTCTGTCTGTCAATTTTATACACTGCCCATCTCACTATGGAAGTGATTCTGGGCAGCTTACAAAACAGATGTCCTGATTAGATTTTAATGTCAAGCCAGTATATAACTGGTTAAGTGAATTCAGATTTTATTCTAGTTTAGTCTAATTTGCTTTTTAAACAAATGGTTCTAACTTTGTGATTTTAATCAGAATCTCACAGATTTCATTCTAGCCTCTTCCTAGACTTCCTAATTTCCCTTGTTGGTCTTAGTTTGCAAGCTGCTCAGATCTGATTAATAACAGATTTCCAAGACCACTTTGAACTATGATATCTTCTTAGGCATTTTGCATATCATTCCTCAACATAGCATAGTTATGCCACTATCGAAGTAATAGCAATACCTGAGTTGGGGGAAAACAGCCACCATCTTAATATCTTCAATCTCAATTCCTAATGGTAGATATATATTTTTTCCTTACAGGAGAAACAAAACAAAGCCAGAAACAAAATCCAACAAACCAGGAGGAACATGCTTCAGAAAAGCCTTGCCAAGTAGGAGTCCAAAGTGTAGAGATCAGTGGTATTCACAACTGGGACCCACAATGAGATCAGGGAAGATATTGTCACTTCTCACTATGTGCCTGGAACTTTTTTAAGCAGCTAGAAGGAAGAAATCACTGAGAATAAATGCACACAGTGAGTTAAGGCTTTACTTTGAGATTTTATTTGCCACAAGTATCATTCTATGCTCAATATAACTTGTTAAAGGTATTTTATGTTATTTATTTTACAGAAACTCAAAGTCCTGCCATGTTTAACTTGACTGAGCGCTCATAAGCGTGAGCCAGATTCTTTTCATTTCCGTTTTGAAAACAAATGTTGCTTGAAGTAAAAAGGTAAAACTGAACTGTCTCAGAAACTGGATGTTGCCTGAGTCAAACGCACAGCCCAGTCAGTCAGTCATCTTCTCTCTCAGGATGCACAGACACACCTCAATCACACACACATTGTCTGTCTCCCTTTCTGGCTCAGAAAACTGGCTTCCATAGAACCTCCCTGCAGGATCCTTCCAGCTCCTTTGCAATTCACTTTAATCAATCCTACTACTGCATCTACTACAAGCAGGGGAAGGCAGGGATCTAAGGGGCAATTTCCTTCCTCTCCTTTGCAAGTCCAATAAAAAAGTGAAATCTCTCATTATGAATAGACAAGAACAACTTTACCATGTGCATTAGGAGACAAAAACCATACTTACAGATATCATCAAACAACTAAAAAAATAAGTTTAAGCAGCAATAAAATATTGAACTTGGAATCCCATGAAAGAGCTTTCTGGGAAACCAGCATTTTTCCTCCCTGCTCTAATATACATAAACAAAAGACTAAGCAGTCTCTTTAAAGGCAGAGTACATATAGAAAGAAATCAACTTTTCCTTTCCCTTGTAAAATGTCTAAAGCAACAGCTGCTTCTGCTAAAGTCTTGTTTTTCTCACTCTCCTCTACCTGCTGCTTGATCCCTCTTTCTGGGCCATCTGACCCAGCCCAGTTATCTTAGTTCTTTAAGCCTCAACCCTTCCCCAGTTGTTTGGGTGATTTTGTCAGTAGGGAAACTGTCAGCCTCTCTCTTTGTCTTTCCACATTGGTTGAACATTGCCAACTGAGGCTCCCAATTCCTTTCTTCTTCATAGCTGCAGGGAGTGAAATCCCACCTGGATGGTGCTGCCTTGAGAAAAGCCTCATACTTGTTGCTTACTTGTGAGTAGTCTTTTTCCTTTTCTAATTTCATAACCTTTTTCTCTTTATCTTATTAGGATATCCCTTTCTAGGCTAACCTTTTCCTGTTCTTCTTTTTCCTAGCTATTGTTCCTCTTCTGCTCCTTTCTGTCCCAGATTCTGTCTCATACATACCCAGCTCCAATTTTTTACACCTTTTCCAAACTCTTGAGTTTCATTTTCTGCATCTCCACTCCTTGGGACTTGACCAGAGGCTCCCAATTCTATTTTTTTAAGACTCCAAACTGTATTGCCCTTTTGTTGCAGCAATAGTTCATCTCTTCTTAATCTTTGTCTTCTATTTGCTCTCACAGGAGGTGTTTATCCTGCCTTGATTTTAACTTCCTCCAGATACAGAGCTTTGCAACCAGATTTTACATCACACATACTCCTAAAAACTCCTACTAGTTTGCACTGAACTGATACTCCTATGAGTAAGCCTCATACGGGAGCTCACTCTGTCACGCAGGGCTAGGGATTCGAACCTCCGAACTTGCAATCTTCCGATCGACAAGCCTGGCATCTTACCCACTGAGCCACCATGCCCCTATGTTTAGCCTCTTACTTATCTCTAAATAGAAAGTAGATAGGGTATTTAGAAATGGATATACTGTAACCTTGAGGTCGTCAAGCATAGCACACAAGTGCTACAAAGATGCTGTGAAAGAAACCCTATGCCACTGTGACATTCAGCCAAGGGAACTAGAAGCTGCAGCTGCTGACTGAACCCGCTGGCAAGCCCAATGCTATGAAGCCTCCACTGGCTTTGAAGACAGGCGCCGCCAAAAACTGATAGAAAACCATGACATTTTCAGAGATACTATAACAATGGACTTCCAGTGCCTCCATTGTGCTAGACTCAGTCCACAGATGAACTGCACAACAGTGTGTCTTCTTCGAACCCAAAGGGCTACCATACATAGCTTGCAAACATTTTCAATAGATAAGGAATCACTCTGGTTATCTGGCAAGTGGGCAGATGTAGGAAGGAGGGAAGAATGCAATATGGTGATCTAATTGTAAATGCCTCTTCCAAAGAAAGGTTGTAAAAACAAAAATAAATGCTGCTTGTTTTACTTGCAGTCTTAAAAGAGAAAAGAAATTCACAAATGGAATTTTGTACTATGTCTTGTATCAACTCCTATGAACTCATGGAAGTCCCAATTACATGGTGGTGGGAGGGGAGTGAATTTAGCATGTCTGAAAGTTGCATGGTCTTAGTTTCAGTTGTAATCTTTAATACTGGCAGATTCTTGTTGTCATAGCTTCTCAAATAATTATTGTAACTCTTGTTTAAACATGAAAATTTGTGATTTGTTGTGATGGCTTGAGTAAGATACAGTAGATAAAACTTTCACCTCTACGAACATTAACAAAATGTTTTTAAGTTTTTCATAATCTACCCAGTTTGCTTTCACATTTTCATAGCCTTGACTTGAGTCTAATATCAGGAGTTTATCTGCATATAAAAATGAGTAATCAAAGATCTAGTATCACAGATGGAAAGTTCATATAATTGAATTTAACTTCAGACTTAATATTTTTCTGTAGAGTTGGTTCAAACATTCAGTTATCAATTCAGTTGAAACCTAAGATTATGCAGAGATATAAAGTATTGTACATACATGCGTAAACTGTCCTATGATAATATATATGAAATAGCAATAGAAAAATTCATTTCTGATGATGGCAGAGTTACAGATATTCATCAAATATCCATTCTGTTCATTTTTTCATTAATCAGTAAATGTTTTAAACATGCATGAAAATTCACATCCTTCTCTAATATATAAATTTCAATGCAGATTTTGAGCCCTCAAACTGCAAAGTATGATAAAAGTGAAAGAATATCTGAGTTCTAATCAGTCCATAAATGCAAATAAAATTGGTTCAGTGTACGCTACACAAAGCACTCTACTCTTATCTCTAATATACATGATTTAAGATTATATATAAATAGTTTACAAAAGTATTTGTAGATTTGGAACTAATTAATCATTCAAGCCACATTTTTGTGTCACAATTCTGATGTCATTTAAAAAAAGAAGGAATACACTCGCAAATCTAGTTTATAACCCCCTTATGTTGTGCATTTTTTCAGGCAACAGCCCTTTGGGTAACAGAGGATATCAGACTCCTCAAAACTACTTAAACACACAGTATAACAGGTAAGATGATAATACTTTACTAACATTTTTCTGCAAAGATGTTGGGGAGATCTAAAAATCCTCTGCAACTGCTTAGCAACTCATCTTGTATGCATCTAACATCAACTGATACCAAAACAGGTGTTCTCACACTATTTCCCACATAGCTTTGCCTGAGTACTGTGGGGTTCCCCCCTCCCTTCCTTAAGCCTGTCAAGGTAGAAATGAATGCCAATGAAAGTGGATGGTCCTAGATTCTTAAGCTTGCTCATTTGGCATTCTGCTTGAATTCTTCAAAGTTGCAGAGGAGAAAGAAATACTAACATGGTGAAATATGGTTGGACAGTTTAAAACCCGAAGATTTTCTGGGTTATTAGAAAAAGTATTTTTAGCATCAAGAAAACTCCTTGATGACCCTAACAGCAAACAGATAAATAGCCAGATTTAACTTCTGCTATATTGTTAAGCAGGCCTTTCTAATTGAATAAGAAAGAAAAAGGGGGGGAAAAGACTAGTTTAAGGGGAAAATACACAAAACAAAATTCACAATGTGTTAGGAATGAAGCACACGTAGCAAGGACCAGCAGTGAGAACTCTTAGGTTAACGCATCCCAGCTGTCTTTTATGACCTTGAAGAGAATGGTCAAGTATCTGTAAATCTGTAAGGTAGGAGGAGAAAGCCTAGAATTTAAACCCTGATGCCCTGATGTATACAGTATATAGGCTCTGAATGCAGTAGGCAGATCTTCTATTGTAGTTGGCTTCCTTTTTGGTCTGTAGTAAAGTATCCATGGTAGCTAAATCATGTCTGAGAGTCTACCACTAATAAGCCAATTCCTGAATAAGAGATTAATCATCTGGGGAATTGTGATTTACACTGGTGCTGGACTGAAGCATGAAACTGTGTGGCCAGTTGTTCTATGACTTCTATTATAATTTAAAATCTTACATGGGAGAGTATAATGAAAGTTCTTGCCAGTAGGATGGAAGAAGTAAAATGTCTAGCTTCTGCTCTACAGAGTCTTCTGCATCTGAAATAGTAGCAGTTTTGATAGCTTAATCTTCTGAGTTTAGATAAAATTAGCAATGGCTACCAGTTATAATAGCAATGAGGACAGGACACCTCTCAAGATCAGTGGTAAATCTGTCTTCCCTTCAGTAAAGTCCAGGCATTGGGAGCTTCTCCATAAGAAACACTGAATTCCATTAAGTTCTGTTTCTGTTTCAAAATTATAGTTGTGATTGTTAAATAGGTTGACCATACATCCTGTTTTGAATGGGACAGTCCTGTTTTTTTAGCATTTTTCAACCATCCAATCATTTTCATAAAAATTTCAATTTTGTCCCATTTTTCAAACCCGGCGGGAATGGCGCAGAAGGAGGATCCGAACTGGAGCGTGGACCGGGGGGTGGGGTTTGCATGCGGGAGCCAATTGCATGGACCGGGGGCGGGGACCCCTGTCTTTTTCATGGATATGGAATATTACATAAGACCCTGTCCCGTTTTGCCATCCTGAAATATGGTCAGCCTATTGTTAAAAAAACTGAAGTGGAAGAAGACCTGAGGATCATCATAATGATTAATTGACCTATTACATTTCTTTTTATTTTCCCCCATACAAGTTGTTTGGAAATTGTTTACTGGTACTGGAAAAATAAAAATATAGTCATGTATGTATGTATGTATGTATGTATGTGTATGTGTATATATATATATATATATATATATATATAGAGAGAGAGAGAGAGAGAGAGAGAGAGAGAGAGAGAGACATACCGATCACTGTTATAAATATCACAATATTGAGACAGTTGATGGAGAAGCCAGATTAGGGTACATTTAACAGGTAAAAGCAAATTATCTAGTATATTTAAAATGTATTAAATATTAGTTTTGTGTCTAATTTTGTTTTACTCTCAAGATGGCAAAACTGGTTTGTGACCTGAGACCCACCTAGGTCCTCCTAATTTTTTTGTGGACTCATTTGGGAGGAGCAAGTTGCAAATTACAGTGAAATAATTACATCATTAATTTAATACACCTGTTTTATTTAAAAGCCCCCTCCGTTAAAAAAAGAAAAGAAAATGGATTGAAGATTCTTACTCCCTTCCCCTATGGTTTTATCCCTTCCATAGACACTGGGGCAGTTAGCTATCCCAACTCAGAAAACATACTTTCAAACATACTGTAAATGTCGGCCTCCTGCTCTAAGGTATTTCTATGAGGCATAAACCATATCAGAACCACCACAAGGTAGAGATATGTTGTTTTTCCAACTGCAGTTCAGGTATGGGGAATCCATGGGAATGAAGCCCTGCACAGAGATTGCACATGAATACTTTATCATAATGTGTGCAATTGCACCCAGTGTTATGTTTCCAGCATTATAGGCAAAGGAGTTCAGCAGCAGCTATGCAATCCACTTTCTGGCATGCAATAACAATGTCACATTTGCAAGATAAACTGGATAATGGTCTCTGGAAGATGGAAAGAAATATTGATGAAGAGTATAAAGAACAAGGCTACTTAAAGTGAAGACACTGACAGGCCTGAGATTCATAAAAGGATCAGCACTTCAGGGTTCATCAATGATAGTCCAGAGTGGCCCCAAAGGTTGCCGAGACTATCATCAGAAGAATAGGCCAGAGGCATGTTGGTCAAGCAGAAAAGATCTGAAAAGACTGTGGCTATTCCAGCAATGTCTGGAACATATGACTTAAAATATACAAATAAACCACCAGTGCTTTCTCGAGGAATGAATGAATGAAAGAAAATCATTATTCCTATTTTACCATGTCTTATACATTAAATATTTTTACAGGCAGAAGAATCCATAGTGAGTCATGATGACAAAATGACTAAATGTTTATTGCGATGTCAGATACAAATTTGGCCCTTTTTTTGCCACATTGCAAGCAGGTACGTAAGGGGTGAAGGTGTGTTGCAAAGCTGCAACACACATTTTGTCACTTGCCTCTTCAGCAAGACAGAGATATTTTAGGAAATAAAGTTTATATCAAAGGTGACCCTTATTTGCAATAAGGCAGCCTTCCATTAAAAAATGAGGATCCAATGCAAAATAAAAGAGTTACAGTAAGAAGCTTGATTGACACCTTGTAGTATTAAATACAATTTCCTATCTCTTAGGCAGTTTCAAAGACCATCGGTGTGTACATTTGTTGGAATTATAGTTGAATTGATATTAAATAGTGCCCTTTGTATCCTGACCAACAATTATTAAAATGAATTATAATTCACCTAATAGACCTACTGAAGATAGATGAGGGAATTTAGCCAAAGTAGAATTCAAGCTAGCACATGCTACTTCACTGTGACAGCAAGTTTGGCAAAATGCCACTGCCAGCACAGGTGAATGTATCTGTCTGTCTGTCTGTCTGTCTGTCTATCTATCTTTATTAAAATTTTAAGAAGAAAGATAAAAACTAACAAGAACTAATATTTAGAATGAAGAAAGGAGAAAAAAGTAGGAAATAAGAAAAGAACAAAGCCAAAAGTGCAGGAAGAAAGAACAAAAGAAAGAAAATATAAAGAAGTGACCTTTGATTTTCCTTTACAGCAGTTAAGTATAAGTATAAATTAACCTCTTATTCTATGGTTACAGCATTACTTACATTTTTTTTCTATAATCTATCCAGCACAGGTGAGTGTTATCAGGATGCTAATTGGTTTAATACCTTACTGATTCTGCCCTGAATAAAAGAAAGGAATCAAAGAAAGATAAGGTAAAATGCGTTTATGATTATCTTTACAAAAGGCAACAGAGAGAACAGTGTTTGCCTTGGAAAACAATGATTATCTGCCACCCTCAGCAATAAAATGCTTTTTTTTACACCTCCCCCTCCAAATTAGAGTCACATTAAAAACACTCTCAGAATACTACACTATGCACAATCCAGAACTCCAAGGTCACACACAGCCTGCGAAAGCTTGACTCTAGTTTCACATTCATAAAGTTGCTATTAAACTAGGAATTATTAGAAGTAAAATATGATTACATTCATGGGGATTAATTCTATTAACTCTATTGAATTAATTTACATATGAATTACACTGAATTCAATGTAAGTCCCATCCATGTGGGGTAGGCATTGGGCCCCAGCATTCAAAGTGACAAACAAACCATATACATATACATATACATATACATATACATATACATATACATATACATATACATATACATATACATATACATATACATATACATATACATATACATATACATACAATCGTGTCTGATTGTCGGAGACTGCCTGGACAAATCCCTGCAGTTTTCTTGGCAAGGTTTTTTCAGAAGTAGTTTGCCATTGCCTCTTTCCTAGGACTGGAGAGAGTGACTGGCCCAAGGTCACCCAGCTGACTTTGTGCCTAAGGCGGGACTAGAACTCATGTTCTCCTGGTTTCTAGCCTGATGCCTTAACCACTACACAATATACCCCTGTCTGTAAGCTGTGGCTAGAATGGACTCTTTTGGAGAACTATGTATGCCCTTAAGAATGGGCAATCTTTTGATAGCTGGGGAGGGGCACATTTTATTTAAGCCTTGGTTTGCTTAGCTAGCCAAGAACTTCAGTGGACAGTGACATGGTCGGGTGTCTGCAAGGGTTGGCCAAAAAAAGTCAAGAAGGCAGCTGTGATTATACAACCAAAGCCCTGCCCCTTTTTATGCGTGTCACACATGTAAAGGAGTGGGGCTTTGATTGCATGGTGCCATATTGGTTTTCTGATCGCCCCCTTTTGACTTTTTTGACAATCCTTCCCCACTCCACAGATGCTCCTGGCCTATAGCACACAACCAGAGTAAATTAGTCACCTGTATGTTTCCTACCTGGGCTATTGTAAATACAATTAGGAATGTAGACTGTGGCAAGCACACAGAATTTCCTTTCCACTTGTTGCAAGTGGGCCCAGGATTTCCCCTTGGAGTTTAGCTTTCTTTCAAATCATTGGGTTTTTATTTTGATGTGGAAAGCTACATGAAGCATACATGCCTGCTTTAGTTGTTCTCCGTTAAAAAAAAAAGGAAATTCATCTTCTTTTTATCATTGACTTCTAATCGCCGCAAGAAACATGTTTGTTCACTGTTGGTTGTACACGCCTAATGTAAATGTGAGCCAGTCTGGTCTAGTGGTTAAGGTGCTGGGCTAGAAGTCTGTGAGTTCTAGTCCCGCCTTAGGCATAAAAGCTGGCTGGGTGACCTGGGGCCAGTCACTCTCTCTCAGCCAAACTCACCTCACAGGGTTGTTGTTGTGGTGAAAATAGGAGGAGGAAGGAGTACTTGGTATGTTCGCCACCTTGAGTTATTTATAAAAATAATAAAGGCAGGATAGAAAATAAATAAAATAAATAAAAAATACATACATACATACATACATACATACATAAAAATGTATGTATATAATCTGAACAGTCACTCACGCCCTTGTCATCTCCCGTATAGACTATTGTAATGCGCTCTACATGGGGCTACCCTTGAAGAGTATCCGGAAGCTTCAGCTGGTGCAGAATGCAGCAGCGTGAGCAGTTATGAGTGTCAGAATATCGGCACATGTAACACCTCTGCTACGCGAGCTGCATTGGGTGCCAGTTTGCTTCCGGGTCCAATTCAAGGTGTTGGTGATTACCTTTAAAGCCCTACATGGCATAGGACCAGGGTACCTGAGGGACCGTCTCGTCCCGATAACGTCGACCCACCCCACCGGTGCATGCAGAGAGGGCATGCTTCGGACCCCCTCAACAAGAGAATTCCATCTAGTGGGGTCCAGGAGGCGTGCCTTCTCTGCGATAGCGCCCGCCTTGTGGAATATTCTGCCCCCGGAGGTGAGACTGGCCCACTCCCTCCTGGCCTTTCGGAAGGCCCTTAAGACCTGGCTCTGCCACCTGGCCTGGGATGACGGAGGTGGTAGTGCCTCCTGGGGTTGGCTGGCCCCATAGCTCCACGATCTATTCTGCGGGTCCAAGCCCATCCTGGATTTTATTTTATTATGTTTTGTTTGTGTTTTTAGATATTTTGTATAGTTTTTAAATTTTTATTTATTGTAACCCACCCAGAGTCCCTTGCATGGGAGATGGGCGGGGAATAAATTTGAATAATAAATAAATAATAAATAAATAAATAAAAATAGATATAATACTGGATGAACATTATAAATTAGATACCCAGTGAGTTGGGGTTAAATCTGAAGCTCATATATATGTAAAACCATTCTGGTTGTTGTTGTTGTTATTTTACCAGTCTCATCTCTACCAAAGATTTGCTGGAACAGATGTTCTAAACCCCTCCCAAATTTTGCTTCAGGTGGAACTCTGCATGAAATGAAAAAAATGAAAGCAAACCCTGTACACACAGACACACACACACACCTCCTCCTGTGAAATCATTACTTTTTAATTAGAATCCTTTTTAATTTCTTTTAATTCCCCACAAACCTTTTGCATGAGCAGGCCTCCCTTGATTCAGATCAGATTTTATTTTAGGTGAATTTTAGCCATCAATATTAGATAGAAGAGGAAGGCAAAACTAGAGGAAACCAGATTTCTTTATCTGAAGGCTCCCATGTCATCTACATTAATTTCTATTTTTTCTCCTTTTTATTTAAAACAGGCAAAAATTGCAGTTCCTAAAACAAATATAATTAGAAAAATGTGTAAATTTTATGTTTCCTGCCTGGGCTATTTTGTATATATATACATATATAAAATAATTTTATTGGAGATTACCTATACAGATAAAACTAATACAAACTATAAAAAAGAAAAAGTGCAAAAAAGTTTTTTTAAAGCAAAAGAAAGAAAAAAAAGTAACTTCCCTTCCATCCTACATCCCAGCAAGTATAAGTAACTTTAAGAACTTATCACTATCTCTTAAAATACAACAATCTCTTCATCCCATATCTCACCTCATTCTCTATAAACAAATCTTTAAAACCTCATCATCCATCCTAATCAGCAAAAGTCCATTAAGGGTTACCAGAAATAACAACCTATCTATTTTAACCTTGGTCAAATAAACCAACTTTATATTACTTCCCCTGGCTACCAACAATTTTAATCTTTAGTCCCTTCAAATAGTGTCCAAACACTTGGTTTCTTTTCATTTTCTCTTTGCCTCTTCTCACAAAGTCACTGACAACCATAACAAATCCCTTTTGTAAATCCAGTATAGAAAGGTTATCCAAAACACTCTTCTGATCTTTAACAAGTCCCTTTTGTAAATCTAATATAGAAAAGTTATTCAAGTCATTCTTCTGGTCTATTATTTCTATGTCCTTTTTAGTTATTAGAACATCAGCTAGTTTCATTTGTATATTCAATATTTCGTCTTTTTCCATATCCTTCTTGTAGGTTGTCATTTTTAGTCCACATCTGAATCAATTTCAGTCTTGTCCAGTAAAACCTGTTCCTCTTCCATAGCATGAGTTAGTTGATCAATTATGACAGAAATCTTTAAAACTAATTTCTGAGTCCATGGTTCACAAATATCTCTCAATATATACATTGTTTTATTTCCTTCTGGTGCCCTCTGGTATCCAAGCTTCAAAGTCTCACTTTATCATGTTGTTTTTCCTCCAAATGCAAAAACATGAATAGTTTCTTATAATCTATTTCCAAATTTTGTTAAATCCATCTGTACCCTTAGTCCATTTATAACTTTCTAAAATCAACACTCTAATCACCCTTTTGCTGTTAATTCTGGAAAAAAAATATAAATCCTTAAACACATACTTAAAACTTCTTTCATAGTGGATTGAAGGAAACTCACTCACTGAAGTCCATAAAAACTTGCCGTTCTGGAGTTATTAAATTATTAATAACACTAATAATTTAAATCATTATTAAAAAGCAATAAAAAGTTAATTCCAAAGTGATAAAGAAAGAAGGATTGGCCAAACTTTGAGTCCTTGAAGGCAACATTATGACTATGAGCTGAGATGTAATCCCTTGACTCCCAGCAGCTCAACTCACGAGCTGACTGCAAAAACGTCCATTCCTGCAGTTTACTCACAAGGAGCAGCTGTCTGGAGTGAGGGTGGGTAATCTTACAATCTCTCCTTTCTCTGTGGGTTTCAGCCATAATGTTGTTCCTGTTTTTTCAGGGATGTCTTCAGTTTGCCATGTCCTCACTGGAAGTCCCCTGCCTGGGCTATTATAGATATGGT
Organism: Charina bottae; assembly: GCA_023362775.1. Lineage (NCBI taxonomy): Eukaryota > Metazoa > Chordata > Lepidosauria > Squamata > Charinaidae > Charina > Charina bottae. The sequence goes on along the minus strand of JALMGJ010000005.1, from coordinate 65,888,556 downwards.
GAAGAATGGTGTCTGTGGCAAGCATACAGAATTTTATTTTATTTTGTTGCACCCTGTGAAATCTTTGCTACTTTACCATCATATATAATTTTTCTAACTCTTGTTTACAACTTGATGCAGCACCATGTAGGAGGTTTGTTCATTATTGATGAGCAAAAGAAGAAGCTTGAAGAGAAGACAGCCAGCAAGAAGAGACAGCAACTTGAGTCTTCAATGTATCCCATCTAATTGCTGTGCTTCATTTGGGTCCCCTCAGTCCCAGCCTTTCCTTTTTATTTATTTTCCTTTGTCATCCCACTACTCTACCTGACTGGAAATGAGTAACACTCAGAGCTTTGACAAACTAAAAAGAAGTGATTTTAATGCATGTGGAACTGTACCTATCTTAATTCCACTGGACTCAGTGATAATGGGGGGAAAGTTATTTGCAACTACCCCATTAATCTGAGCACATTGTCTATTTGGGGGAACTTTCAGCAAAAAGGCTGTAATGGTGAAAGGTGGAAGCTTGAAAATTGTTCTTTCTCATACTTCTGTCCATTTGCTAGTACTGTTCCAAAACATTTTTCTGCATTTTATTCATGCAGAGATGATAGATGGGTAGATGATGGGTAGATGGGTAGATGATGGGTAGATGGGTAGATGGGTAGATGGGTAGAGGTAGAGGTAGAGATCTTTTAAATCAGAGCATAATATTTTAGTGAAATTATGGATTGAATGAAAATTCTTGTGCTTATCTTAATGGTCAAGAGGTCTATGAGGGTGTGTCTGGTGTTTCTATATACAATCTTGCATTTCGGGATCTGTAGCCTCTCTGGCTTCCCTTGCTTCAGTTATGTAAGACATTACAAGGAAACTCCTCCTATGAAGCTTTTCAGACCGGGAAGCATAGGCAGCATGGGTGCCACCAAGTGGTAGAGTATAACAGAAAAAATAATAACTATCAGTGTCCTTTTCCCCTTGCAATATGTTGTGCCAGCTCTCATCAGTAAAGTAAGCCAAGACCACTTTCAGAAGAAATTTAAAGAAAACCTAATGCATTCTAAAAATTATGTTTAAAAAAGTCTCTTTTCCAGGAGAAGTAATTCTTTGAGAAATTGGAATCCAGGTTCCAGCATAATATTAATAGGGCACATACTTTTTACCAAACACATCAGTGGCAGAAGATAGTTCTGTTCACATGTTATGAAATCCAAGGTGTATGCCCGGGATACTCCTTCCCCATCAACAATCTCCTGCAGGCATTCTCACACAAATGTGTGATAGGGGCGCGGTGGCTCAGCGGGTTAAACCGCTGAGCCGTTAGACTGCCGACCATAAGGTTGGCAGTTCGAAACCGCGTGACGAGGTGAGCTCTCGTCACTAGCCCTAGCTCTCTGCCAACCCAGCGATTCGAAAGCTAATATAGCAAGTAGATAAATGGGTACCACTCGTGGGGCAATTTGCGGGCGTCCAGCGGAGGGTCGTCCTCGATCCGGGAAGATCTGGAGAGCAGTGATGGCGGCGGAGGACGACGGATCCGGAGATACCAGCTTCCTGGACGTCAGCAGCCAGCGCGGAGCGAGGCATTCTGGGACTTGCAGTCCAATGCCTGCAGCTGAAGAGCCGGTTCCCTTCCTCTCTCCCTTCGCGCGGTAAAAATTGTAATTGTAATAATGATGTATAATTGATTGGATATGTAATGTTGTAAGCCGCCTAGAGTCCTCCAGTAGGGAGGGGATAGGCAGGGTATAAATAGGACAAATAAATAAAAATAAATGCCTGTACAGCTGTATGCAAATTGACTTATCCTTGCAGATGTTACTGGAGTCATGCTAGTGGAGAACAATGGCCACAGGAGCACTCTAAATAACTTCTCTCTCCCACTGACAAAGCTCCTGCAGATGTGGATATTGGTTTTCCTCTTGCAAATGATTGTGATCAACAGTTAACATCTCCCGGTGAAAGATATCACTCGAACAATATCCTCAAAGGAGAAGGAAGAGTGTTTCAGATTTTGCACTGTGTGAACAGAGCTGATATCACATTTCTTTCTAGATTTCATCTTTAACCCACAGACACATTAAGAGTCATGTATGTGAGAAGGAAGAGCCAGTTTGGTGTAGTGGTTAAGGAATCAGGCTAGAAACCAGGAGACTATGAGTTCTAGTCCCGCCTTAGGCACAAAGCCAGCTGGGTGACCTTGGGCCAGTCACTTTCTCTCAGCCCTAGGAAGGAGGCAATGGTAAACCACTTCTGAAAAAAACCTTGCTAAGAAAACTGCAGGGACTTGCCCAGGCAGTCTCCGAGAATCAGACACGATTGAACTGATTAAAAAAAAAAGTGAGATGGGTGGCTATATAAATCGAATAAGTAATTTAAAAATTATGAGTGGCATACAATAATATAGTCTTACTGATGAAAATGGATTCCAATAAGAGAACCAGGAGATGAGTTGATTTCCTCTCCTCTGGGCAATGTCATACAGCGCCCCCCCTCCTCAATTGCTCTGGGTTTACAAGCTTCTTGAACAAGTGTTAAGGTCACAAACTGGTGAAAATTTCATAATGCAAATGTAATGCTACTTTGTGCCTTTGGAATCCACCCTCTGAAATCCCCTTTGGTAGATCCAATTGCATTCGTACAATCTTTCACTTTAGATTAAAAGGCTAAAACAGGAGCTGGTAAATTCTACATTATTCTGTATGATTGTAGTATACTATGTTTACATTCGAGCCAGAATTTTCAGACAGCTGCAATGTCCATATTTTTTTCCATAACTCCCTTCAGTTCAAGATGCTAGTAATGATCCTGATGAACAAATCCCTTTTAAGGATTGGCTTCAATCAGTATGCACCAAGGCAACTCTTTATGCAGTTTATGTATTATGCTACACTGCATGCTTAAATTAAGATTGATTGTCAGTGCAGAAATGAAAGGAGACCTCCTCCTATCTCCATTACATCTGTACTATATTCTAGTATATTCCAGACCTGCCTCTCTGCTTTGATCTATATTAATGATCCATACTAATATTATAACTCTGAATCAATTCAGTATATGTGAAAACTACAAAGTGAGCAGGAATGTATTCCCACAGATCACAGCGCTCATGTCTCTCTGGGAAATCTCCTTTCAGTTTTCTTCTCCAAATTCTAAATCAGGGGTTTGGACTCTTTGGCTAAAGAAATGTATATGGAACTCACTCTGTAAATACTGCATAGCTGCCAATCCCATGTGACAGTCAAGGTTGAAATTATTTATTACTTTATAACCTGTATACTTGTGCAGAATCAATACTGCAAGTTACTGTCATCAACTTTTTTCTTTTTACTTTTCATTTCATTTCAGAAAGTACATTTTTGGCAAATCTGGAGAGTAGAGGGTTAAATAATAGACACTTACTGTCTTCATAATACTGTTACAGTATTCAAATATTCTGTTTTGAAAGTCTGATCAATCAGTTTTAACTTAACCTTTAAAAACAGTAAATAGATACATGAACACTAGACCCACAGATACTTTAAATAATATTAAGCTATTAAATGAACAGTACAGTAACCAAACACCTCTTCCCTGCCCCCTCCAAAATGTGTTCCCTCTAATTGTCTCTGCCAGAGTCTCATGTAGCTGGCTGCTCACTTCTGCCCTATGGGTTAGACCAGTGTTTCTCAACCTTGGCAACTTTCAGATGGGTGGACTTCAACTCCCAGAATTCCCCAGCCAGCATTCATCTGGGAATTGAAGTCCACCCATCTGAAAGTTGCCGAGGTTGAGAAACACTGGGTTAGACCTTCAATAAACTCTTCTCATCTCCACCTCACCCAAGCATCTTCATCCTCTTGAGCTAGATCTTCAGGTGTTTCTCAGCTTCTCCTCACAAGTAAAACTTCCAGCTCTTCACAATCCACATTGACTCAACAGCCACTCGTTGCTGTGTATTCTTTGCACAAAGTCTTGTTCCTCTTTTCTTTTACTTCTTGCTCATGAGTAGTCTTTCTGCCAAGGCTCCCTACTCTGTTAGTTGCATTTTTTTCCCAAGTAATTTTATTAAAGATTATAATTATAATAGAAAACCTAACACAAACTAAAAGAAAGATAGAAAAATAGAAATAAAGAGTAAAAGGTACAAAGGGGGAAAATACGTGATACATAAAGAATAGAAAGAAAAAAGAAAAGTAAGAATATAGTAAAGAAAAGAAATACATAAAGAAGTGACTTCCAACCTTCATTCCAACAAGTATAAACAATTTTAGTAACTTTTCACCTCCTCTTAAAATATAACAAATGATCTCTTCTTCCCATATCCCATCTCTTATCTATAAACAAATCCATAAAGCATCCTCATTTCAGTCCTGGTGTCAGCAAAAGTCCATTAAGGGTTACCAGAAATAACAGCATATTTATTTTAACCTTGATCAAAATAGCCAACTTAATATTCCTTCCTTTTACTTCTAACAATCTTAATCTTTAGTGCATTCAAATAATGTTGTAGAACTCGATTTCCTTTCATTTCTTCTTTGTTACTTCTCATGAGATTCTTCAGAGCTTTAACAAGTCTCTTTTATAAGTCCAATATAGAAAAATTATCCAGGGCACTCTCTTGGTTAGAATATTTTGTGCCATTCTGTAACTCTTAGTAAAGTTTATGTGTTCTTTTCCTTTAATTTAAAATCTTTAGTTCCCTCAAGTGTCCAATTTTTAAAATCTTATCTTACTATTTTTTTTAAAAAAAAATTCAAAACAAAGGCATTTTCCCATGTGAAGAATTCTTTATAATTAATTCCAAAATCTTTTTCAAATTTAACTGGATATATAGTCCATTTGTAGCTTGTTGATCCAAAGGTTTCTAGTATGCGAACGTCCTTTCAAAGGCACCAACTGTGGTTTGAGCAAGATGACTATTCCCTTGTCTCCCAGTGGTCAAAACCCACCAGAGACTTGCAGTCTCTTTGCAAGGAACAACTCTCTGGAGCACTTGTGGACAATCTCTCATCCTTTCCTTCGTCCGGAGAGATTAGAAGAGCTGGTCACCTCACCGGCTATTCATTTTTCACCATGGTCATTGGCTCCACATTTTGTGGAGCTGTCTTCAGACCACCATTCTTCTTCTAGGACCAGGGCTAGATAAGCTATAGCCTGGAGTCACCAGATCCCGCAAACTGGAAGGGCTTCCCTGTTCCTTCCCACCATCTGTATCTCAAATTACCAACTTACCCATTTTAGAAGAATCCATTTTCTGCACCGTGAAACTTAAACCTTTCTTGCCTTGCATCAACTTTACAGCAAACCACTGTATTGCACATTGATAATCCAGATATATGTGTTTTTATTTTGTTTTATGATTTAAAAGAAATTGGGTCACAAGGTATTCTACTCAGTGGAGTCAGAAAGTCTGGTTTTCTGTTTGTTTTATATATTTATGTATTTATGTATTTATTTATTTATAATTTGATTGATATCACTGATCCATCTCCCCCAAAGTGGACTCTGGGCAGTTTACAAAAAACAAACAATTAAAATAACACATCATAAATATAAGTAATTAAACTAAATATAAAATAAGTATAAAATCCAAGAAGCGGCAAACTTGTGTTTAAAAGGGCTCTATGGCACCAGCCATCCCCAAGAGGAGCTGTTACCCTGTTTCCCTTCCCAGGCGAGGCGGCAGAACCAGGTCTTTAAGTTCTTCTGGAAGGCCTGGAGTGATGGGGCCTGCCTCACCTCCGGGGGTAGCATGTTCCAAAGGGTGGGCACCACCGCAGAGAAGGCCCGCCTTCTAGACCCCACCAGGTGAAATTCCCTTGCCAGTGGGGTCCACAGCATGCCCTCTCTGCATGACCGAGTGGGACATTTAGATGTTATGGGGGTGAGACGGTCCCTCAGGTAGCCTGGTCCCATGCCATGTAGGGCTTTAAAGGTGATAACCAACACCTTAAATTGGACCCAGAAGCACACTGGTACCCAGTGCAGCCAGCGCAGCAGAGGTGTCACATGTGCTGATCTTGGGGCACCAATAACTGCATGCGCAGATGCATTCTGGACCAGTTGAAGCTTCCGAATACTCCTCAAGGGTAGCCCCATGTAGAGCGCATTGCAATAGTCTATATGGGAGATGAACAGGGCATGAGTGACTGTACGGAGGGCATCCTGATCCAGGAAAGGGCATAACTGGTGCACAACGCGAAGTTGCGCAAAGGCCCTTCTGGCCACGGCTGCCACCTGCTCTTCGAGCAGGAGCCAAGGCAGTTTTCCAAGGCATTCTGTTAATGGTTGGCCAGGTTGAGAGTTCAAACTTCTATTGTTTTTAGGATGAGAAGTTAAGGTTGTCATGGTGATTGATACCAGTAGCCTAGATACACAAGTATAAATTAGCATGTCTTTGGTTTGTAAATCTGCTCTCTCTGCTCTCTGCTTCTGCTTTTCTCAGAATCTCTGAGTCATGCTGAATTTGGAACTCTGTATATGCTCTGGAACACACAACACCAACAATAGGCATGTGTTTTGAACAACAGTGGTGCTAAAAATACAAAACATGTGTTGTGACATCTCAGTGCAAGTTCTGCCCATTTATACTTGTGTTGCAACATTGGACACAAGTACTTAAGGGGTGGAGTTTGTGTCATGTCATTGCTATATGTTTTGTCATTTTCCCCTCTGACACCTAAGAATCCAGACCTCTGGTTTTGAATGCTTGGGCTAAGAAAAATGCTGCACATCAATTGTTTCAAATTTAGCATCTTAGCCTCTGAAACACTTCAGTTTTAAGGGCACTATGATCAAAAGCTATAGAAAACATCCCAAACATTCTTTTAATGAAGACAGTGCAACTATCAGAATGAAGTGTGATCTTTGGATGTTAAGAGACATGCATTGCTAGAAAGGTCTTGTCTTTCAAATGTGCCAAAATATAGTCAAAAAAGCAAAAGGAGTGTATCTAAAATACTTTGTGTCCTGGAACAAACCTGAGTGAAGCCCATTTGAAAATGCCTCTCTTGCCATAAAGCCATCTTTCTCACAGGTGGGAAAGGGTTCTCCTGCATTGCCCTCAACCTATGAAACACACTCTCTCAGGAGCTGTATTGGCCTCCACTTTCTCAGCTTTAAGAAACTCTCTTTTATCAGGCATTTCAGAATCACATGATTTCAGTATTGATTTTAGTGTTCGATAAGTTTATCTTTCTAATTTTTTATATGTTTGTTTTGTTTTGTTAGCTGCCTTGAGTACCTGCCAGAGTAGAAAAATGGGGTATAAATCCAATAAATAAAATATAAATTATACAATACAAATAAAATGATCACTGCCCAAGTCTTTTTGGATTCTAGTACATTTTAAATTAAATAGTTTGCTATATTTATTTAATACTTTGCTGTATTTATTAGTCTAATTAGTCTGTATTTATTAGATTTACAAACTTTGGTGCATATGTGCAAAACAGGTGGTGTGTCAGAAAGAAAGATGATTTTATTTTGACAGAAGAAATAAAGATATTTCCAACTACAATTAAGATTGAAAATACATTTACATAAGGATAAGTTAAACATATTGTGGTGAATTAACATGCACATTTTTATTATACTTTTCTCCTCAAAGTATGTATTTGTTTCATTTAAACATGTGGCTTTTAATTTCATTTGTTTGTAAAAAGTGTGAAATGTTTGCTGTAGTTTGCACACACTGATTTGCTGTTCATCATTGTAGCCTACCAATTGTTTCTAAAATGCCAATAATGCTACACAACTTGTAGAGAACTGGAGAAACCCTGGGGACCTTGCTAATATCAGGCTGGCATTTCTCAGGTTGTATATCTAGTTTTCTCTATCCTTCTTAATGCTCCTGTCTGAGCTGTAATGAAATATGTCATTCTACTTGTTCTTTATTAAGACTATAATTGTACCAATTTTGATCTAACAGCTGCCTTCCTGCACACCTTTCCTATAAAGCAAGAGGTTTCTTACTGGAAACATGGCATTATCAATCCCACTTCCTGGCACAGATATTTGTAACAAATTGTGCAATGGCTTCATGCGTTATTATGTGCTTGTGCAAATGATACAAATTGTATCATTTGCATGATAATGTCATAATGCACATGATGTTGATTGTCCCCCCCCCCCTCTGCACACACCCATGCTTCTAGTGGTGATGAGATGGTAATTACTGATTTCAGACAATAATAGCTGAGTCATTCTACCTATTGGGGTAGTTAATTGCTACCCCAAACCAACCAGTAGAATTTAGCTCAGAGATGCATGTTGCTTCTCAAGGTTTCAAGCATAGTCTTCAAAGCCTCTCCGAACACTAATTTTTAATGTCAGAGGTAAACTCTATTAAATACATGGGAACAATCATATTAGCTGTATGTAATTAGTTAAATTACATTCTACTAAATTTAGTTTGTATCTGGACTCTACACAATTTTTTGTTGTAATCTTGTTCTAATTTCACCCAAGCGGCCTTGGGGTTTACCACTTAGAAGCCAAGTACAGCCTCAACTTGAGGACCTCTGGTCTAGCTTAAGCAACTTATAGTGAAGATACTACCTAAAAACAAACAGAGCAAAATGACAGCAACGACGGACAACAAAATACTCACCAGCTAAAAAAAACTAAAAGTTTCATAAACCAAGTGTTAAGCTTTCTACATATCTCCAGAGAAGATGGAGGAGGAGGAAGGTGGAGGAGGAGGAGAATTAAGCAACTGAGAAAGTTAGCAGATCAGTAAAAAAATCCATCTACTTTATTGTCAGTCTTCATGTCATGCTCACTTCTTAAGAATCCACAGATGAGGCATGTTCCCAGGAGAGCATTACTAGAACGATACGATTAATAATACTCTAGATTTTGTCATTTCTCATTTGTATGTACCTTTTCCCTTTTTACATGGCTGTAATTCTTTTTTATTCTTTCCAATCCAACAGAATGTCAGACAGAAATTATGTAAAGGGGTTTAGGATTTTGACTGCCTACTCATTTGGCTATCTGCCTCTCTCTAGCAGAAGGTAACTCTCTGAAAACAGAATGGAATGGGATCGATTTTGGCATGACAAGAGAAACCAGCAAAAGAAAGATCAAGTTTGTTTATTTATTTATTTATTTATTTGTTTGTTTATTTATTTATTTTATTCAATTTATCACCACCCACTCCCCCAAGTTGGATATAGGCCTGATATAGCCAGGAGCAATGAAGAAAAAAAAATCCCCCAATTCATCCCTATAATAAATAAGGGTAACAGCTTAAAATGCTGCTGATTGCTCCATTTTAAGCTCTCCCCACTCCTGGTCACATTAACTGCGGACTGGAAATTCCAGAAAGCATGATATGCATGCTTTCCCTACCTGGTTTAATGCAAACTACCTTCCTTTCATTCTTTGATATTATATTGCACGATGAACATGATTTAAACATGTATTTTCCCTGTATTAGCTCTTTGTAAAAACGGAGGTTTTCATGCAATCTTCAGTAGATTTTTTTTCAGATGTTTATGTATGTATGTGTGTATGAGTGCAACTGCATGGGAAGTCGTGTATTTTTGATCAGGGCCAGTTGCAGGCTAACAGATTTTGTTTGTTTGATGCTGGCATTCCTGTCTGACTAGAGCTACCAGAACTGAGTTGTAAATAATCCATCCAAACAGTCAAGGGCAATAAAGTAATGCAGAAAGTGCTAACTCTTTTTTGCCCTCTAATTGTCATCTGGGTTTTGGCAGGCCCAGATCTGGTAGTCTTAAAGTTGGTAGATTTGATCCATCAGAGCTTTCTCTCAAGGGAATCTGTGTTGGGATACTTTTATATCCCTAGTCAAAAATTCTGTCAGTGGTTAAAGCAGTGTTTCTCAACCTTGGCGACGTGAAGATCTGTGGATTTCAACTCCCAGAATTCCCCAGCCAGCCATGGGTCCACACATCTTCCAGTGGCCATGGTTGAGAAACACTGCGTTAGAGTCTGCACAACACCAAAGTTGCTGATAGGAGGAATGATTCATGGAACATGACTACTTTGAAAGGACATAATCACTCTTGCCCTTGATTGAACAAATTGCACAAAGGAAAGTAATGGGTCAGCCTCTTCTTGATGTTCTGTTCTTCTAGATTCAGTCATCAGCATCTCAAGTTCTTGTCCCGCCTGAGGCATGAAAGCCGGCTGGGTGACCTTGGGCCAGTCACTCTCTCTCAGCCCAACCCACCTCACAGGGTTGTTGTTGTGGGGAAAATAGGAGGAGGAAGGAGTACTTGGTATGTTCGCCGCCTTGAGTTATTTATAAAAATAATAAAGGCGGGAGAGAAAATAAATAAATAAATAAATAAATAAATAAAATATTCTATATTATAAAATAATATACTTCACCCCAAATCTGAACACTGAAACTAACCATGAAAAGAAAAACTGCTTAAATGTATATAGTTTACCATTGATCCACTACAAATTTCCCATACCATCATTAATTTTATTATATTCCTCTATCTTACAGGGTTGTAGTTGTGGTGAACAGGTAGAGGATGGAATACTACAGAGTTAACCTGTGAAAATCAGCCTTGATTTGAATTTGAAGATTTGAGATGCAGAGAGAATATTATTTGATTTGAGACTTTGATTTTGAAATTTGATTCAAAAAAGATTTGAATCAAATCTTCTTATAACTGGAAAGTGTCAGAACACCTCAGCTCTTTCATTTTCTGCCTGGATAAAGTGAAAATTGCAGAGATTATACAGTCTGTGGAGTCCATGGTGCTCTCTGAGCCTTGTTGTTTTCTTGCAGATGTTTCATTGCCAGGCTAGGCAACAAAATTATACAGTCTTTCGGTAGTAGCTCTGCCAGACTTCTGCTGGATACCCTCAAGGTTTTCAGTGCAATAAATTTCTGAAATATTTTCCTCTTTTTAAAGGAAGAGATAGCAAAGATGCAACAGCCTTCAAATAGTCCAGCAAAGAGAAGAAATTATGCTGAACCAATGCAGAAGCTGACCTAGTATCTTAAAAATAAAAACTTCCAGAATTATTTGAAAAGTAAACTTAGTTTTCCATTTGCTTTTCTGAGATGCCAGGCATGGCATAACACTGAAGAATGATATTTGTTTGCTCTTGTGGTGCTTTGCTGTCTGTAATCACTGGGTTTAACAGAGCCTGTTTGGTGTAGTGGTTAAGGCACAAGGCTAGAAACCAGTAGACTGTGAGTTCTAGTCCCACCTTGGGCACAAAGCCTGCTGGGCGACCTTGGGCCAGTCATTCTTTCTCAGCCCTAGAAGGAAGCCAATGGCAAACCACTTCCAAAAATCTTGCCAAGAAAACTGCAGGGACTTATCCAGGCAGTTGCCAGGAGTCAAGGGTGACTCAAAGGCACGCACACACACACACACACACACACACAAAATCACTGGGTTTAATAGAATGACAGGAGAGTTAGCATAACTGGTTGGAGGCTTGGCAACTCTGCAAAGGACACCCTCATCACTAGCAGGACTTGCTAGTGCCATAGTTATTATTCACTATCAAAGTTGTATAGCTATCAGAGACAGCAGGAGCAGGCAAATACTGTGAGAAGCAGGGCCACAGAGACAGCAGGCCACAAAGAAAGATGCTGGCATGGCAAAAATGGCCTTGATCACTTTGGCACTTTCATTCTTAAAACTGACTTTAAGTGCTTATGTTAGCCAGGTGTCTATTTACTCATTGTCGAGAATCTTGAATATGCTGCTGTCATACAGAATTTAAAAGTTGAGACTGATTCAAAAGTATGTACTGTGTTGACCCAAGAATGTTTACTGGACTGATCAGCCTTAGGGCTGTATACAGAGTGCTGGAAGCTGAGTTGAACTCCCAAATATAATGACAGAATCAGGCCAGAAGTGAAACATTTCATTAAACACGAGAGAGATAAGTTAAGACTTGTGGCTGGCCACATTAAAAATGCTGAAAGCTGAGAAAGTGAATGAAGCCCAAAAGAAGGTTAGCCAACTTACCCCAAGGAATCTGATAGGCAGAAAGATTAATGAGGTGGTAAAACTCATTGGCTGGCTACTCATGTCAATCAGAGAGCCTATTGCAGCATTAAAACCCTCTCAGGTTTCTCCATATATGGATGTGACGTTATATATAATCTGTAATATACAACATTGTATATCACCGCTAACAACCCCAGAAGCAGAAGAAAATCCATTTAATCAATTGTGTTTCGCAGCCACTGATTCGGTTCCCTGCCTCAAAACCAGTCCCCACTTTGATTTGCAAATCTGCCATAATGGGATGATTTAATTAAAACTTCGCAAAATTGAAGCACTCTTGTGAAGCTTTGCACAGCCTTATCATGTTTACCACCTTGTCCTCTTTAAGAAAGATAGGATATAATGCTAATGAATGAATAATAAATAATAACAAATAATACTCTTTAATCTCTTTGCTTTGAGGAAAAAAACAGTTATAAGCCCATCCAACTGGTTAATTTGTATTGGAAATTTTATTCATATGATCATGAGTGTAAACTGAAAATAGACTGTACAACAAAGATCATAACGCTGCTACTCCTATATACCATTGTGTGCATTCCTGATTTGTAAACAGCACATTGGATGCAATTCTTGGATGTCACAGGAAACAATTATTTTAAAAGAAATAATAAACCAGGACTTTTACCCTCAAGCTGGAAGGGAAGGGAAGGATTCTTATCAGTTGTCATTCATTCATATTTTGATAAAACCTGCTTGTTGAAACAGTCACACTATATTGTAACTAGGTTAATTTAAGGCTTTTTAATGTATACATTTTTCATAGACCTGTGATCACTGAGGAGGCTGCAAATCTAAACAATTTTTTCCCCATGATAATGGACATGTCCACACCTAAAAAGATCAGTATTGTGAACTGGCATTATAGCAGACACTATAGTTATTAAATTTGATGGAGAGTTGAGGTGACCCAGGAAATAACCAACCACATTAAATAGACACCTTATTGGGGCATTCTGAATGTTCCTGCCTCATAGTTCCTGAAAACATGCTCCATTTAAGATTTTTTTCCTTTTCCTTTTTTTTCCTTTTCCTTTTTTTTCCTTTTCATATTATTACAGTATTTCCATTTGCAACTAATGGCATACATTATTTGCATTTGCATCACGAAACAAACATTTTCTGACAGATTAGATGGCAAGGTGAAATAAAAGACGTGAACAGATTTTATATTCCCAAAATAATTACAGTTACGATATGTAGTGCATTGTTTAGAAGCAAAGACATGACCTGACTTGCATGAGTAGTTTGCCTGGCATGTTTAGATAAATCAACATTTCAAACAGAACAAAATTTTATTGATATACCGACAACATTCAAATCTATATGGAAAAAAGTAAAATAAATTCAGATATAGAAAATTAACTTTGGATAACAGAGGTTCTATTATCCTCTGCTCTAATCAAATAGCAATTGCTGTATGTAGATTTTACAGAAAAGGAATCTCTATAAAATATTGGTATTATAATGTTCTATGTACTGGGCAGCAGGGTTGGAGGGATCCATGTGCATGGTGTCTAACTTCATGCTATAATCTGGAAATGTTCAACACTAGCACTACGAATTTGAAGCAACTACTTTGAGGCTAAAGCTTTGTTCTATGTACATATCATGGAAACAGTATAAATACTGAAGCTGAATGGACTGGATAAAGGAGGAAGCTCTACAGAAACTCAACCTTGTAGTCATTTCAGGTTTTCTGCACACTTTTGCCCAACAAGAAGTATTTGCAATGCAATTCCCATGGACTACATTTGTGCTCTGAGTAAGGAGAGCCTATTTTGACTCAGGAACAGTTTGGCAGATGTATATATAAATGCACATTTTTGTTTCATTGCATTTATGTCAGGGCATAAATTGTCAGGCTACATAGCACCATTGGGAGTTAAATTGTGAAACTACCGTAAAGTCTTCCTACTTTTCAGAGGGCAGAGAAAATCTAGAAAGCTTTCCAGAAGAGGCAATTGTATGCCCTGCTGCAAAACATGTTGCCATGACTTTTCACTATTCTACAGTGGGATTCATAATGCATGGAAAATATAGATACTGTCGAGCATGGTACAATGCAGAAAATCAAATGAGTTTAAAATCCTCTTGAGTGTTGAGGAGCTCTTGGTCCAATCCACACTAAACCACTACCGACAGCACAGTAAGTGCAGACAAACATTTTCAGATTTGTTTTCTCCACTGCTACAGAATTTCCTATTTGCAGTGAATGACAGTTTCAGTAAACAGATGAGAACTATGTTTCCAGATAGTTAAATAGGTAAGAAACATGTATGAAGGTCCACAAAAAAATATATGGATTTTTTAAAGAGCAAGTCACTGGTCCAAAGGGACTGAGCTTCTGTGGCTGATGGTAGACTTGAACCGGGGTCAACTGTGGTTTGTGGTTCATAGCATCTTCACACTAAGCTACATGGGGACCTCTAAGATGGTTTATTAAGCCATCAAGCATACCTGACAACAAAGAAGGGCGTGGAGTGGTGGCAGCTGAGGAAGAGGAAGGAGAAATGGTGGTGCAAAAGGGGATAGAGCTCTGGGGAGCTTTCAGGGGAGAGACCTGGCAGGCTACATAGGCCTCTGTCCATGTTTTCCATTTACACTTTAATCACTTCATTTCCAGATGTAAATTCATACACATATTGAAAACTGCAAGCAAGCAAGCTGCTAATTCGTATGCATTACGACTTTTACCACCAAGCCAGATGATTACTGTCAATCTTTAATAAACAATAGACATTGTATTTGCTCTGGCTAGATTCAATGCACTCAAATATCAAAAAATTCCCTTCCACGAATGACTTTGCCCCTGTGACTCCCATGCCATAGAGCAGGGGTGGGGAATGTCCGGCCCACAGGCCGTATAAGGCCTGAGAAATCATTTGGTCTAGCCCTGCCAAGGCAACCGCAGGCGCCCGCAAACCCCGTCCCCCAGTTCGTGCTATTGGCTCCCGCCCGCAAACCCCGCCCCCAGTCTGTGAATGATATTATAAATATCAAAATGGCCCATGGCAGAAAAAAGGTTCCCCACCCCTGCCATAGAGGATGTTCAGCATGTCCTGTTGTACTACAATTTCTACCTGAACCTGCATGAGGTATTAATCCAGGCACGCATAAAAGAATTCCCAGGGAGAGAGGACCAATGGTACATCTCCTATCTTTTAGCAGACCATAAAAGCACTATTGCTTACTTACTTACTGCTGTAAGAGTGAAGCAACAAATATTGTCCAACAAAACTGCATTTCTTTGATACCTTTAAAACTCTTTCTCCTCCCCTTCCTTTCTTCCTCTTTATTTATTTTTTTATTTTTATTTAATTAAATTTATATAACCGCCCATCTCCCCCAACGGGGAACTCTGGGCGGTTTACAATAAAATAGATGAAAACAGGATAAAACATCAATGTACAATATATAAATTAATAAATAATTATAAATCCAGATGGAGATGGAATTAAACGAAGGACAATAAATTAAGGAATTAATTTAATTTATAATTAATTCATATAACTTATTTTAACTGCCATCTTCAATACACATGTGTCAATGTGTTGTATGTATGTATGTATGTATGTATGTATGTATGCATACACATGTTGGTCAAAGACCACAATAAAGGTTTACCTACATACCTACAAACAAAAAATGTTCTCTTAAAACACCAAAAAACAGGTTACTGACAACAATGTTCAAGTTGTATATATTATATATACCTCATATTATATACAAGGTTCTAATACACAAACATATTTTCATCTGTGACATCTATTTTAGTCTGCTGTATGTCTATGCATTGAGATCATCCAAAATAATAGTTGCTGATGCTTGAGCCATGAAAAACAGGGCAGCTCTTTGTCTGCATGTCTACAAAAAAGGGATGAACAACTTTTTTGGGGCCAGATATGTACTTTAATTCAAAGGATTCTTAAGGTCAATATACAGTTGAAGCCAGTTTTTCTTTTAGGTTTGATGGATAAACAGTTTGAAAGAAAATTTGGGACTTTGTTTTTTTACATGATAACAGCAACAAGACTTTTGTATGTACAACGGTGGAAGGACTTACAAATTCCTACAGTGGAAGAATAGATAGTGAAATTAATGGAGCTGGCAGAGATAGCAAAAACTGACTACATTGATTAAAGAAAATAATTTGTCTAACTTTGCTTCTACTTGGAAACTACTTTTGGACTTTTTGCTTGAAACTGAAAAAGGTGAAGTTTTGATTTTGAGATTTGATTATTAGGATTGTATAAGAATATAGAAATAATGTGTTTTACTGTATAGTTAAAAATAGAGTAAGAGGTTAATGTATTTTTATGTTTTTATCTGTACTGAAGATGGTCAGAAGTCACTCTTTTTTCTATCTCACTTTCTGAACTTTTAAGTTTGTTCTTTTTTTGTTCTTTCTTTCTTAATCTCAGCAAAAAGAAAAGGAAGAGAAAGCTACATTTAGTATAACAGCTTTTGATTTCTATAGGAGCAATTCCTCAAAGAATTTCATCACATCATTTTATTGTCAAATTTATTTGGGAAGGGAGAGGGGAAAAATCCTTAAAAAATCAAGTAGAACAGCAGACAGTTGCTGATTTTTTTTATTCAGAGCTTTCTTTCTTTTCCACACCACTGACCATATTGGCTGGAGTTCCTGGAAATTCTACTTCAGAAATATCTGGAGGGCATAATTTCCCAACCTCTAGCCTAAATATTATCTATTATTGCACATAAAGTTATTTTTGTCTTCACAGAGGATTTCTGTCCCATGCTACACATTTCTGCCACCCACCCTGTCCCACATACACACCCAATTAAATTATTTAGGCTTTAGCTATGAAGAACTAGGCACATTCATTTTCCCCATGAACTGAAGAATAATTTTCTCCAGATTGACTTTCAGATCTGTGAATATATTGCAAGCTTGATTACCTATGAAAGATCTCTAAACATGCAGAAGTGCACAACCTTTTAAAAAAAGAATTAAGTGCAGAGTGTTATAAAGAACAAGAGAATGAAAACATTTCTTCTATAGTGAATGTGTGTATTTTATGACTCACATACTTAGAATAATAAATCTTTGCCTCTGCATACCTTTTCTGAAGGGTTTAATGCCCACAATGTAAATTCCATCATTTATTATACTCTGGATCAAAGGACAAGACTCTAAAATTGGGAACATAATGGCAAATACAAATAAAATGGAAATAACAATGTGAAATTGATATTCTATTATCAAAGGAAGTGAAATAAAATATATAAATCCCAATCTAACTTTAAGTAGAAAACAGATCAGCCAAGAAGTCTGTCTGTCTATATCTATGTATCTTAAGATAAAAGTCAAATCATTTTTAGTGTTATAAATGTTTATCTTACATTGGAGCTGGTTGATATTTCCAGTATTGAAATACTCTTAAATCCTCCATTGCATAGAAAATTATGGTTTGGGATTTGAGGACTTCCTAGTTTATTTAGTTGCTGGTTGAATGACAGCCTTTTTCAGGCACTATAGAAACATATTACTAGCAATATATTACTCATACTCACACTGAGGGGAAACAAGTCCATTATCTTTGCTGCTTGCATCTTCTTAAACATAATTGTTTGCAATGGAGATTATTCTTTATCCATGAGGGCTGTCCATGTTACTAAACACCCACCTGCTCTAAAACAGAACAAGTGATATAGAGTTATAAGCAAGGAATACCCAAGGGGAGATATCTGTAGCTTGAATCATGTCAACTGGATTTCTATTTTCTTAGTGGAAATGTTTCACTCCTTATCCAAGGAGCTTCTTCAGTCTGAGAATGAGACTGAAGAAGCTCCTTGGATAAGGAGTGAAACGTTTCCACTAAGAAAATAGAAATCCAGTTGACATGATTCAAGCTACAGACAATTACACCTGGATGACTGAGAACCTTCATAGACATATAACCAAGGGGAGATAGTGATCCTTTTATGACCTGTTGGAGGATGTGATAGAAAATGGCTGAAAGCCAGACTACTGTATCTAGAAACATCAAGTTTTAAGGAAAAGACAAAAATCAATATTGGAACAAACATATTTGTTTTTTGTCATGTATCATATTTACAGTGTTTTCTAGAGATAGGTAGTATTATTGACATTACTACCACAGCACATGCAAAAGAACATTAGGGGTGAGTGGGGGGGGGGGAGATAGGGGAGGATACCACATAGTATTTGATTCCTGCTTTTTGAAAGACACAAGGTCATAATCTAAACCGATCGCAGATTGTGTCCTACAAAAATTGTGCTGTCTAGTATTGTCAGGGGTTGAGGCAAAGAAACAACGCTGAGCCAGCAATGAAGCTCTAGCTCTTTATTGTTTCTACCTTACACAGAATCTTGCCAAACTAGCCAAAGCCAAAAGGTGGTAGGGAGAAACACCCCAGTGAATCTAAGGCGGGTCCTGTCTCAGTTTCTTGGCCGGCTGCCCAACGTCCTCCAAACTGTAAGGTCGTTTCTCCCCCTGGAATGCACCCCCTCCTTCCTCTCCTGTGACCTCCATAGCAAGTATCCTGGTATTTGAACCAGTTTCATTACATAAGATGTTGGTGGGCATAATTCCTGAATTCTCAAATATAAGACTTATATTGGAAAACAGTGACTGTCAGTCAAGTTCTGGGTTGCTTCCTATGTCAGTTGTTTCCTGAGGGAAAACAAAAACAAGGCCCTTTGCTGGCAGAAAGGAATGCTATGGATTAAACGTAAATAAATGGCACAAGCCAGTGTTTTTCAACCTTAACAACTTTAAGATGTGTGGACTTCAACTCCCAGACTTCCCCAGCCAGCATGCAATACATATTTGATTTTACTGGCATGCTGGCTGGGGAAGTCTGGGAATTGAAGTCCACACATCTTAAAGTTGTTAAGGTTGAAAAACACTGGCCTAAGCTATATTAGAGACTTCCTAAGCATTAAAAGAATATAGGATATGAAACTTGCTACTGCCAGAGCAAAAAATTATAGTAGCCACTATCAGGTAGACATAGAGTAGACAGTATCAAGCTTGGTTGTAAATCCTGGTCTCCAGACATTTAACCCCTTACTCGGGAATTGTTTTATTCAGCATAAGGCTCTCAGACTCAACTTACTCTGTTTATTTCAGACAAGAATGAAGGTGTACAGTATATGCACTGATTTGCCCACTGCAGTACACAAAAGTGAAAGCTTTTCTATAGATCTGTGCTCCAGTGTTTAAATTCTTCCTTCTACCCTTTTAATGAATACTTGGCCATTTGCTCGATGTCCTTGGGAGGCACCTGATCTATGCTGACCCAGCTGTTCTTTCTAGCCTGGGAACCATTCGTTCCTGCCTCAGCAGCTTAATTCCTTATTTACTCAAAATAATGTGCTCAAAAACAAATGTTAACAGAATCAACAAGTTGGAAAGAAATGTTGAAAAAATTTGTTGGATATTACCTTATTTCTTGATTCAAGAGTTTTATCATTCCAAAGTGATAATAATCTGATTGGTGACCTACACAATGACAATTTCCTTGGAACTTTTGCATCAATAGCTCATTTTAACAGCATCACTCATGATGATTTGGACAAATTAAAATAGAAACAAACAGAAGGCAAGTAAAAGTTCATTGTCTCTCATGGGAGAGTCAGGATGAATTTATTGAACTGTGATAGGAGTATGCATAAGGCCATCTTAGCAGACAGAAAGAGAAAAAGGCCTTTATTATTTTACCAATTCATCCTACTTCCATCAAGAACAACATGTGCCAATTTGTAATTTACAACAAAGGTATGCATACATTTATTATCAAAGAAAATGTACAGCATTCATCAAGTGCAGAACAGATAGCTGAAATGCTAATTACCAGCTTGAAGAATCATAGCATTCTTCTTGATGATTGCAGAGATCAAGGTTTGGTAATGGCTCCAATATGTCAGAAAAATAAGAGATATTATGTTGGTGTTATGCTTGTTTCAGAGCTGAAAAACAGAGCTTCAGAAACACTTTGGCAACTTGAGAGACCAAATAAAGACACAAAAAACTTTTTTCAGCAAACATTATATATGTATTAATATAAAACAGAGAATATAACTACAAATTCTCTCCCCCACACACACAGAGAGAGATAGCCTCACAGAGGCAGAAGAGCAGAAGAACAAAGAAGATGGTTACAAAACAAAATACATGCTAATATATACCTTTTTACATATAGGTCAGGACAATTAATCACCATGGTAACTGAACTCTGAACCCAGCTGATAGTTAAGAAAACAAATAGAATGCCTTGGGGGCAAAAACAGGATCCAGACTTCTTGTCTCCTAGCCAGCAGAATATCTTCTGATCCAAATTCTTTTAAATCATAAAAGAACAATATATTAGACCTGCACTATTTCCAGAAATATATTTCCTCTGATTTCTCCTTGTGCTAATGATATATTTTGGGTGTTAATGCTAGAGCAACATGCCCTGAAACACTGAGATTTTTGGAGTCTGCAGCAATTTTTTTTTTGGTTTTTTTTTTGGTGCTAGACCTACGAGCTGAAAGATTAAAATACAGCTTACACCATAGCTTTCCAAATTGTGTGTCACAACACACTACTGTGTCGCCTGAAGTGTCCTGGTGTGTCGCGCGGTGTCGGGATCATGCCTGGGGCCTCCACCATGCTGGACTCTGAAGAAGAGCTGGGAACAGGAAGCTGCGTTCAGAAAACGAGCCAGAAGCACTGATTGGAGGGGACCCAGAAGAAAAGGCACCCCTGTCAATCAGTGTGCGCCAAAGGAGGGCAGAGAGGTGGGCCGAACAGCGCGAGGCTCGATTGGCCCCCACTCACCTGCCGCATGCACGTGCTGAGGAGAATCCAGTTTGGAAGCCAGCCCAGCCCTTGCCATGTTGCGTTGGTAAGTGGAGACTGGGAGCGGTCGTGGGGCTCCCCTCTGCCTCCCCTCACTGCTCTTCTGAGCTGTCCTGCCTGAGGGAGAAGGAGGAGCGGGCAGTGCATGAGCCTGCTGTGGAGGAGGAGGAGGAGGAGGAGGAGGAGGAGGAGGAGGAGGAGGAAAGAAGCGGCGACAGTGCAAGCAGGCCAGGGGTCACAAGGGGGCGGGCAGCGTGAGGAGGGTGTGGTGGCCGAGGTGCAGCGATGGTGCTGGTTGGGTTGGTAAGATGGCAGCTGCGGCGGCTGTGGCGACTGCAGCAGCAGCGGCGGTGCTGCCTGTGAACCTGTGGCTGGGAGACATGGTGTGGGGGAATCCTCCTTGGCCAGGAAAGATTGTTAACCCACCTAATGACCTGAAGAAACCACGTGGGAAGAAGTGCTTCTTTGTGAAGTTTTTCAGAGCTGAAGACCATGCTTGGATTGAAGTAGACCAGCTGAAGCCTTACCATGCCCACAAAGAAGAAATGATCAAAATTAACAAAGGCAAGAGGTTCCAACAAGCTGTGGATGCTGTGGAAGAATTCCTCAAGAAAGGCAAAGGCAAAGGATTATCTTATAAATCATATATTTTCAAAAATATAAATGAATATATTTAAATAAATATAAATATAAATATAAATATAAATATAAATATAAATAATATAAATATAAATATAAATATAAATATAAATATAAATATAAATATAAATATAAATATAAATAATATAAATAATATAAATATAAATATAAATATAAATATAAATATAAATATAAATATAAATATAAATATAAATATAAATATAAATAATATAAATATAAATATTTATTTATATTGGTGGCTCAGCGGGTAAGATGCCAGGCTTGTCGATCGGAGGATCGCAAGTTTAGAAGTTCAAATCCCTAGCCCCGCATGACAGAGTGAGCTCCTGCACTCGCCCCAGCTCTTGCCAACCTAGCAATTCGAAAGCATGCAAATGCAAGTAGATGAATAGGTACCACTTCGGTGGGATGGTAACAGCGTTCCGCGTGCATCATGCTGGCCACATAACCGTGGAAGCATCTTCGGACAGCGCTGGCTCTTCGGCTAACAAACGGAGATGAGCACCGGCCCCTAGAGTCGGACACGACTGCACAAATGTGCGGGGGGAACCTTTACTATAAATATAAATAATATAAATATAAATATAAATTGGCACGAGGAACCACTTTCGTGGAAGACAATTTTTCCACGGACCGGGAGGGGGAAGGTTTGCAGGTGGGAGCCAATCGCGTGGGCTGGGGGGGTGGGGTTTGCAGGCGGGAGCCAATTGCATGGGCCGGGGGCAGGGTTTACAGGTGGAAGCCAATCACGTGGGCTGGGGGCGGGGAGCCCTGTTATTACTGTGTTGCGAAATGATGCATGTCTAAAAGGTGAGTCACCAACATGAAAAGTTTGGAAAGCTCTGGCTTACACCATTCTCAGTTTGACACAGGCCGGAGTGCATGCATGATGCTAGTCATCTACTCACAATGTTCCAGGTATTTTGTAAGACACTGGAATGTATTCTTGAATTAAAATTGACACATCTAGAAGCACTGAAATGGTACTTCAGCTCATTTTCATACCTTTTGTTGGTTAGCTTCTTATACAAGTTTTTTTGAAGAATTGATTACATAAATGAGATTTTACAAGAGAAAGAAATCGTGAAGAAGAAGTAGAAATCATTGCAGATATTATTGATAAAATAAAATAGTTTAGAGATCAATGGCCTAAAATTCTATAAAAATGTTGTTTTTTATAAATGGTTCCCAGAAGACATGGGAATCTTGCCACAACTGCCAAAGAAGTGAAGCAAGAAGCAGCAGAAAGGAATCATAGTCTACCATCCCTGATAGTTATCCAGAACCTTTGTTTAGATGTTAATTAATGTAACTCTGGACAAAGTTATATATGAATTAGAGCACAGATTCAAAGTAACAGAAATATTTTGTTTATATTGTTAGTTTCAAACTTTGTGACATTAAACCCTGAAGTACTAGAAAAAGCTTCTAAATGTGTATTTTTCAAAGATCTTTGCATGTTGCCACTATCTGTAGCAGATACTGAAATAAATTTTAGCAAGTTGGCACTTATCAAAAACTCTAAGTGTTCTACCAGTCAGGGATGATCAAGCCACCTTGCTGTTTTATCAATAGAAAGTGAATTTTCAGGGGAAATTGACTTTGGGGAGATAATTCTTGAAAAACGCCCAGAAAGTACAGCTTTAAAGGTAAATATTCTATTTATAAAATATTTGCAGGCATTTTGGTCCATTAGAACACACAGACACACAAAATCAAAACAGACAACCTAATACCATTACTGGGAATAATCTTCAAAAATGTTCCACAGTAATCAGCCATATGTATTATAATTAAAACACAATATTTTTCTTTATGATGCATGAGATTTTTTGCATATGGGATGGTGCTGTAGTCAGCAATATGTCCATATTGTACATTATGAATCCAAGAAAAATAAGTTCTGAAACAAAGGCAGTATGGATGCAGCTGATCCAATCACTGATATAATATATTGTGAAACAAAAAAGCAAATATTTTGCAAGGAATGAGATTCCTTCTGCAGCAAAATAAACCTGATGAGTCCTATCCTCACCATGACCTTTGTGACAGAGATACCACTAGGAAGAATTAAAAAGCAATATAAGGATAAAATATAAGGATAAAATGCCATCTCGCTTGGGGCGGGAAGGGGAGTAGTTATTCTTGGGGTTGGCTGGTGCCTTAGAGTTCTCCTCACCAATTTAGATCTTTTTTAGCCACTTGGATTTTATATTTATTCCTACTTTTATATTTATATTTGGAAATAGTGTATTTATATTTTAGATGTTTTTATCTCTACTGTTTTAAAGTGTTTGTTACTGTAAACCACCCAGAGTCCCCCTTTGCTGGGGGAGATGGGCGGTGGCAAAATTTGAAAAATAAACAAACAAACAAACAAACAAATAAATAAATAAATAATAAAATGCACATGCCTATGTGGTCATGGGGTTGGGCACCTCAGCCTGAAAGAGGGCAATACTTACCAGTGGATCCCTAGAAATGAAGCAGGAGGGGACTCTGCTACTCTGTTACTAATAATCCCAATTGGTGCTCTTCTTTGTAGATTGTTTTTTTTTAATTGTTAGTTTTTATGATGTGTTTTTTATTTATACCACCCAGAGTCACATTCTGTGAGATATAAATGTCACAAACAAACAAACAAACAAACATACATACATATATATATATATATCAGCTCCCAAACAGTAGGGTGCTGCTTCTGAGTCTTGGATCTGACTGTCTAGCTATGCGTTCAGTGGGGATGTGACCAATCAGATCCTTAGGGGACATGAAATGATGAGAGACATGGAAATGCTGCCTATGAGAGACTGTGAAGTGTCCCTGGCGGTGACGCATCATAGTTCTGCAAATCACTGTGGTGTCAGAAGTTTGGTGTATTACAAGTTTTTTCTAAACCTAACCCCCCCCCCCCCAAAAAAAAAAATGACACATACACACTGCATGAAAAACAAGAAAACAATATTTTTTTCATCTTTGGAAGTAAATGATCAACCTTGAAAATGAACCCTCAGCCTGTGAGGTTTACAAAAACTATTATTGTTTGCCTTATCTATATTCACTCATCACAAAACAGATGAAATAGCAGTTAAGAAAAAAAAAGGTTCAGCATGTCGGCTGCTTATTTTGAATATGTCCATTCCCCTCTTTAGTTGCAGTACTGAAGTTATCAGTTTCTCTGGTCAGAAAATATAGGCTTTAAAATGAATTGATGTGTTTTTGCTGTTCTTACGAATCTAGATTTAGCCGACCCTTCGCACCTATAGCAATAAGAATTCTAAGATGTCATTCTATTATTGCAATAACTTTCAATGGATCAGCTTGACAACAACTTTTTGTTATTTCAGTCCTGCCCTTCATGATACTTTATGCCTAGTAGTCATTTTCTTGTGCATTTTATT
Source organism: Charina bottae (assembly GCA_023362775.1). Classification (NCBI taxonomy): domain Eukaryota; kingdom Metazoa; phylum Chordata; class Lepidosauria; order Squamata; family Charinaidae; genus Charina; species Charina bottae. The sequence continues at coordinate 65,863,677 of JALMGJ010000005.1, read as the reverse complement.
TTCTTCTCAAACTAGCTATTTAAGTTTGTTCTTCTTGTATGCATTTTTGAGCTTCTTCACTTAGCTCAGTCATTTCTTGAGTTCATTTTTAGTGTTTGATATTTGCTTTAAAAAATTTGCAGAATCAGTGTTTTCCACTCCACTGGAAAACTTCAACTTCATTACTGAAGATGTTGATCAGAAATAACTTCTGAGAAGCATCATATAAAATGTGATCCTATGAAGTCTGAAATAGGAATAAACTCCACCAAATACAGCTGCATTTTTGTAGCTTTATTTTAATGTTTTTATTTATTTAGTAGTAAGCTTTTTCAATCAGGTTTCTATCTGATTGGGAGGAAGAGATGATGGTGCAAAATGTGTAGAGTAATATCACGCATAGGCAGACCCAGAATCTTACATTTTTTTAATGGACTAGGAAAAATTAACTTGGGCCTGTCACACTCTCTAGAAAGCAAGCAAGGGGAAACCACTTCCAAAATCTTGCCAAGAAAACTGCAGAGATTAATTCAGGCAGTCTACAGGAGTCAACAATGACTCTAAGGCACACACATACACACACACAACCCCATTTTAATATTAACTACAATTTTCATGTGTTTCCCCCATCAAAATGTCAAAAACCCATACCATTGATTTTTGGCAATTTTGATCAGACTCTCTGCCCTTGGGCCTCAAGTTGCCCACCCCCAAAGTCTATATATCTGTGACATGTTTGTATTTTTCACACTATATAAAAGCTGTCTTAATATTCATATATTGCATGCTATAACCCAGGGGTGGGGAACCTTTTGATATTTATAACATCATTCACGGACCCGGGGACAGGGTTTGCGGGTGGGAGCCAATCGCATGGAAGGGGGTGGGGTTTGCAGGTGGGAGTCAATCGTGCGCACTGGGGGTGGGGTTTGCAGGCAGGAGCCAATCGCGCACACTAGGGGGCAGGTTTGCGGGCAGGAGCTCCTAGATTTATTGAATTTCGAGTCCTGCCTGCAGTTGCCTTGGCAGGGCCAGATCAAATGATTTCATGGGCCTTATACAGCCTGCGGGCCAGACGTTCCCCACCCCTGCTATAACCAATGTGCTGATCATTTGTTGTCACTGTTGTTTTTGTTTGTTTGTTTGTTTCTCTTTAAATCTACTATAAGTATTCAGTGCCCTGATCCATATTTGGAACATTATTAAAGAGTCCCCTTTGTTGGGGGAGATGGGCGGTGATATAAGTTGGAAAATAAATAAATAAATAAATTATTGTAGACATATGAGCCACTCCTTTCGCTTTTGTATAAGTTGAAAAATAAAGACCTTCCATTGTGTCACCGGTGATCTTCTTTTTCCTCCACTTCCATTTATTTGTGTGAGAGTAATTCTGCAGCAAAGCAGGTAGAGGAAGACCTCTGCAATCTATGTGCAGTGGGCTCCCAGTAGTGATCAGGTAAAAAAGAGAAGTCAGCTGATACTATGTTGTTGGGCCCTTAAGTAACCATTAGAGTAGAGTTGGGCATCTTTTAATGCCCAAAAGCTCATCCTTGTGAACAAGGACAAGAAGAATCTGTGCTGGATTCATAGCCATTATTTTGAGCTTAAAACAGGTCAGTCTGACATTAATGGAATGTCCCCAACTGTTCTAACCCTGTTGGAAGCATTCCACACTCAATGTTTTAAGTGTAAAAACCTCTAGGCTGAAACAATCTAGACAACTGCAACATGGCTACAAAGTGTTAGAGTTTTCTTTAGCTCTTTGCTGCTGACTACAAGTTGTCCTGATTTTTGCAGCCCATATATGATACACCTATATACTGTAGCTACTGCAGACTCTGAGCACTTCCAGAATTCTTGGTGGAGCACTGAGATATTTACAAGATCAGAATAGCTGTATAAGATTTGCCATGGGATGTTTCTATTTAAGAATACTGAGCCAGACAACATGGGCTGGAAGAAAAAAATATAGCCCAATAAATCTTCACTAACCCCCAAAAGCATTTTAAGATCCCCACCAATCTTAAAATATGCTAAAATGACCCTTTGTCACCATATGGAAGAAATCCTGGTGACAAATCTTAGTGATATAACCAGGAGGAAACTTTCGCTAGCTGTGAGTTCCCACCCTTGTCTTAGCCATTGTCCCAGTAGTGTATAAACCTCTTATAGTGGTGGAAAATTTAAATAGCCCAATTGCAATCATCAAGGATATGGTGACCAGGTGTAAAAGAGAATATATCCACTTTTAATAGCTTTGTAGAATGTCAGGAGGAACAGTTCACATGAACAAGCTATTGTTGGAGAACAGTCTGTCAGAGGGAACTTCTCGAATTGTTTGACAAGTTTTCTCTCCCTTCTCAAGAAGAGGTTGTTTTGTCTGCTCAAGCAGGACACAAGAGCAATTCAGTCTCCAAACACTTTAATATGGGTTTGCAAAGCCAGGTCAGGCATACATGGACATGTTCGGTAACATCCCATGGGTAAGACCCTGAAACAAAGGCAATAAGTTGGATTTATAATTAAGCAACAGAGAGCTACAGATGTGTAAGAATATGATTGGTTACAAAGAAAACCCAAAGACAAAGGTAAGTAGGTCAGACTTGTGCTGTGCAATAGCAGAATTTTCCACTAGCTCTAACTGTAGAGTCCACATCCTCTCACATCTTGTTCTAACAGTGTTTCTAACCTCTACTTCTTACATCTAATTCCGACAGTCTAATACAATGAAGAAACACCTTCCTCTTGAAGCCTACTTGCTAGCTGAATATTTGCTACTACAGTTTAGACTCCAACTGTGCTCAGAAGCTCCATGCTAAAACGCTCATTAATATTAAAATAATCTCATGGATTTAGCCTATATCTTAAGTAATAAACTTTCCAGTTGCTGTGATATGTGCTGGAAAGAAAGACAATATTGCTATTTTTCTGTGGGAAATTATGGAAAGGATGGGTATGGCTTTATACATGAAAATCCATTCTCTTTTACAATAGGGAATAAGCAAATGGGGAAGGAAATCATATTCAAGGCATCCTTTTGTTTCCAGAATTGTGCTGAACTATAAAGAGAAACAGCTAAATAAAATTAGTGTTATGTTTCTAAAATAAAAAATAATAATATAATAATAACTTCACTTAACTTTTTATAATAATAAAATAATTTAGTACTATAACATTAGAACATTAAAGGCCTGTATTTTTGGCAAAGAAAACTAAAGCCTTGTATATATTTAATGATTATACTTGTCTCAGCAATGGAAGGTTTTTTGATGCACATCTACTGAAGAGACCTGAATCCATTAGGTACCTTAATTAGGAAGCTTGTAAGTTTGATTGTGCATATGTATATTTTATAAACAAATAGATTAAATTCATTGTCCCTTTCTCAAAAGATATATGAATTCATCTGGGACAATTAAAGATGTCATTTTAGATGTAAGTGACCCATTATGGTATGATGTCGACTTCTGATGTCAGCTGGAGAAATCTTACATATAGGCCACAAGGACTGTGGGCAACTCTATGATGATTGCAAACCTCAGTTAGTGTAAAAAATCTATGGTATCCGAACACTATCATCCATGTGCAAACCCCTTTAGAGCTTCAGTTTGTCACTGACATCACTGCCTTGTAAAGTATTTGAGCCTTGCAACCATATGAGCTTCATAATGGAATCCATACTGGAATCCAGAGAGTGTGCTGAAATCTACTCTGAAATACTTTATTGATTTTATGGATGCAGGAAAGTAATTATGGGACAGCAAATATAAGCCTCTGAATTTAGGGTGCTTATATAGGCAGAAAACCTGACTGCTTTTTTTTAAAAGTCCCCTTTTCATCTTGCTACCTTTTTATTTTTTGATTAAGGAAAAAACTTGCCCTGTTGAAATAGATGACTGAAAGGCAAGTGGCAGTAATACAAAGCGAATATTAAGAGAACTGGAGGTGTTTCCAAGTGCTTCAAAGATAGCTCTCATTTTAATAAAGGGAGGGATTCTTGGATATGCATTGAATCTAAATTAGATTATTTACCAGGCTCTGAGGTGACCGTTAGTGAAGCATCAAGATCAAAATAATAATGAGGAATGCTATTAAAACATTTTAAAGTACCATTGAGGGCCCTGGCTATTGGACTATCAGTTGTAAATGCTTAATATTACTGTTTAGCTAGAGCAATATGCTAGTTATATATGGTCTGATTATTATAGTAAAGATACTACATGTGGGGAAAACAGCTAATCAAATAATGAATTGGGTTCCTTACAATTATTCTCTATTTACATATTATGTTAGGAAAAATGTCTGAACTGGACACTTTATATCCACTTATGGTTTCTGAATACTTGAAGAGTGTGGGATTAACAAATGTTGCTCACTCACTGTTGACACATGAGCCAGTCATGTGCAAAGCTTTTAGGTGATCAGTGTTAGTCTGAAAGGAGGGATGCATCTACATAACCTGGAATCTGCTGCAGGCAAAATAGGTGCCCTATTTTGATATGGCCCTCTTCCCTTCTACATATTCTAGTTCTATAAAATTACAAAACAGCTTAATGTGAAAAGAGAAGCTAGCATGGTAGGGGATGATCTATATTTTCATCCATGAGTGAATCTTGTGAAGTTAAGGCTTATATTTTAGTTCAGTTTATCAACAATGTCATATGCAGAGAAGATACCCAAATCATTCATTGCATGCAAAGTCAGTGACCATTTTAAAGCGATTAAATGCTTTGCCCCTGGAGCATGAGCAAGTCTTGTTGGCATTAGTTCCATCACTTTTTCCCCATTTTGTTGGATGAATTCACCATGCATAGCATTAGAATGAAAATCACAAAGTTCCAAGATTAGAAAATAGGGGAAGTACGGGGGGAGCAGATTCATATACAAGCTATTTGTTCAGTGGACTGTATAATGCTAGAGGCAGAAAGTATAAAAAGAAAACTTCGAAGTCTGCAGCAAATCAACATGTCACTTTTAATCTACACTTCAATAAGTTATGCAGAAAAGCCTAGAGTTTCTGTCAAAACAACAACAGCAAAATAGATCTATGCTAGAAATCACATCAGCAAAATTTCCATCGTAAGGTTGGTCTTAAAAACTATCTTGATGATCAATAGTTAAGCTTAGCAATGAGAATAAATTTTAGGATCCAATAAGTGGGTTGCAAGTTGCAGCATGCAGTGATCCTGTTTAGAATTCCAATCAGCCATCCGTGTTATTTTAGTATGATCAGTTCTCATCCAATAATTTTTGTCTCCTCCCTGCACACTTTCATGCTTTCCCTCAAAGAATATTAAACACGAAAACTTGGGATTCCCCCAGTCTATTAATATTTCTCTTTCATTTGTAGATAATGCTATTTGAACTGCATAAGGATCAGCATTTCAATTTCCCTAGTTATTTCAATTTAAAGCAGCCAACCTGAAGGGTTTCGGCTCATGGTCTTGGTATGTAGCAGTGACAGATTTTTAGGAGGTGATCAGTACAGACCTTACAGTGAACAATCCACAGCAATTTGGAATTTGCAAGACAGACGACGTGTACCTTACCAAATGTTATTTAATTGTAGCTGCTATGATGCTTCTCTATTGAGTACATTGTATCTTTCATTTATTTTATGTATTTATTATTAGATTTGGAGACTGCCCAGCTCCCAGAAGCTAACATAAAAATATATGAATGGTGGAAGTTAGCATTCACCATCATTTGCATGGCTGCTCAATGCCCAACCCAAACTGAGCCATACTTTAGGTTATTTGAATCAATTCCATCAAAGCACGGCTTCACGCTATTTCCCTTCCCCTTCTCTTTTCCACCGTAGTGTTTAACCAAATATCAATCTGTGTACCTTAAGGAATTGTGGTTTATATTTTTCATTAACAGAAACAATCAGGTTCCTGCTGTGTTTTGATATCCTCAGTTTTTTGCTGTGTTTTGTTTAACTAGATTTGGATAAAGCACCATGCTCCCACTTGGGACCTAATAGGAAACTGCAGTACTTTTTATTTGCTTCCTGTTGTGCACACAGGAGAAAAATTATGGGGAAACATGCATGGGCTCTTCCATAGAACTATAAGCCATGTTTTAGATTGTTTTATTATCTTATCATTCATAGTTAAGTTCTGTCATATATATCTGTGTGTTTTTGTGTGCATGTATTTATCTTGTAAAGTGTATTTTCCTGATTTAAAGGGAATCCCATGAAGATTTTGCAGAATCTCATCTCAAAGTAAGCAACTCCCTTTAAGAAAAGCACAGCCCAGATGACTTCCTTCTAGCCCATATTATCTGCCTTAGGAAAGGAATGACTCACTAGCATTTATCTTCTCAAGGCTTTTTGCCAAGTAAGATGTGAGATGTTGTGAAGCAGGAAGTGTTTGGCTCCACAAATGAACTGGGCATGTTGGTAGCAATCATGAAGGTCAACATTTGGTGACCACAGATTTATAGTCATCATGATCTGGCTTTGGTTTCCAGAAACCCAGTATTATTATTTATTTTTTGGGCAGGTGGCTATCTAGCTGAAGAGTTAAGCTGTCTTCTCCCAACTGTATGCATTGATATTCCTTCCTTCCTTCCTTCCTTCCTTCCTTCCTTCCTTCCTTCCTTCCTTCCTTCCTTCCTTCCTTCCTTCCTTCCTTCTATGTGGCCATGATATTACAACAATACCTATCCTATTAATTCACATGAATCTCTGTTGTGTACCATAGCCAAGTAAAACTTTTTCTCAACTCAGTTGGGTCAGGCTATTTTTCCAATCTGTGTGCTAATTACTTAACCAGCCCTTTGTTTCCATTTTGCCCTAATAATTTTAATTTTTGGCTACTGTGTCCTTCGACTACCTCCATGAGAAAGTTTGAGATTATATTAGGAGGTTATTTACAAGTGGGGGTTTTTTTTTTGTGTGTGTTTGTGGGGTCTATCTGACCCTATTTACTCAATTAGCTCTATTAACAGAAAGACAAGTGCAGACATGGTATAAAAAACTATTGGTGCATGGTCTGAGAAGTCATAAAAAGCAACAACTGGATTATTGTATCACACAATGGCAAGAGGAAAAGCTGGCACACTGTAACAAAATCACAAAAAATGCTCATGCTTTGTTCTGTCTGAAAGAACATAAAATACCCAAATAAAAAAGGATGGAAGTTGAGAAAGGAAAAAAAAAATACAGTGCCAATGGTGAAGCTTCAGAGATTTTTTTCTTCCCTCACTGCTAGCTATTTTTCTCATGCCTGGTTAGGAGTGCCCAAACATTGAAAGGAAACTATAGTCTTTCCAAACTCATATACAGTATTCCTGATATGGCATATTTAGAGGTGGTGGATATTCCATAGCTGAATATTGCATGGAGAGAGCACGGTTCAGTTCTGAGCTATCCTTTGGTTTTCCCTTGCAATCCCTGTTTTTCCCAACTATTTTAATTTACTTTTTAAAAAGATGATTGAATTAACTTATTTTTTTCAAATTATTAGGAAAGCCAGACTGAGAGAAAAACCCAACTGGCAATAGCTATTTCAACCGGATTATTTTTTTTTTCCTTCTTCCACATATACTCAAAGTCCTCTGCACTTTCACTTTACTTGCAAGACGCACAACAAAAAGTAACATGGGTATTGACCATCCTGGCTGGAGTTCCTGAGAAAAGAAGTTCAATATATCTATCAGACACCAAGTTTGTGAGGAGTGATCTGTAGTGATTTTGTAGCCTGAAATGCTACAGGCTTAGAGCTGGCTGACAGTGAACAGTTTAATCAGATAGTACAGTCTGATATAGCTTCACACTAAATCTGGGTTAAATACTTGCACTCAGACTTTCTATTTCCTAAGACTTTATCATTTTTTAGCAAACAGAAATGTCACTGGACTTGTTGACAACAATGCTTTTGAGCTTACTTAAGTGAGGGAAATAATTCAACACCGAACGGATATTTTATATGAAATAATAAGTCCACTCATTTCCACAAACAAAATCATTGCAACCAACTCCCTGCTCTCCAAAGGCTGCCAAAATCCTTCCCCCATTTTTGAAAGGCACAAAAAATCCAGGTTTTGGCCCCCATTGTTGTTCCTGCTATCAACATAATTTCTGATGGAGATATTTGCCTTGTCTTCTCCAACTGCAACTGGGGAATTCTTATCCATTGCCTCCATATTGATTGAAGAAAGAACTCTCTTTCCTTCCATTCCATCAGAATTTGCTACTGAATCAAGGATAGAACAGCAGTCTCCAAAAGGTCACCCCCTCTCACTTTTGTTAATTGAATCTATCTTCAAAGCTACGGAGCTAATGCGCTAAGGTCAGGAAAGCCAAATATTTCTGTATATGAACTGCAAATTGATAGCAGTCGACTGCTACACACCAGGTCTAGCTCCTGATTCTAATTCTCTCTCTCTCTCTCTCTCTCTCTCTCTCTCTCTCTCTCTCTCTCTCTCTCTCCTTCTTTCAGAAATGATCAGCAGTCTGATATTGTGTCAGGTATGTTTCTCCAAGTAAATGATTCTCTTGAGAGTGGAGATCTTTCAGGCTTACCCTGTAGGTAGAAATTGTTGTTAAAACATCAATTATTTATATGTTGCAACACTCTTAACAAAAAAATGGTCTCCCTTAGGAATTTCAAGATAAACTATTAAAATTGTTTCTACTCCCATACGCATAAAATATCTGATATTTCTGCCAAAACATTTCTTGAGTAAAAAGCAGGTAAAAGGGGTGAAAAGTACATTTTGAGTCTGTGCTGAAGAACTTATGAAGGAACAGCAAATGGTTCCCTTAGGATGTTTTAATTCAATGTTGTTGGTTTTTTACTTACTTCTGTATTGCATTTCCACTGAATTTTTCAAAACTCCTGGCATACTGTATAGTTGGGGAAAATGAAGGTGTGATTTGCATGGGGGGGGAGGTTGCAGGGGAGGCTTTTTCCATCAATAAGCTAACAACAGAAGGCAAATGAACCCTTACTTTCATTATCAAAATGTTAATGAGCAAATGAGTTATTGAAAGATTACTTCAGCTTGGATGGGATGGTAAGAAATTAATATTATCATATTTTTATAGGGATGGTTTGGGGAAAAAATTATGCAACATTTTGACTGAATATAATCCAGTGGGAAAACATTCTGATAGGGGACATGAATGGATGATTGGGAATTAAATGGAAAGTACCGAAAAAATGATTGGGCCATTTGAATAAGAATGAATAAGAACAGCAACTGGTTTAGAAAAAGGTGTGGGGGTTTTGTTTTTGTTTTGCTTTTGTTTTTGAAGTTTTAAAAAGCTGTCCATTTAGAAAAGGACTGATTGTTTCAAATGTGTGTTTTAAGCATACATAGGTCAATTCATATATACACATAGCAAAATAAATTAAATGGGGGATGGACCATTTTCTATAGCATCAAATGTGCACAAAGAGAAAGTGGAAGTCCTGTTTGAAAAATTATTAGAAGATAGGTTAATCTCCCTAAATAATGAATGGAAAGTGGATATTAGAAAAGAGGAAGCTGCTTGGAGGAGAGTGAAAAGAATTGTATTACATAGTGGGACAGAAGCTAGTTGAGATTTGCTAATGGGAAGTTTGAAAAAGTATGCTTGGTAGAATGATGAAATGAAAGAGGCTGTAGATTCAGGGGAAAATACACATAAGCGAAAGAATTCTTTAAAAAAATGGAGATGAGAGGAATATATCATATACTACATACAGTGGTGGGAAAAGATAACTGCAAAGAATACAGCAAAAGGGACAGGCAGATGGCCACATTGAACAGCTGTGAACACTCAAACAGTGGCAATATATGGAGGTGGCCTTTTTTCAACCTGGTAGGTGATATCTCCATTAAGTTTGTTTCAAATTTTGTGATTCAGCAAGTGTTTAATTTTAATAAGTTACTTAACAAGTGTAGGGTTAATTATCTGCATGATTATCTACAGAGCTTTTATGATAGTCTTATTTTTTTAAGACTAATTCAGACTGAATACTAAGTTAAATGATTAATGAAGGGTTCGGCAAACATTAACAATTACACATTTTGCAATTAATAAGCAATTTCAAAAAAAGTCATTTAGAAGTTACAGATATTCATATGAGAATAGGATAAAAAAGAGGCAATAAAAAATCAAATATATAATCACATGACCACAACATATAACAAAACATTTTCCCAGAATCCAACTTTTATTTGCAATGTGGTCTTATTCTGGGCATATTTTTCCAGTGAAAAGATCATGAACTTAGATAAAATTAATTATGCCACTTTATTCAAAAATGGTTGCTTATGGGAATAAATGTATGTTCTCATAGTTATCTTAACATTTCAAATATAAATGGGGATAAGGAGACATGAGTACCTGGAAGCAGGTTGCTTCATAATTGCAAACTAAGAAGGTTTTGTCTTGAAGTTTCCTTTAAGGATATAACCATTTTTAAACTGAGTCAGATTATTAGCCCAGCATTGTTCAATACTACCTACACTGACTAAATGTAAGTATTCCCTCCAAGCTTCAGAATTTTGGCTGTAAATGTTTACTTATTCTATTGTACTAAATTATTCAACAAAAGTACAAATGCATTACTTAATTTTAAGAATATTTATTTTATTTTCCCAGATTAATGTTTCAGTTTGGACACAGATATTCTTCAGATTACATTGAATGAAGTGGTTCAGTTCTTCACTCAAAAACTGTGTATGAAGAACATTAGGAATTATTGTGCAGAAAAATGCATACATTAGGAGAAATTATAGAAGGAAATTAGTAGACTGGGGGAAAATGCATATGAAAATACAGGCAAAATGTTGTATGTGCACGAGGATTTAATCTGCAGGATGAATTAATGTCCAAACAAATATGAATCAATAGCTGAAGAAAGTGATTTGTCCATCCTTACTACAAAGTGCATCTAAAGCAAACTGCAGCCTCTGATTTTGTTTTTCCAGAGAATGGGATGACATTGTAATAGTATGGAATGAAACTGGGACTGTTCTGATAAAATATTGGAACAATGTTGTTACTTAAAGAATCAGTGCCTTTGTGTGAGGAAGTCATTAGGATTAACTGGTGGGGAGTGGAGTGTTAATTTTTCTGAGTATGTTATACATATTATGAATTAGAATAGCAAACATGCTTTCTAAATGACACTGGGCTGGTTAAACAAAGCCAGTTAACTGCTACTGAAGTTTTAATAGGCCTGGGATGGTGTTAAGATAATCCTAATGTAGCAAATATATTAATCATGAAAAAAAATTAAGGGATAAATAATTTCTAACTGTGCAATTCAATAAATCCATATAAAGGGATGTGTTTCTCCATGATAAAAGCAAAATAGATTTAGTCTATAACTCCCAAATCCTACTGAATTCAGAAGGACCATTGCGATGATAGAAAAAAAAAAACTCCATTAACTTTTTTTAGGGATATGAAAAAAAATCTATCTTTTAAGATAGTTAAAAGTTATTTGCTACTTAATTTATTCTTTAATTGTCAGAAGACATCAGGGAACAGTAGAAGAGAGAACTCGGCCTTTCTTAAGAATGTCTCTGCTGTCTCTTTTTATTAACACTGCCTCTCCTATGTATTGATTTGCTAATAGAGGCTGCCATCAATGTCTTTCCATTGCAGTTCTTCAATTTTCCGTTCCTGTTCAATCTAATGTCTTATTCGGCATAGTGATCAGCATAACTATATGAAATAGAAGAATCAGCAACAATGGAAAACATCAAATTAATGCTCTGAGTGAAGCTAGATTTTGTACTCATAGGCAAGAGGAATGGTTGTTTTACTACTAGCTGTCAGGCCTTGCCTGAAAAATGTCAGCTGTTCAATAGGTATTGCTGCCGAGAAATTGGAGGTGCTGAGGAATCTACCATATTATTGAACAAGACGTACCCTAATCATGCCTCTAAAAGGAAGGTATACTCAGGTACTGACAGGAGGACAATATCCAACTTGATGAAACAGTGAGCAATGAAGAAATAGAAGTGTTATGTAATGTTCCACAGTTTTAGAAGGCACGTTTTGGATTTATCAGGAGGGAGATTTTTTAATAATTTCACGTACATAATAGATTGAGCATGGAGTTGTGCAGTCATCCAAGCCTGAATGATAAATTTGGGCTAATTGTATTATGGAAGTTCAAATTTTCATTCCTTTTTTTCTCTCCAATGGCTTTTCAAATTTGAAGAAATTATAAATAATGAAACCAAATGAGGTTTGCATGAGAGCTAGGAAGGCATATTGGGCTTCCTGTATCTTTAAAGAAGAAGAGTTGCATTAATAGAAAAGTGTATGATTACTCCCAATGAGGAATGTGATACAGCTGGATAACCCTTGAAACCTGCATACCTGCCCTCTTAAGGCTTACATGCTGCCCTGAGATCCATAAAGACTTTATTTTTTTTGGATTTTCTGCAACAGTAGATTTTTAGTTCATTGAGGTCCACCACTGCTGCCCGGGATGCCTAAAACCACTTTTATTTCTTGAGTACAGTCAGGAAGAATCAAAGAAACAGGGACTGTAATGGGGAAAAAAACTACAGTGGTTGCAGGAGGTGGAAGGTGAGGAATATGTGAATATTGGCAATTGGTGGCCAACTGAAAGGAAACAGAGAATAGAGCAATGAGTGAAATAAAGAAAGGGGATACAATTAAAGCAACAAAGTCAGAATCCTACAGGATAAAAAAGAAAGAACTATCAGCAAGTGACTTGTGAAAACCACAGCAGTTAATGAATGGAATTGGTGGGACTGGAGCAGGATGGAGAATGAGAAGAGGAAAGAAGAAGAGAAATAAAAGCAGACAACTGATTGAATTCCGGAACAAGTTGGAACAAGAAGAAGTTTGTCCTAAGTCAAAGGCAGAGATGACAAGAAGGGAGCCATGGCTATTGCAGGTCAAGTCAACCTATTGTTGTGGACAGATCAGCTGAGAAAGTACAGAAGGGGAGAAGACCTAGAATGGAGCACTGCAGCAGCTGTAACATGTAATTCCCCTGACAAAGGGTGTAATAATTAATCATAAAAATGCATCATTTTATATTTACATATGTATTTCTTCTCTGGAATTCTCAAAGATTTGGGAACCACAGATCATTCACTTTGTTTTATTTCTTATATTGTACTTCGTGATAGTAACAGGAAATCTTCTCAACATGACTTGCAAGAACAATTTGAGACTGCCTTGTCTGACCTTTGAATGTCCAGTTAGTAGTCTAGATCCTTCTTAAATATACATTTGCCAACGCAGGTCTCCTTAGTCCTGTACTTTTGCTTTCTTTTTACTTAGGTGCAGGAACTTACACTTGTCATATTAAACATCACCCTAGTTGATTTAGCCTGATGTTCATCCTGCTAAAGTCATTTTTGAATCATGGTTTTGTCTTCTAAGGTGCTAACCAATCACTCTAGTTTAGTGTTATGTGCAAATCTGATAAACTTCCTTTTGATTCTACTTTCTGGGTTATTTAAAACCCTGGAGATCATATTTATTTTCAGTTTGATCCAAAACTACTTATAAGCATCCTTGGGGAGTGGTTGTTCAACTAGTTCCAGATCCACCAAATTGCCATGCTGTGTCTTGTCTTAAGGAGATCATAAGAGATTAATATCTTACATCCACAGTTTTCCCTTGTTCTAGCAAGCCACTTACTCTGTCATAAAAACATTAGTCTGTCATGACTTTTTCTTGACAAACCCATCCTGGCTCCTAGTAATGGTTGCATTCTTTTCTAAGTCCTGGTAGTCATGCTGCTTGACAATACTTTTTCATCCAATTCCTTTTCATCACCCCCAATTTATATACTATATGTCAGTTATTACTGTTTTAAGTTACCTGTCATAATGAAAAAGGAGTGAGATAAGGCTGTACACTCCCCCTCATTTATTCCACCTATATGCTGAGTATATATTGAGGGAAGATGGATTGGAAGAAGTGTGGTTTTAAAACTGGAGGAAGAAACACTAATAACTCTTGCTATGCTGATGACATTACTCTGATAGCTGAAAATGCAAATGAACTGCAAACTCTGGCAATGACAATCATGGAACACAGTGAAAAAAGTGGGACTAAGATTAAATTAAAAATAGACAAAATTAATAACAATAGGTACAGCAATCAGCCTTAGAACTGACAATTAAGATACTGCAGGGGTGGATAGCTTCTGATTTTTGTATCTACTATCAATAATACAGGAACCAGAAATCAAAAAAATACACAACAGACTAGCATTTGATACAGCAGCAATGAAGACCTTGGAAAAGATGTTCAGATGCTGTGATAGGTTTATATATATAAAGATTGGACATGCAGGACATGGTTTTATTTCCATTGCCACATTGCTGCCCTTTGTAACTCCTCAAATATCTGAAGAAACAGTCTGGATTTGGAATTTCAAAACAGCCCCATATTGGAACAGACAGTATTCCTTCCTTACAGTCTGGTGAAATTAAAACTGTTCTCCATGTTGGGATCCAGGTCTTGATTCAGAGCATTCATCTACCAGAAATACCCCAATTCACTTCATCCCCAAATTTCTACTGTTTTATTTCATCTCCAACTTGTACTTAATGAATGTAAGAAATGAAACAAAGAAATATTAATGAAATGATTTCTGCTTTGACTTCATCACTAGATAAAACATGACTGATTTCCATTAAAAAGCAAGCATTGCAAATAAAACATAATAACATGTTCAATCATTACTATATTAGAAGTAGTCCTCTAGCACAAAATCTATCTTCACAAAACAACTATTCAGTTTGCTTGCACGCAACATAAAACAGTTATGGGCAGCCTTTCTCCAAACCAGTAGTAATTCCAGAAATAAAACCTCTCATTTCAGTAGTTTCTGAATTAATATCATTGCTCTTCATTGAAGAAGCATAACATTAAGCACAATATGTAAGCACAAATGCAACAACTACTTTTTATTACAAATATCTGGAGGCCAGATTTAATCTTCCCAATTGGAATGATGTTCAGATAGCAATGAAGATGATCAGTTGAGTTGCTTTATTTTTTCCTTGTTGCTAAAGGCCTGCAACTTTATCACATTTGTATTGTCTACCCTACAACAAATACTGTTTAATTGTGGATTTTGCAGTTATCTGCATTTCACTATTGACATATACATTTAGTGGGCTGTATATAGCTGGGTGCTAGTGCTTTTCTGGGCATATCTACTGTATACTAGATATACAGTAGATATACTGTATATCTAGCAGGGTCCAGGAGGCAAGCCTTCCCTGCGATAGCACCCGCATTGTGGAACATCTTGCCCCCGGAGGTGAGGCTGGCCCCCTCACTCCTGACCTTCTGGAAGACTCTTAAGACCTGGCTCTGCCGCCTTGCCTGGGATGAGGGAGGTAATAGTACCTCTTGGGGGTGGCTGGCCCCATAATGTCCTCCTGATAGCTGATTTTACCATCTCTTGGATTTTTACCTATTTTTATCTATTGATTGTCTCATTGTAATATTATATGTATAGATTTTAACCATTGTTATGCTGTAAACCGCCCAGAGCCCCCTATTTGGGGAGATTGATGGGGATAAATTTAATTAATAAATAAATATTAATATTATGCCGCCTGACGGCCCTGTTTAAGATAACACGATCTCTTTTAGGTAAGGTGGAGTCTTTGACCCACCTGCAAGGCCGTGCGGAGGAGTTTTCTGAGCATCTGCAGGATAAAATAGCTCAGATTCGGTCTAAGTTGGACTCTAAGCATGTAGCACAGTCTGGGGAGATGCCGAGGGAATAGTCTTACCCTGTTATCTGGGAACAGTTTGATCCTGTTGGACCTAAGGAAGTAGACAGGATCCTCCAGATTATAAGGGCCACCACATGTCATCTAGACCCATGCCCTTCCTGGCTGGTACAGGCAGCCAGGGAGGTGACACGTGGTTGGGTCCAGGTGATGGTTAATACATCTTTGGGGGAGGGAGTGTTCCCAGCTGCTTTTAAAGAGGCTCTGGTGCACCCCCTCCTCAAGAAAACATCACTGGACTCTACTGTATTGGACAATTTTCGTCCTCTCTCCAACCTCCCCTTTTTAGGGAAGGTGGTTGAGAAAGTGGTGGCATTACAACTCCAGAGGATCCTGGATGATACGGATTATCTGGACTCCTTCCAGTCAGGTTTCAGGCCGGGATATGGGGTGGAAACTGCATTGGTCGCTCTTACAGATGATCTCTGGCGGGAGTGGAATGGAGAAAGTGCATCCATCCTGGCTCTTCTTGACCTCTCAGCGGCATTCGATACCATCGACCATGGTATCCTTTTGGGACGGCTCAGGGAGTTGGGGGTGGGAGGCATAGTTTTACGCTGGTTCACCTCCTTCCTCCGGGGCCGGTCCCAATCGGTGGTAATAGGAGATGAGAGGTCCAACCCTTGCCCCCTCTCCTGTGGGGTGCCGCAGGGTTTGGTTCTCTCCCCTCTTCTATTTAATATCTACATGAAACCGCTGGGTGAGATCATCCATCACCATGGGATGAGGTACCATCAATATGCAGATGATACTCAATTATATATCTCCATCCCTGGTGAGGTAAGTGATGCAGTGGCTACCCTTTCTCAGTGCCTGGAGGCTGTGGGGGTCTGGATGGGGAACAACATGCTTTGACTGAACCCTGGTAAGATGGAGTGGCTGTGGATTGATGGCTCCTGTGGATCCAGGAAGTTATCATCTTTAGTTCTGGATGGGGTTGCACTACCCCATTCAGACCAAGTGCGGAATCTGGGGGTTCTTCTGGACTCACGGCTCCTGCTCGAAGAGCAGGTGGCAGCCGTGGCCAGAAGGGCTTTTGCACAACTTCATGTTGTGTGCTAGTTATGCCCTTTCCTGGATCAGGATGTCCTCTGTACAGTCACTCATGCCCTGGTCATCTCCCATGTAGACTATTGCAATGCGCTCTACATGGGGCTACTCTTGAAGAGTATCCGGAAGCTTCAACTGGTCCAGAATGCGGCTGCCCGCGCAGTTATTGGTGCTCCAAGATCAGCACATGTGACACTTCTGCTGCGACAGCTGCACTGGGTACCTGTGTGCTTCTGGGTCCAATTCAAGGTGTTGGTTATCACCTTTAAAGCCCTACATGGCATGAGACCAGGTTACCTGAGGGACCATCTCATCCACATAACATTGAACCGTCCCACTCGATCATTTAGAGAGGGCATGCTGCGGATCCCGTCGGTTAGGGAATTTCACCTGACGGGATCTAGAAAGTGGGCATTCTCTATAGTGGCGCCCACCCTTTGGAATATGCTACCCCCAGAGGTGAGGCAGGCCCCATCGCTCCCGGCCTTCAGAAAGAACTTAAAGACCTGGTTCTGCCGCCTTGCGTGGGAGGGGGGGGGAACAGTTCCTCTTGGGGATGGCTGGTGCCATAGTGCCCTTTTAAACATCAACCCATCACATCTTGGATTTTATATTTAGTTAATTACTATTGTTTTATGGAGTAATATATGTTGTTTTAACTGTTGAATTTTAATTCCCGATTTTTGTAAACTGTCCAGAGTCCCCCTGTGGGGAGATGGTGCGGTAAATATAAATCGAACCATAAATAAAATAAATAAAAAAATAAATACTACACTGCACTTTTAAGATGCTCCTGTCCTGTCTTTGTGGCAGTTTAAGCCATATGAAGGAAAAACTGGATTGAGTCACTTTGGCAAAACCTTGGAAAGCATTCAATCTGTACTGCAGGGCCTTATATCTTCCTATTGGACAATTCCACTGCTTTTGTGCCCTCCCACCTTTCTATTCTGAGAAAGCAATGACCAATCACATCCCAGCCTTATTATTAAATGCATTTACTGCATTTCCAAAGTACTTCTTCTGGAGGATGCGACATTCTTTCGGAGGATGGGACATTCACATGAATAGGACAATCTCATCACTAAAGTAACTGCCAGAATCTTTGACATATTATACGGCAATATTTTCCTCCTTTGAGGAAAAAAAATGAAAACCATCTTTTCCCATCAAACTGGATAGTTAAATAATGACATTACTATCATCAGTGTGGATGTTACTATGTACCTCTGCCTGCTCTCTTCTGCACAGGGGCATTTTTCCCACTTCCAAGTTGGGAGAAAATTTAAAGCCTATATGAGAGCACGAAAGAATCATACTCCAACCATTTCTTTTTTGTATTGTCGAAGGCTCAGACCCATTGTAAGTGCCATTGGCTCCCCGACATATGAATTATCCAAACATTTGGCAACCCTTTTACAGACCCACATCGGACAGACTCCATCACACATCAAAGACTCAGGACACTTCGTTAACAAAATCAGCACCTAAAACTCAACCACACAGACAAACTGGTCAGCTTTGACGTGGTATCCCTGTTTACCAAGGTACCAGTAAGGGACACCCTGGCACTCATCAAGCAAATCTTCCCAGAAGACATTACAGCTTTATTTCAACACTGCCTAACAACTAGTTACTTTCAATGGGAGAATGAGTTCTATGAACAGATGGATGGTGTTGCCATGGGAAGCCCCCTGAGCCCAGTCATAGCAAACTTTTACATGGAACATTTTGAAAAACAGGCTTTGGAATCGGCTCTCATTACACCAACAGTCTGGTTCCGGTTCGTGGATGACACCTTCGCAATTTGGAGTCATACTGAAGAAGAACTGGAGAAATTTCTGGACCACCTAAACGGCATTCACCCCAATATACAATTCACTATGGAAAAAGAAACTGTGATTTTTACTATTTGTGCACCGCAGCAGTGGTGGCACTTCTGGGTTTTCTCATGTGCCTCCATTGGTGTGTCGCCACGGGAAAAGTTTGGAAAGTCCTGCTCTATAAAATCAGCAAAAACAAGACCTGGAGCTGACTGTGGCTCAGATCATGAGCTTCTTATCTCAAAATTTAGGCTTAAATTGAAGAACGTAGGGAAAACCAATAGACCATTCAGATATGACCTAAATCATATCCCTTATGAATATTTTTTATTTATTTATTTATTTATTATTCATATTTATACCCCGCCTATCCCCTCCCTATTGGAGGACTCTAGGCGGCTTACAACAACATTGAATTCATATACAATTATACAGCTCATATTTAACAACATTATTTTACCGAGCGCTAAGGGGAAGGGGTAAGGGAACCGGCTCTTCTTTGAAGGTACTGGACTACATGTCCCAGCATACCTCGCTTCCGAGTCGGCTGCTGATGTCCTGGATGTTGATCGGGATCCGTCGTCCGCCGCCATTTCCAGGATTTCCAGGATTCACGAGGTCTTCCTTTTTTTTTTTTCCGAGGGCGACCCCCAAACGGGACGTCAGCAAATTGACCCACTTAATGTGGTACCCATTTATCTATTCGCATTAGCTTTCGAATTGTTGGGTTGACAGGAGCTGGGGCGAATGATGAGAGCTCACCTCACCACGCGGGGATTTGAACTGCCGACCATTAGATACAATATACAGTGGAGGTGAGGAATAGATTTAAAGGATTAGAACTGGTAGACAGAGTGCCTGAAGAACTATGGATGGAGGTTCATAACATTGTACAGGAGGCAGCAACTAAAACCATCCCAAAGAAATGAAATACAAGAAAGCAAAGTGGCTGTCTGATGAGGCTTTACAAATAGCTGAGGAAAGAAGGAAAGCAAAAGGCAAGAGAGAAAGGGGAAGATATAACCAACTGAATGCAGAATTCCAGAGAATAGCAAGGAGAGATAAGAAGGCCTTCTTAAATGAACAATGCAAAGAAATCGAGGAAAACAATAGAATGGGGAAGACTAGAGATCTCTTCAAGAAAATCAGAGATATCAAGGGAACATTTTGTGCAAAGATGGGCATGATAAAGGACAAAAAAGGCAGGGACCTAAGAGAAGCAGAAGAGATTAATAAGAGGTGGAAAGAATACACAGAAGAACTGTACAAGAAAGATCTTAATGTCCCTTATAAATGCGATGGTGTGGTCAATGACCTTGAGTCAGACATCCTAGAGAGTGAAGTCAAGTGGGCCTTAGGAAGCATTACTAACAACAAAGCTAGCGGAGAAGACAGTATCCCAGCTGAGCTATTTAAAATCCTAAAAGATGCTGCTGCTAAAGTGCTGCACTCAATATGCCAACAAATTTGGAAAACTCAACAGTGGCCACAGGATTGGAAAAGGTCAGTTTACATTCCAATTCCAAAGAAGGGCAATGCCAAAGGATGTTCAAACTACCATACAATTGCACTCATTTCACATGCTAGCAAGGTTATGCTCAAAATCCTACAAGCTAGGCTTCAGTAGTATGTGAACCAAGAACTACCAGAAGTGCAAGCTGGGTTTTGAAGAGGCAGAGGAACTAGAGATCAGATTGCCAACATTCACTGGATCATGGAAAAAGCAAGAGAGTTCCAGAAAAACATCTACTTCTGCTTCATTGACTACGCTAAAGCCTTTGATTGTGTGGATCACAACAAACTGTGGCAAATTCTTAAAGAGATGGGAGTACCAGACCACCTTACCTGTCTCCTGAGAAACCTGTATGCGGGTCAAGAAGCAACAGTTAGAACCGGACATGGAACAACCGATTGGTTCAAAATTGGGAAAGGAGTACGACAAGGCTGTATATTATCACCCTGCTTATTTAACTGATATGCAGAGTGCATCCTGAGAAATGCTGGGCTGGATGAATCACAAGCCGGAGTTAAGATTGCCAGGAGAAATATCAACAACCTCAGATATGCAGACGATACCACCCTAATGGCAGAAAGTGAAGAGGAACTAAAGAGCCTCTTGATGAGGGTGAAAGAGGAGAGTGCAAAAGCTGTCTTGAAACTCAACATTAAAAAAACTCAGATCATGGCATCTGGTCCCATCACTTCCTGGCAAATAGAAGGGGAAGAAATGGAAGCAACGACAGATGTTATTTTCTTGGGCTCCAAGATCACCGCAGACGGTGACTGCAGCCATGAAATTAAAAGATGCTTGCTCCTTGGGAGGAAAGCTATGGCAAACCTAGACAGCATATTAAAAAGCAGAGACATCACCTTGCTGACAAAGGTCCGTATAGTTAAAGCTATGGTTTTTCCAGTAGTAATGTATGGCTGTGAGAGTTGGACCATAAGGAAGGCTGAGCGCCGAAGAATTGATGCTTTCGAACTGTGGTGCTGGAGAAGACCAGCTCCTTGACTGCAAGGAGGTCAAATCAGTCAATCCTAAAGGAAATCAACCCTGACTGCTCATTGGAAGGACAGATGCTGAAGCTGAAGCTCAAATTCTTTGGCCACCTAATGCGAAGAGAGGACTCACTGGAAAAGACCCTGATGCTGGGAAAGACTGAAGGCAAAAGGAGAAGGGGACGGCAGAGGATGAGATGGTTAGATAGCATCACCGATGTAACGAACATGAATTTGAGTAAACTCCGGGAGACAGTGGAGGACAGAAAGGCCTGGCGTGCTATGGTCCGTGAGGTCACGAAGAGTCGGATACGACTAAACGACTGAACAACAACAACTATATACAGTATTATTTACAAGAAATAGGGAAATGATGTGGTTACTGCCCTACTCTAAATTAAACCATTATTCAGTGGGTTGTGATATTAATTAAGAAAGGCATCTCCTAAAGTATTTTGTACATCCTTATGGGACCTTTTCCATAAGAAGTGCAAAAAAAAAATATTCCCCAAAATATAACTTGGTTTCAAGAAAAAAAGAGAATAAAGTAATCCAGGAGGAGTATTCTCAGATATTAAAGCAGAATGCCTTCTTGCTAAACTAAATGTCCTGAGAACTGAAATTTTAGTTACTCAGTAAAAATGTCCACTTGTCTGTTGCAGAATGCACAAGCCTACCCTGTTTTCGGAAATGGTGCAAGCTATTTTTGATGTGCTTTAATGCATTTGTAAGGAGTTCTACTTATTAAGTAATACAGCTTTAAAAGCTATTGAAGTGCATATAGTGGCATCTGCAGCATTTTAGCCCTTCCACTAGATGCCAAATAGTGAGTATGTATAATTAACCTGAAAGGAATGAAACTGAGCAGTTCAGAGTGAAAAGCTTTTGTTCTCTTCAGATTCCATGCAAAATACTGTAATAGCTGCAATGCCTAGAATTTGAATGAAATGAAGACCACAGCTTACAGCCATGTACAAGGAAGTACATAAAACAGACATTGGTAATCCTATTAAAAATCACCATGCTAATGAATTTAATTACACATACAATCCAGGAAAATTGGTACAGCTTCATTGTTGAAGAGGCTTTTGGCGATTTAGCTGGCAAATGTCTTTATGCATGAATTAGGGGGAAAATATATAAATGAACGTAATAGCCTTATAGCTAATATTATTCCTGCCTTCAGCTCCAGGCACATTTTCCTCCAAATATAGGTAAAAGAAGAGTTACTTGTGCAAAACCTTGTGGGGCCATGGCCACAAAACCTAGAAAAAGTCTGCATGTGTCTTCTGTTCTTCCTTTTATGAAATTATATCCTGAAATTGTAACTCAAAATGATGGGAGTAAATCACTGTTCCCCTATCCAATAGGCAAATTGGCTTCTTCTTTTGGTACTATGTGGTGCGCTGGCAGTAAATCAATGTCATGTTCTATATTATGACCTAGAAATTTGTTGTGTGAAGCATTAACTAAGCCTGAGATACCACACAATTATTTTTCTAGAGCTATATAAACCATGACAGCTATAACAATAATAGTATCCCTCTGTTCTGTCAAATAATGCCTAACATCAGTCACTGACATAGTCAATTTTTGTTTCTATACTATTTAATTTCTAACTATTTCATTTCATTAGAGTGGGGCATCTGAATAACAACATACTGAATTTCCCTAATTAGCCATCCTGTTTGTGGACATCCAAAACAAGCAACTGGCAGTACTGTAATGACACTTTCTAGTCCGTGTATAAGAAAGAGTTGTGTTTTTAGCATTGAAACTTCCTAGAATGTATCTTTTTTTATTATTCCATTACATCAGAGTTGGGAAATATGTGTCCTCTCAGTTTCATGGGACTCATGGCTTTATTTCAAAATTTCTACTCAAGAGGTCAGTTTAGATTTCTGGCAAGAGCTAGTTCAGAAAGAGAAAGAACTTGGTGTCAAGAGAAAAAGAAAGTAGATATTCCCATCCATTTGTGTTTCTGGCCCTTGACAAGTCAGATCTGAAGGAATGCAATCCTCTTCTGAACAAAGTTGTCCATCCCTGCTTAACACATTTAAAGATCATTGCTCTGTTCTGCTCTGCTCAGAGGAACAAAATAATGTATAATTTGATTCATAGGATTGAAGCTGTCTTTTGTGACTGAGCCCCACAATTCAGTGGTCAGCCCAGACAGAAATCATTTATACTTATGTTCATTTTTTATTCCAAGGAATTTAAGGTAACACATATTTCCATATGGTTTACAGATTTTCTCCTTGCTCAAGATTACTTAGCTGGCTTCATTGTTGAATGATGGTTTGAACAGGGATCACCCCAATTTTAGCTTTGCACTATAACCAGAAATGGATGTTTGGAGGAGACTCCTGAGAATACCATGGACAACTAAACCCAAAAAATCCTTGTCTCTCTCTCCCTCTAAAAGAGAAAAAGCAACCTACACAAGTAAACCATGTATAAATGCCTGTAGCACCAAGGTCAAAATTTACTTCTCAGATATTAGCACATATGATGCTGCATGCAATATCTTGGCCTGATGCCTGAAAGGAGGGCCAAGTCTTCAGTGCTTTTCCAAAGGCCAGCAGAGTTGGAGCCTTTGGGAAAGCAGTCAAATGCTATTCCATAGAGCAGGCACAGCAACAGAGAAGGCATACTTCTTTGGTCCTGACAGATAGCACTACTTAGTAGATGGGACACAGGCCCACTCTGCCTTATTTTGTTGGATGGCCAGTTGGAGGTATATGGTACCTGAAATAGCCTGGCTCTGTGCCATGAAGGATACTGTATGTGACAACCAGCACCTTGAATTGCATCTGGAAACCTACCAGTAACCACTGCAGTTCTCACAGCACTAGTGTTACATGGGCGTACCAAAGTGTGCTTGTAATTATCTGCACTGCTGCATTCTGAACCAGCTATAGTTTCTGAGTAGTCTTCAAGTGCAGCCCCATGTAGAGTGCATTGCAGTAATTCTTTGAGTGAGATGGTGACTAAAATTAATTAATTAATTAATTAATTAATTAATTTCAAATGAGAGGTCACCAAGCAATGAATGAGGGTGAGCAGGACCTCCTAAGGCAGGAATAGGGGCAACTGGTTTATCAGATGGATTTGTGCAAAGGCTGCCACCTACTCAAGCAGGATCTTCAAGTCCAGGAGGAGTTCCAGATTGTACACTAGTTCTGACTGGGACAATGCAGCCCCCTTCAAACCTAAAGATGGAAATCTCCAGATCCAGTGATTCCAAAACCCGTAGGCACTTGGTTTTGTTAGGGTTGAGCCTGGGCCTGTTCCTCCCTATACAGACCTCTGCAGCTTCCAGGCACTTAGATAATCTTGACAACATCCTTTGGGCAAATAGGGACTGAAATGTGTCATCAGTGTGCCAATGATACCTAATCTATGTTACCAGATGACCTCCCTCTTTGGTTTCTCATAGATTTTAAATAGAAGTGGGGGGGTGCCAAGCCCTATGGCATCCCACAAAGCAGAATGTGGGGTACACATAGAGTTCATAAGTATTTCAAACAATCTGTAGATGTAAATTATGCATATTTTCCAATTTTATTTACTGTCTGATAGCTACTGATACATTGTAAGACCTACAATCATTTTTTAATAGCAAAACTATCTAGCATATATGAATTTGTTTTCCTCTCTGCTAATTACTGTTTAATTTGCATAAATTAAAATTAAATATTTAATTTACTGTTGACCTGTATGCAACCACAGTTTGTAGCAGGATTCAGGGGCATAGCCGTATACACGTATCTTACTAACATATCCTAGACAACATTACCACTACTATGTCTATGAAGGTTCTCAGTCATCCAGGTGGAATTGTCTGTAGCTTGAATCATGTCAACTGGATTTCTATTTTCTCAGTGGAAACGTTTCGCTCCTTATCCAAATAAGGAGATATCCAAATAAGGAGATATCCTTATCCAAATAAGGGATAAGGAGCGAAACGTTTCCACTGAGAAAATAGAAATCCAGTTGACATGATTCAAGCTACAGATTACCACTACTACCATAGTCAAGTAAACAGCATTACAAAATCAGTTCTTTCTCTTTGCGTTTTGAAAAATTAATAGAGCACATAATGATTATGGAAAACTGTCATGGCAGGATAATTTTCCCCTTTACTAACAAAAGATAAAGCCTAGGTTGTGCAGAAAGTAGAGTGGGACATCAGCTGGGTAGATGTTTGAGTGATTTCCAATAGAAAGGAAAGGATTTATGTCTCCCAGTTGTTTAACAATGGCAGTGATAAAATGACTTGTGTGTATCCATATTTGGTGCTGATGTAGTATCACAGAGTTCGAAGGGATATTATAGGTCTTTGCGTTCAACCTCCTACTAAATTAAGAATCCATAGGGCATCTCTGACAGAGATGTCAGAGATGCCAGTCTATATTTGAAGACCTCTAGTGGGTGCTAGGAATTCTCAGGCACACAAAACGTAACAAGCACTAACAAGTTGACAAGCCACTCATTCTTGGTAGGATTGAGCCAGAATTGGTTTCACCCCATCCAGGTCTGACATAGACTAATTAACAGGGTACCACAACTCATCCAAATTCATTAATCAATTGCATCAAGGCCATGCCATGGCAGGATAAATTTCCCCTTTGGCATCAAGGCCAGAGTCAGCATATGAAATTCAGGGAAAAATAACAACAATAAAATATAATCTATATATAATACTGATTTATATACTAATGAATTATGAAAAGAGTAATGAATATTATTTTATTTAACACCATAGGCTGAGAGTTCTAAAAATATATTAAAAATCAAAAGAAAAAGCGGACATCCTTGTGAACCCATTTTATCTGTCCTATGGATAGGACTATGAATAAAGTATAGCTTTCTGGTACTATCTAGCAATCATGAGTATCATCTCACCAAGTTTCAATTATGCCTATCACATGATATTTGTATTTCTGAGTTAGAATCTCTAATTTTCCCTGTTTGTCTCACATAATCTGGCCATTGGTGTAGAAAGAGCTGAGATTTCAAATTATAACTTACTGGCCCTTCTGCTGCAGTTTCCTGTGGAACCCTGAGGTCCCATCTTGGTTATCTGCTTCTACTTTAGAGTTCAGATTTCTTGACCCCAGTCCTTAGTTGCATATTTGGTTCTAGGCTTTTGCCGCCCTGTCCCTTTTGTTTTTAATTAACACATTCCTGATGAGACTGAAGTGGTTTACCATCAGAGTTTTACTCCACAGAAGGCAAAATCCCCCCTAATCATGAATTAGGGAACCTAGTTTGGGCTACCTTATGAAGAGTTTTCTCATCACCTCATATAGAGGGACTGGTGTATGCCCCTCATAAAAGGGAACATTTACAACTTCTACAGCTACTCAGTCAACTCCCCTTTAGCAATTTTTATAAACAAAACTGAATAAAGCTCCAAAGGTCACGTGTCTGGTCTAGTCCTTTCAAACAACTTGTCTGCAACTTATCCTGATTAATACAAGCTGAAATTCATCCACACTCAATATCAACAAGCAAATCATCAACTTGCATCATAGCAATTTCTGCAATATTCACCTTCCTAATCCTGGGGCAAACAGCAATCACTACCACTTAAAACAGCTTGTCCCAGGAATACTGTGTTGGCCCAATAGAAGTATAAAAGATAAATTGTTTTTGATGGGTTCACTTTTGATGGCTTTGCTATAATAAAGTGGATCTTAAAATGGGCATCTTACCCATTTTCACATTTGGTAGAGGTTTTTCTCCATTGTTACCCTGCTTATTTTTCAATCCCCTGCCCAATGTATCATTGGTTAGAAAGTTGTAATAAAGTTTTGGGGGGAGAGGGCCAATTGTCCAGCTCTAGCTGTAGATGCCACAACCAAGTAATGTCTGCCTTACCTTCATTCTTTTCCAATGGTGTAGGTGTTGACAGCCTTTTTCTGCCTGAAGGCCCTAACCTGCAGTCCAACAAGCAGGCAGAACAAAGACAAAGAAGTGAGTGGACCCAGGACAGAAATTTAATTTGTTTCATTTAAATGTCATTAAAATTACATCAAAGTTAATTTATTTTATTTTTCATTATTTAAATTTATATGACCACCTATCTCCTCCAAACGGGGGACTCTGGACAGCTTACAATAAAAATTAAGATTAAAATACACATATAAAATTACAAAGTATTAATATAATATAAATAAATATAAAATCCAATCTGGCAAATTGATGTCGATCAATGGGGAGGGCATTATGGTACTAACCACCCCCAGGAGGAGCTATTACCTTTCCCCTCCCACGCTAGGCGGCAGAACCAGGTTTTCGGATCTTTCCGGAAGGCTGGGAGGGAGGAAACCCACCTCAACTCTGGGGGCAAGATATTCCAAAGGGCGGGCGCCACTGCAGAGAAGGCCCACCTCCTGGACCCCACTAGATGAAATTCCCTTATTGACGGGGTCCGTAATATATTACTATACAGAATTTATTAAAAATTGCATATTTCTAGCAACGTTTGGACAAATTTCAGGGTCTACTAAGATTTTTGGAGGCCTTGTGTAGCTTGGAAATTTTGGACTGGTTACCCTTAAGTGAGTATATACAGGTGGATTCCTTCTGCAGCTCTGCCTTTCGATAACACTGACCTCTAGGGATTAAATTCTAGGGCTGATTTTATGTCATCATTGATTATTTGCACATCAGAATATTCCAGTACCACTTTCTGGTCAGAAACAAACTCAAATTCATTTTTAAAAAGTATAAAATGTCTTTTAGGGAAACCTACATATCAAACTTCACCCAAAGTGTATTTCTCGCCCAAGTTATTAACCACTGGGGGGAAAAAAAGCCAGTGGATGAATGGTGGAAAAATTTATTTAACAAGTCCTTCAATCCCATGCCATATTTATGTAGATTAGCTTTTTCTCCATCTCACAGTAACACAAAAGCAGTAGTCAGTCATCACAAGAGGACAAACTTTTTTTCTTGTTACCTTTTTTTCTTTCATTTCTTCCTCCCCCTCCCCCATCAGACAAAATACCAGATGAACTTTCTTTCTAAGAACAGCATTATATCCAGGGTATATATGACTTTAGAGTTTAAAGGTGTTTTTTGTAACAGCAAAGGAAATTGCCCAGCTATCTTTCCATTTCTTCTTGACACTTCTGTGAAAGGACATCAATATGTCCTAAAAGACACTGCTTTTCTTGACAGCTGATTCTCACCACCCCTTTCCTCTTGCTGTTAATTATTTTCATCTGTAGCTAGCAGTTTGTTTCCTCTGAACCAATAAATACAATCAATGGAAAAAATACTCTAGGACTCAGGCTGCAAGAATGAGGCTGCCAAAATTAATTTGACATAAGGATGATTTGTTTCCCTTTCATCGTTGTGATAGAACATGAATTTGAAGTTTGATTTGATTTGTTCCCACAAGTCTGCATTTTATACCCTCTGCCAAAACATTCTGCATATGTTGGGATGGGAACATCAAAGGCAAATATCATGCATAAAATGAAAATGTATGTCTCCCATCCAAAATAAATAAATAAATGATGCACAATATCCCAATTTATCTTCTAATGTGAAGTTCATATAGGAGAAAATCCACAGTTCAGCAGTATAGTGCAAGAACTCAGGTTCAATCCTAGGAATCTTCAGTTAAAAGGATCTTCTATATGATCTTGTGCAAAGCTTATGCCTAAGAACTCGGTCAAGTTTCTTATAAGGCATGGTCCTTGATTTTAATATGAGTAACCAATGTGTCAAAATAATCAAGCTATTAATTTCAACCAAAAATGGATTTGACTCACCAGATTTATTTTTGGAAAGTTTTAGATCTATAGCTGAACTAATATCATTTTTACAATGATTGTCATGCTCTTGTTCCTTTAGCTATTAATCAGAAACTCCAGACACAAGCCCTTAAGGATATGAGGAGTTCTTTATTAAAGCTAGAGATCCATAACACATTAAAGACTTGAATGAATGAGGCTTGTGTAAACCAACAATTAAAAATCTTCAAGGTTCCCCCGCGAGTTGACAGACCTTCCCTTCACTTCCCAATTTCTCGATCTTCCCAGCCTCGAATCAACTAACAAGGTGCTAACGTTCTTTGATCTATCCTTGGTGCTGAACTGCTAGACACCATACTTGCATCAGCATAATTTGCAGTTCAGTGAATACACCAAGACTCCACTACAAGCATTCTCACCTACTCCGCAAGTCTGGTGAGTGTCCAAAGTAGACTGGCAGGATGTACCTCCCTCCTGTCGCCATGGCAGGATATCACATCCTGACAATGATAATATAATTTGATATCATATCAGGATGGCTGTGACTAGGGCTTTCTGTGCAGTCTCATGATTTCACAGAAACTTAATGCAAAATACCATTTCAGAATGTTTCACTGTTATTAAACAAATAGACCAGTGTTTCTTAACCTTGGCAACTTGAAGATGTGTGGACTTCAACTCCCAGAATTCTCCAGGCAGCATGGCTGGATGGGGAATTCTGCAAGTTGAAGTCCACACATCTTCAAGATGACAAGGTTGAGAAACACTGAAATAGACAGCATTTAGTTTTGATTTCCTAGCCAGGCTTTGCAAGGATGATTTATAACAAAAACACTGTATTCTTTCTCTTGTCTTCTGCTGCCCATTCTGACATAAGCACAGCCACTTGTGATTCTAAAATGCAGAGTGATTGAACTTTTTGTTTTCTATTTAATACGATGTGTTATATGAGTTATCCAGGACATATATGCATTCTATAATATCGGCTCTGTGTTTGTGTTTGTGTGTGTTGCTGTAGCTATATTTCTAGTCCCAATTTACTTCCTATTTTAGACTTTAGGAAGGGCTTACAGATAACTTGAAGCAATTTTCCCTCTGTCAGGTAGCAGTTGGCTTTTCTCTGGTTAGTCAAATCTTTGAACTTCCATCATCTTCATCTTCCCACAAGGGCCTTCTGCACTGTTTAGATAGGTCCTACAATGCTTCTTCCTCTTCCTCTTTGGCAAACTTTCTTGGACTTGCCCATCTCCACTTAGTGAACTTCAGGCCACTCTCTAACTAACAAGCCTTCAGCAGTATAAACACTGCTGAATCCAACTTAGGTTTACAAACCCACATTGTTCCTTATTAAAACCATAAATCTTCAACAGTCAGAGCTGTCTCAGCCCATCTTAGTTGCCAGCCATTACTTTCATTCTACTTCTTTCCCAGTTCTCCTCCCCAGAGTTCTTCTGGTAATTTAAGAGTTGGCCACTAACACCAGCCCAGCTTCAGCAGTTCCTCTCTGCCTCTCCTATGGGAATGTTTCCTGTGAAAACTAACTATGCCCTAGCCCCAGCTTCACATATCAGCCAACTAGCACCAAGTGCTTCTTTGGATTTCTGTGTGGCTACATGAATAGGAAGTCATGGCTGAATGCAGACTGTCATGAGCCTCCAACATTTATGGTGAAGTTTAGTACAATTTAGTACAGTTGAGTACAATTTAGTACAGTTTAGTACAATAAGGGGTGTGGTGGCTCAGCGGGTAAGACACCAGGCTTGTCGATCGGAAGATCGCAAGTTCGGAGGTTCGAATCCCTAGTCCTGCATGACAGAGTGAGCTCCCGCACTAGCCCCAGCTCTTGCCAACCTAGCAATTCGAAAGCATGCAAATGCAAGTAGATGAATAGGTACCACTTCGCTGGGAAGGTAACAGCGTTCCACGTGTGTCATGCCAGCCACATGACCGTGGAAGCATCTTCGGACAATGCTGGCTCTTTGGCTAACAAACAGAGATGAGCACCGGCCCCTAGAGTCAGACACGACTGCACAAATGTGCGGGGGGAACCTTTACCTTAGTACAATTTGTTGCTATTCCGAGTTTAGAGACATTTGTTGTCATGCAATATCAGCACAAAGGACTCTTGCTCATGTACATTAAGTATATGAAGAGTCTAGAATCATTCAAATTTGAACTGGAAGAAGTGAAATCTGGATTGTCCCAATAATACTCAGCAAATAATTTAGTGTCAACAGTAGCTACAAAATTTTCCTTAGATACTGGTTGGGCTAAAATTTAATCCAGATTTAATACAGATCATTACATATTTCTGTTACCAAAATGTGATCCCTGATGATCTGCACCTAGAAATGTTTCCCAATTGTTCCATTCCTATGGGCTGAAAATTTAGCTGTACTAATTAGATTCCCAAAAACAATATAAGATCAGCCATGGGATGCTGTACAGGAAATAACTACCCAACAGCCATTGGTTGCACAGAGCTTGTTCTCTCTCTTTCTCTCTTGCAGAAAAAAATTCTGCAGCAACCGTCAGCTGTCTTTTGATGATACATTGTGCTTTTGCTGGAGATGGTAGACATTATTCCTATCCCAAAGCATCAATTTATACCTAGATGTCCATATATTTTCTTACCAACCTATGGAACAAACATAAACATTTTTGGAAGATTTTTTCCTCAGCAAATATAGCAAACACAGGAATAATTTTTTCTGCCAGGTGTGGGGAAAAAAGAAACTAAAAATACAGGGTAAGCATTTGTGTTGCTGTGCTATTTATTTTATGTAAACAGTTATATTAAAAATTATTTACAATAACCTTTTTGTAAGATTCGGTAGGGCACAATAAAAATCAATATATAAAATGCTTAACTTAATAACATCACAATTATTAAAAATATCCTGTAATAAAGAAATTAGGGAAATGCTATGCATGTTTATGTAAGTTTGGAGGGATAACATTGGTTCCAGGTTAGCTAGCTGAAGACCATTCCCAACTTTTGAAAAATACTCAAAATGGTACAGGCAGGATTATTATCATTTATTATAACCATTAAAACCTGATTTTGATTTTAGTCCTAATGATTCTGTTATGGAAAAGGCTGGAGGTACTGGATATGAATAGCATGGCTGTGCAAAGCTTCAAAAGAGTGTTTCCATTTGAGTCAAATCAACCCATCAAAGCAGATTTGTGAATCTTTGATTTGAAGCAACAAATCAAAATAGTGGCTTCAAAAGACTTTGCATTTCTTCAAAGTGCTTTGCAGAACCAATGGCTTTTCTGCTGCTTCTGGGGTGTTTACAGACATTACAGATGTTATAAGTTTGCTTCTGGATATGTAGACTGTTGAAGGCGGTGTTGAGAGGTGTGATGGGCTCTCTGACACTGATATGAATTGCCATCCCGTGAGTTTTATCACCTCATTAAACTCTCTGCCTGTCAGAATCCTTCTTGGATGGCAAGGCTAACATTCCTTTGGGCATCTTTCACTTTCTTAGCTTTCAACTTCTTTGATGTAGCCAGCTTACAAGCCTTAGTTTTGCTCTCCCTTGCAGTAGTGGAAAGATCTGTTTCAGTACTGATCCTGCCATTGCTGCTATGAGTAGAAAACTGCTCCCAGCACTCTCTGCACTCTGAATATGGGATCAAAGCTGATTAGTCCAGAATGCATCTTATTTTTAAATTCTGCCTGACTGAGGTAGGTTTTTGAGCCAATCACTCAACAGTGAGGAAATGGATGCTGGGCTACACTCATGGGCACTGACTTAAAGGTTTATTGATTTTAAGAAAAGGGGATGGGAAAGCTACCAGTGCCACTTTTCTTGCTTTGTGCCAGCTTATTTCTCTGGTGTTGTATTTCATTGACCAGCCTTCTTCTCTGTCTCTGCAAATTAACTGGGTGAATGAGTCAGTGATTGATTGATTGATTGATTGATTGATATCAATTCGGCATTGACTCTTAGCAACCACATAGGTAGATTTTCTCCATGATGATCTATCCCAGGTCTTCCAACAGTGTACCCATCACCACTTTAACTGAGTCCATCCTTCTTCTTCTTCTTCTTGGTGATCACTTGTAGCCGAGTAAGATTGTCTTCCAGGGGTAAAATCTTAACAGTGGATCCGTAAGTGGCTGTAAAGGCCAATTCTGGATCCGCACAACCTCCCACAATGAGGGCATAGGTTTCCAGGTGGAAGACGGTCACGATGAGGGTTTGTTTGATGTGCCTTCCTCTTAGCTCATTTCTCCCTTTCACCCTGTACTCGTGCATCTTCAAAGTCCATAGCGCCTTTAATAAAGGCTGCCCTCCAATTGAAACGCTCATGAGTTAGGGCTTCCCAGCGTGCTGCTGGTCATCCTCTTCTCTTTCCTTCCACCTTTCCCAGTATTAGAGCCTTCCCTGGAGAGCTAGGTCTTTGCATAATGCATCCAAAGGATAATTTGAACCTAGTTATTTGTGCCTTTAGTAAGAACTTTTGGTTGATTTGTTCAATGAGCCATTTGTTTGTTTTCTTGGCTGTCCACGGTATTCACAGGAGTCTTCTCCAAAACCAAAATTCAAAGATGTCAATACTATTTCTATCCTGATTCTTCAAAGTGCAACTTTCACTTCCATAGAATCTCACAGGGAATACCATGGCTTGCACAGTTCTGATCTTCGTAGGTATAAACACATCATGGCATCTGAATATCTTTTTGAAGGCCTTCATGGCTGCCCTACCAAGTGCAGTTCTGACTAGACTGCCACTGATGGACTTCCGTATCTGTGGAGCCCAGCATGCTAATCGGTTATGTGAGCTCCTCTGTCATCCACAAAAATAAAATCATCAGAAGCAGCAAAACTACACCACCTATGACAGGATGAACATGAATACATGCACACCTGAGATGTGGTTGGTTGGCTTCTCTGTCTTCCTTGTAGGATCTATAAGCCCTTCTTCCATAAGCCCAACTGTACTCCTGTGAGGGAAAGAAGTATCTACAGTATTTAGTACTATACTTCAGCACTTTTACCCAGAGAAATCATCTCTGGTCTAAATTACTTAGGAGCAGGTAAACTCTCTCCCTGCTTTCCTTCTCTTTTGCAGCTTAAGGTAGTAGGAAGAAGCATTGTTAAGATTAACATCCTTTCAGAATGAGAGAGACTTAGTCAATAAATATTCAAGCCTTTATCATATATATTAATGTTAGAAAAATAAAAGGGAATTGAAAAAAAACAAAAGGCAAAAGGTCTGGAAGAAAAGAAAGCTGGTTTCTACAGAGGTTAGCCAGGAACAGAGACACAGAGAGGAAGAGAAGACAGAAAATAGTATTATAAAGTATTTCAAACGCACCACAGCTCCAATAATTTCCCATAAAATAAAACCCAAATTCTAATCTTCATTTAATTCCACTATTCCCTAAATTGGAATTAGGATCTCCATCTCAACCTCTGGTTCACCTGGTTCTGAGGCAGCCTGGGAGGAGATGCTTCCATTCCTCCTCCTGACAAAAAGCCAAGACAAAACTGAGCTGTCCTTTTCTCTTTTTAAAAGCCCACCTGAGAGGGGAATCCTCCTGCTCCTGATTGTCTCTGTAGTATTTGATTTTCACCAGTTTTAGATGTCTCTGCCCATTGACCTGGATTGAAAAATGAGGTTTTCTTTTAATCCTTTCAGTGTCTGCACCTCTTGGGATTTGATTTCTCCCCAATCATTACTGTATATTACCCCGTAAAGGCAAGTCTGCAGTCATTCCACTGAGTCCTGTCCAGAAGATGTTAACCTGTACCAATGTTTCCAAGCCAAGCTGACACACTGTTCTGCCAAGTGGCCAAGCAGTGATCAGGTGCCCAGACAGTTGGTTCTTTTAGATCCAGAGACAGTAAGCACACCAGTGAATAAAGAGATTTTAAGCTTTATTATAAACTTAAGCAAACAGATTTAAACAGAAACATATTTCAGGCAGATTAAACAGAAGCATAAACAGCATAACATAAAGAAAGAAAAATCATAACATACCAAACAAGTTGATACCCAATCTCCCATAGGCTGTCAGGAGACCCTTAATAAAGACAGCGGAGATACCCCAGGGCGGCTCAATTTCCACAGCATCCAGCACTCAGGTCTGTGCAGAAGTGTTGCCACTACACACACCTCTTTCACCCTTTAACTAATTATCCAATTGTATGGATTTGTAGTCAGAATTGTATGTATAAAACAATTAAAACAACCAATCTCCTCTTTTTTAACCAGTGTGAGAGCAGCATTCTTTATCTGGAGTTCAGATTCCAGTCAGCAAGATTTAGGGCCTGGATCAGTGATTTGAAACTACATGGGGGATGTGTCAAAATATGTAACTGTTATTCATGTATGTTTGTATAGATGAATTTTTCGGGACAAGATATACGCTCTGATGTTTGAATAGTGATCTGAGTTAATCAGGCTAAAAAAATGCTGCTTCAGGGAATTACAGTCCCTGAAAATTTTGATTAATGGATTAAAATGCCAAAATAGTAGGCAATGTTAAATCTTCCTAAATATAAACATGCAACTTTGGCAAGGTTCATGGCTTTATCCATTATAGTACAACAAGAAAGATTTCAGAATATTTCTTTTACTTGCACATTTGTGTCCCTGTAACATGTGACCCTTACTCAATTTTCACTCTTTTCTAAGAATACAAATATGCTATAGTCTAAACTAAAATTAAACTTGAATTTAATAAGTTAAACTAAAAATTAAATTTGTACTCAAATAGAATTCATTTACCAAAGCAAAAATAATGGAAAGGAAGGGCCTTGCATTCTCTTACTGTTTTGGTGGGAAAACATTTTAACCCAACAACTATATTCCCTCATGGGTAACCTTCTACAGTCAATGCCAGTGGTTAGCATAATCAAAGCAAAAAGTGGCACTAATGTTTCGATGTAGGCATGCACCTACCCTCACTTACATAGCCACAGATTGTCACAAGATCCAATTTACAAATGTTCATCACAGCCTCAGAATTGCCAGGACAGCCAGTGTTATATAGCCACTAAGACAGAGCTTTCCAAACTGTGTGTCGCGACACAAAAGTGTGTCGCCACACACAGTCTGGTGTGTCACCACACAACCCGGAAGCGCTGATCATCATCAGCGCTTCCGGGTTTTCCTGCGGTGACACACCAACGGCGGCGCGCAAAAACCAAAAGCAGCAGCAGCACTTCCGGGTTTTTGTGTGCTGCCGCAATGGCGGCACTTCTGGGTTTTCCCGCAGCGACACGCCAACGGCGGTTGGTGTGTCGCCGTGGGAAAACTTTGGAAATCCCTGCACTAAGATGTTAGAGTTGGAATGTGGAAACTTGGGTTCAAGAATAAACTCGGTCATGGAGCTCACTGGGTGACCTTGGAGCAGTCCATGTCTCTCAGTCAATATACTTCATCAAAGTTCTCATTCTGGACATAAAAGGAAAGGTAAAGCCACCATGTACACTATGTTGAGTTCCTAGAAAAAAAGGAGGATATAAATGCACTTTATCAATCAACGAGATCAGCAATAGATCTGTCAAACCAGATGTTGAGGAGTTCCACTTTGAGGCCTGGCTTTACACTTCTTCCAATTGTGAGATAAAGGTTCTCCAGAGATTACATCCCTTAAACTTGGTCCATTTTGGTCACTGGTCCTCAAAGGAATGTAAAGCTAAAATGCAAATGCAAAGGGCAACATCAGGAAAGTTGAGTGCCCAGATAGTGGTTGGCTCAAATTGCACCCATCTTTAGAAAAACATGGGTTATGTGTTTGTCTCCCAATAAGTGGGTTTCTAAATTGCCCCAGAGGAAGATTCCCTCAGTCCTGCAGGGTAGACACTACATCTATCCAGGATTTGTCCATGTCTGCCATCTGCTGAGTTTATTAAAAAAAAGGTAAAGGTTCCCCCCGCACATTTGTGCAGTCGTGTCTGACTCTAGGGGCCGGTGCTCATCTCCGTTTGTTAGCCAAAGAGCTAACAAAGAATTGTCCGAAGACACTTCCACTGTCATGTGGCCGCATGACACGCGCGGAACGCTGTTACCTACCCACCGAAGTGGTACCTATTAATCTACTTGCATTTGCATGCTTTCGAATTGCTAGGTTGGCAAGAGCTGGGGCAAGTGCGAGAGCTCACTCCACACGCAGGGCTAGGGATTCGAACCTCTGAACTTGCAATCTTCTGATCAACAAGCCTGGCATCTTACCCACTGAGCCACCACGCTGAGTTTATACCATCCAGGAAACAGAGTTAGGACTACTGGTACTGCTTTCTCCTTCTCTTCAGCACAGGGTAACATTATGTTTCTTATGGATCTGGATTAGTGCTGGTCACAGAGGTATGTTTTATTATATATTTGTTGGTTCTTTACTCACCTGTCCAGTTCAATTAAATCCAAAGGGAAATTCCTTCTATTGGGATTTTACAGTAGCAAAGTTGGAGATTTTCTTTCTATACTGCAGAGTATACAGATATCCTCGCTTCATCATAGTCCAATAAATCTAATTCCAAATGGCTACCTATAACAAGATAGAGGAATTTCTCTATTAATGTTTACTTTAAGGAAATTATATACAATATGCATTTTCTGAAGCATAGTTCAGATATGCATCACCTGAGGATCTTGAAGCTTTGAGGACAAACCCCAGAATTGTCCGAAGACACTTCCACTGTCATGTGGCCGCATGACACGCGCGGAACGCTGTTACCTACCCACCGAAGTGGTACCTATTAATCTACTTGCATTTGCATGCTTTCGAATTGCTAGGTTGGCAAGAGCTGGGGCAAGTGCGAGAGCTCACTCCACACGCAGGGCTAGGGATTCGAACCTCTGAACTTGCAATCTTCTGATCAACAAGCCTGGCATCTTACCCACTGAGCCACCACGCTGAGTTTATACCATCCAGGAAACAGAGTTAGGACTACTGGTACTGCTTTCTCCTTCTCTTCAGCACAGGGTAACATTATGTTTCTTATGGATCTGGATTAGTGCTGGTCACAGAGGTATGTTTTATTATATATTTGTTGGTTCTTTACTCACCTGTCCAGTTCAATTAAATCCAAAGGGAAATTCCTTCTATTGGGATTTTACAGTAGCAAAGTTGGAGATTTTCTTTCTATACTGCAGAGTATACAGATATCCTCGCTTCATCATAGTCCAATAAATCTAATTCCAAATGGCTACCTATAACAAGATAGAGGAATTTCTCTATTAATGTTTACTTTAAGGAAATTATATACAATATGCATTTTCTGAAGCATAGTTCAGATATGCATCACCTGAGGATCTTGAAGCTTTGAGGACAAACCCCAGAAATCTCTGAAACCTGTTAGCATATTGTAAAGATTAATGTGACAGAAGGAAGAAACTATTAAGCACATAAATGGAGAGTCATCAGAATTATATTTTTAATATTATAACTTATGTCTATGAAGGTTCTCAGTCATCCAGGTGGAATTGTCTGTAGCTTGAATCATGTCAACTGGATTTCTATTTTCTCAGTGGAAACGTTTCGCTCCTTATCCAAGGAGCTTCTTCAGTCTGAGCAAAGTTGGTAAGGGAATCCTACCTAGAAACATATTTAGGATTCCCTTACCAACTTTGCTCAGACTGAAGAAGCTCCTTGGGTAAGGAGCGAAACATTTCCACTGAGAAAATAGAAATCCAGTTGACATGATTCAAGCTACAGAATATTATAACTTAATATAAATATAGTATATTTATTTTAGTTTTACTAAGATATACCGTACATAAATGTATTTTTATTTAATTTTTATTGTAGACACCCCATCACTTTTTGGAGAAGGTCCCCTGGCACACAATTATCCAAGGAGCGAAACGTTTCCACTGAGAAAATAGAAATCCAGTTGACATGATTCAAGCTACAGAATATTATAACTTAATATAAATATAGTATATTTATTTTAGTTTTACTAAGTTATACCGTACATAAATGTATTTTTATTTAATTTTTATTGTAGACACCCCATCACTTTTTGGAGAAGGTCCCCTGGCACACAATTATCCAAGGAGCGAAACGTTTCCACTGAGAAAATAGAAATCCAGTTGACATGATTCAAGCTACAGAATATTATAACTTAATATAAATATAGTATATTTATTTTAGTTTTACTAAGATATACCATACATACATGTATTTTTATTTAATTTTTATTGTAGACACCCCATCACTTTTTGGAGAAGGTCCCCTGGCACACAATTCAAAACCTAAGTGCAGAATTCAAACCAGAATAAGTTGTATGGTCCCAGCATAGGAATTTTAGGTTTTTATCCTCATTAAAGTAAATGCAATTCGATTGGCTCCATCACGAATGACCAGAGGATTCTGAT
The DNA here is from genome assembly GCA_023362775.1 of Charina bottae. Classification (NCBI taxonomy): domain Eukaryota; kingdom Metazoa; phylum Chordata; class Lepidosauria; order Squamata; family Charinaidae; genus Charina; species Charina bottae. The sequence continues at coordinate 65,824,457 of JALMGJ010000005.1, read as the reverse complement.
TTAGGAATTTTAGACTTATATTTTTATATTTAAAAAAAATAAGAAAGAGGTTGGTCTTCCTATTTCAGGAAATGAAGAAAGTTGAGAACACAGCATAAATACATTTAATATGTTACATAAATAATGTTTCCAGAGTCTCAAGAAAAGTTTATTTAGAATGTTTATCATGACAAGGAATCCTTTTTTGGTACCATTTGATAGAAGTTCTCAAGTGAGAGGTTTTGCATCGCCAGTGACCACAAAATGCGGGTTGAGGCCCAGATCCTCAAATATACTGCTATATACTGCTCAATGGGCTTAAGACAGACAGACACACGTTGTGTCTGTTCCTGTGTGTGTGAGACTGAATAATATTCTATATTTTAAAAAAATCAGCTGACACTATACAGTCTATTCAAAAATAATAGGAACAAATATTTTTAGGTGGAAAGCTATCTACCATATATTTTGTATCTCTTATTTGGAATTCTATCTTTTTTATTTCAGAAAAAAATCACCATACTAATGTTTACAAAGTATTCTCAAAAACAGAAACGTATTTTAACAGAATGCATTATTCAGAGGAAATAAACTTGCTCCCAGATCTAATTGGCAAGTGAATAGAACACATTTGTCTTTATTGTTTGCATCTGTTGTGTTAATGACACAAAAGTAAATTAAATCTTTACCATTACGACTACCTCAGCTGTTGTGCTTTGACAGCCTGTATTATTTGCAACTGGGATTAGTTTCATATCAGTAGCTGCTGTTTCCATTCCTCTGAAATGTAATAGGGGTCATATCTATATTTGCCTATAAGGGACCATTTAATTTCTCTCATGTCTCCTCACCAAATAGAACCATCCTTTTTTTTAAAAAAAAACTTCCCAGTTTCAGGAAATCCATTACTTTTGCTGCTCATATAAGATACTGCAAGGACACAGAGCAATGGCTTGCCTAACATTTTAAACATTTTTTCATTTCCTTTGTACAGTTATCAAACAAATGTAACATGATTAGAGCTAGCACAATCATAACCATCAGGAAAAGTCACTCCATACTTGTTGCAAAATATACAAAAGAACAACCAGAGATGGGGCACATGTGGCCTTCTGAATGATCCCACACCTTCCGTTTTAGCCACCATGCCCACATGGTACTTGTAAGCCAATGTTTGGAGAACCAGAGGTTCCACAATCTGGATCTCTTCTTTTCTTTGATATATGTTATTTTTAATTATACTTCATGGTAAGCTGCCCAGAGTCACATGAAGTCGAGCAGCCTCATAATTGGAATATTAAATTAAATTAAATTAAATCTATATGAAGCCTGTGTTTCTTCTGTGAGTGCTTGCTTCCATGTTACGTCAGAGTGAGTTATTTGTAAATCATAAGCTGATTTGTTGATATGCAGAAACCATTATCCTGGTACTTTGCTTTTTAATTGTGGCCATATTTTCTTCTTTCCATTCCTCTGTGTTTGTTTTCATACATCCTCCTGAAAACTGGTCCCCTCTGGTCTTTTAGAAGAAGCTGAAATGCAATCACTTAAGATTTAACACTTGCAAAGATTCACAGCTAAAGCTTATTTACAGTGTATTAAAGGATCATCATATATACTTTCCACTCAAAGCATTAAAATAGAAAAAAGGATACTTAAAGGTTGCATTCAGAAATCTTGCTTATACCAAGTAGTCTCTCCAAAAATAGGATTTCTGAGAAGATATACAGAAGTACAATACAGAGAGAGAGAGGAGGAGAGAGAGAGAGATCCTAACAAAATGATGATAGATAGGTGATAGGTGTTAGATAGAAAATAGATAGATAGATAGATAGATAGATAGATAGATAGATAGATAGATAGATAGATAGATAGATAGATAGATGTTTTCATCTACTACCCATGTGGAAAGAAAATATAAACAACAGGCAGAGAAGCCTAAGTCAAGGGAAATGAGTGCTTAAGAATTTTACCATGTCTGAAGTCCAAAATAGTAGACAATAAATATGGAAATATCCAAACTTATTAGAATAAAGGTGGCTGCACTAATGGCTGCAAAATTTAATATTTGGGGAGGAATTTGACAGTTCCTCAGTACCCAAAGGGGATTCTGATTTAAATATATTTTGGGTGTTAAAGCATAATGGTATAAATAAATGGGTAGGTGGTATGGAGCCAGGAAGATGGTACTAATGTACTGCATGCCAGGTAAGCTAGTACACAATTGTAATATCCATTGCTAATTTATTATTCAGTGCCCACCAAAATGGGACTGAGGATTCCCTGCAGCCCACAGGTCATACATTACCTGCTTGTGTAGCAAATAATCAAAAGAAATTGTACTTACCTGGCCTGTGATAGTTTAAGTATTTATAAAAGGAAAGTAATAATTAGAATGCACTGCTAATGCATTTACTGAATGCAATTGGTGCTGCTTTATCACTGTTCCAAAACATGCAATCCATCTGCCTGTCACTTTTAGCCTTTGTTCAACTACACTGCTGTTATATTTGCTTGTTGCTTCTCCTCCCCTCCCCATTCTGAGCAATATACTTGGAATATTGGGAATCACCACTTCCCTATCAAGTTAGAAGAAGAATGCTCAATACACATCATTTTCCTTGGTGCCAAAATTGGATGATGATGCATTATGACTTTAATTAGCATAATACATAGAAGGTTTTATAGTAGTTTGGGTTTTATGGTGATCAGGTTTTAAGAATGTGTGAGTTACCTGAGTTTACCATAATAACCCTTCTGAGGATGAGGACTGCAACATGTTTGAGGGCTCCTGATCATAAAGATGTATATGGAGAAAACATTTCTCTGGAAATTGCTTCACTTGTTCCAGAATAAAGCCCCAATCCCATTAATGCCCAGCCTTTTGAAAAGATTATCTAAAGAACACTGCTTTTTATCATTCCTCTCTGCTAACTCTGCCTATGGGTGGCTGCACAACTGGCACAGTAAATGGATACTGGCATGGGGCCCAGCCACCAGCAGACATGCATACACTGATAGGAACACACTGGGACATTCATCCTATCTGCTTTGACAGTAAACACCTATTTAGGTATTTTTAATTGTAATATTTTGAAGAGCACTCCTAGATGTATTGGAAAGGAAACAAGAAGGCAAGGAAAGAAGACAAAAAGGGCATGGAAAAAAGGTCATGCCAACAATTTCTGGAAAAGGACATGGTGTACAGATGTTTTATGCTAATGCTAGAAGTCTCTGAGTCAGGTTGGGGGAATTAGAGTGTTTGATTGCAGATAGAACATAGATATAGTAGATGTACAGAATCCTGGTATAATGGAGAGAATTTGTAGAATATAGTCATTCCTGGATACAGACTTTATAGAAAGGACAGAAGGGATGGGTTCATAGGAGGAGGCACTGCTTTTTATACATTTAGGTATATAGCTTTACATACAAGAAATATGAGAGTCACACACATACATTAGAACTAGGAATATGCTATTGCTAATCAAAATACTGAGGGGGATCTTGAGATGATGAAAGAAGGCATGTGAATTTGAAGTTCTTGTAATATTTGGTGACAACCACAATTATTGAGGTTAGTTTATCCTCACTATTTTATCCTTACATAGACTGGATGACTCATACTCAGGCCATAATAAAGAAACCACATTTCTAGATTCTCTAAATGACTGTGCCCTAGAATATTTGATCTTGAATCCAAACAGTAGGAAGATCTAATCCAAGTTGGTGATTATGATCTGAAGTGAGATGTAACTGCTATGGAACTTAATGATAATAGTGATCATTGGGCTATTACATTTAGTATAAATGCTAGTGGGAAATGGTCACAGGGTCCATATTGCTATATATGGTTACAAAAGAAGACATTTCTCAAAAATGAGAGTAAAAAAGAGACTGAAAAGCAAAGTCGCCACACATCCTGGAAGCGGCGGCAGGGGTGTGTACGGCAGGGGTGTGTACGGCGGCGGCAGCAGCAGCAGTGCGCCATCAGCGCTTCCGTGTTTTAGCAGAGGCCGCCACTGCCGCCATGCATGCCACCGCCGCCGCGCGCTCCCCGTGCCGCCACCGTGCATGCCCCCATCCCCGCATGCATCGCCGTGCCGCTGCCGCCGCCACCATTGGTGTGTCGCCAACGGCGGCAGATTGGAAAGGACTGACATAGACACATTCAAGTAGTTTTCTTTGCATCAGTAAAACACTGCTTTCTTCTGGGATATATCAGTCTTGGTGATTTCCGATCCAAGTATTAAGTAGAACTAGACTGAATTCTGCTTAGTTTTTTTCAAGGTCAACAAAGGTTGCGACGCAGACAGCATTTAAAAATCAAACTTTAAACTACAAGTCTTTCTCCTTACAACAGAGCTTTCCAAACTGTGTGTCGCAACACAAAAGTGTGTCGCCACACAGTCTGGTGTGTCGCCACACAACCCGGAAGCGCTGATCATCATCAGCGCTTCCGGGTTTTCCCGCGGCAACACACCAATGGCGGTTGGTGTGTCGCCGCGGGAAAACTTTGGAAAGCCCTGCCTTACAAAATCATATCAATTTGGACTACAGATAGGAATATTTGTTGTTGTTCAGTCGTTTAGTCGTGTCCGACTCTTTGTGACCTCATGGACCATAGCACGCCAGGCCTTCCTGTCCTCCACTGTCTCTCGGAGTTTACTCAAATTCATGTTCATTACATCGGTGATGCTATCTAACCATCTCATCCTCTGCCGTCCCCTTCTCCTTTTGCCTTCAGTCTTTCCCAGCATCAGGGTCTTTTCCAGTGATAGGAATAGTTAAGCACTCTCAAATTGAAAAAAATGATAAATTTCTGGCATGATAGCCATTGTTGTCAGAGCATATCTTATTGCAACCTGTTTTATTACGAAGAAGAAATTATAGCTTTCCTTTCAAACTTTAAAACAGCTGTTTATTTAATGTTGTAGTTGGTAACTGTTTTTCCAAATAAATATGCAATTATTATAAACCATGCGTTTGACGTGATTCTAATTAGTCCAGAGATGTCTGTAAGGGGGAGGGGCAATGATCAATGTTGGCATGTCTGGGCAACTGAAGCCCCACCCCTCTTTATGTCTTTGTGATGTGTGTGACAAATGTTAAAAAGGTGTGGGGCTTCAATTGATCCGTCATGCCTACCACTTTGATACTGCTGAGCCCCTCCAAGGACACCCCTGAATATCATACTTTTTTCATAAAATATGTTTTATAATTTTACAACACATAAAAAAGAAAATAAACCCACCAACCACATTCCTTTTTGATTCAGCACTAGTATAACTCTCCATTTACAAAGGAGTACATGCACTCCTTAGGCAAAAGGAAAAGGGGATGGCAGAGGATGAGATGTTAGATAGCATCACCAATGTAATGAACATGAATTTGAGTAAACTCCGGGAGACAGTGGAGGACAGGAAGGCCTGGCGTGCTATGGTCCATGAGGTCACGAAGAGTCGGACACGACTAAACGACTGAACAACAACAGCACATGCACTCTGCAATAAATTACAACTTGGTAAGGATAATTGGTCATATATATTGATTACCTGATCAGAAAAAATGCCGGATTCACTACTTGGCTGAGCCAGAATTGGGCAAACCACATTATACTCTAGCAATTTACAAACCCAGTCAAAGATTACCTCCAGGATGGGAAAAAACTCTAGGACAGAAATGTGTTAGGAGGACAACATTTAGAAAAGGTAGGATTTTGACTATGATACTGTGATCACCACCTTGCCTGTTCTGATAGTGCTGTTTAGAATGAACCAAAGGAACACAAAAGTATGTGCAGGCTTTTGAATTCCTGAGAATTCTTCATCAGGCAAGGTTTGCAACAGCAAGGAAGTCCAAACATTACATGGGAGTTTACACCATTTGGTCTACTGTACAGTTTGACATCAGATCCAAAATTGGGTTGAATACTGAGATATTTTTGGAGTTGGTTGTTATAATTTTCTAAAAACAATTTGATATAATTCTGTGTTTATTTGTCTCAGGTGTGTATACAATATATTTCTACAAAAGAATAGAAGTGAAAGAAACTAACAATGCACACACACTAATACACAATGATTGTAAGCAAGGCCCAGTGTACTGTAACATCTGAATCAGTCTCCAATTTATCTTTGTTCCATATGAATTAGAGAATGCTGGTTCACCTTACTGGCAGAGTATTTAATCTGGATATAAATTCATTTGGTGTAAGTATATCATTTTTGAATTAAATTCCACAATCACTTCCAGATTTCTGTTTCCTTCGCTCTACAGTTTTATTATTCTGCACTCCTGTTACTGAAAGTCTTAAGTATTTACTCTAGAGATAGCTGTTGCAAAGAGCAGAACAGCCATATGTCATATTCTTCCAAGACAATTCAAAGAAGCAGGCTTTGTTTATTCGCCTTATGTAAATCCACTGAGGTTTCACTTGATGTGCTGAAGAATGAGATCCCTCTTTGTTTTGTTTTTAATAATATTCCAGGATGAAAATTTCCATAAGCAGGAAAGCCAATAAAAGTATGCCAGGAGCATGATGTGGAATGATGCTTGTTCACAGATGGAATGAGAACACATAGAGCTTTTGTGTTAGCATTTGTTTTAGCTCAGCCACATTTACCCTCTGGGCAGACTACCTGCCACAATTCCCAAGACTTATTATGGGCAGCTTTCTGTTATGCTAGACTATCACATATTTAAGTATTTCTAAGTAATCTGGATGCCAAAGAATTGTAACTTCTCATTGCTATCCAAAACACACATAATATGCAAATCACAGAGCAATTTTTTTTTAAAAAAAATCTTAATTTTTTTCAGAGAAAGTTGAATGAGTTTTTGATTTTCAGTATTCACATTAGCAATAAGAACTTGTTACTCCATACTATATAAATGTTCAATTATGCTTTAATTATATCTCTACCCCAGCTCTAATTTTCCAATGCGCAGATATTATTCAAAGGAACTTTTACTGACCTCTTATCTGTAATATAACCATATCAGTTTTATAGCGATTTAATTACCATAGGCTTTGAAAGAGAATTGTAAGTAGGTGTAAGAAGGAGACAGTGTTTACATGAGTGACCATCTTTATTCTAAGGTCATGCATCAAGCACAAAAAGGGGCTTTGGAAGGCCAAGAGTGCAACCGTGGTTCCTATCTGCAGCTTCTTAAGAGAGCTGTGCCTTTCTGTAGAACTGTGCAGTTTCCCTTGTGGTTCTTTAACCAAAGTGATGAAAACCATGACTTGAGCATAAAGTATGAGGTTAACCCAACCATAAGCACCAGTAGTGGCCAATGAAACCCAAGGAAAACCAATGGCAAGTTATTAATAATATTCACATTTATCCCACCCATTTGTTTTGTTGAAAAAAATCTGAGAAAAGAGAAGCATGAGACATAAGCAATCAAGCAAATAAACATAAGGTTATGGAACTGGATAGAACAGAAAATATCCTGAGGAACAGGAGAGGTGAGCAATTAGCCTGTGTCACCTTCTTGATGCATCCTTCAAACTCACTGGCTTTTAATTGTTCCTGTTTGAAAGGATTTACATCCATAATTCTAACCAGAGACTTTTATGTATAAAACTTACATTTTTTCAAAGGGTTAGGGCTACAAATATTTAGACCTGTGCTACAGCCCTACAAATGTCTCTGAATGTCTCATTCTTACCTCTAACCATGACTAGTTGTCTTGTTCATCTTGCTTTTCTTTATCTTTTGCTTCTGATTTTAATGCTTCTTACCAGGGAACCAAATATGGATTCTTATCTTCATTTTATACCATGCCATCATAAAGGTGGACCTCTCTCACCTGGTTTTCAACCCCATTCGGTCTTCCAAGAATACAAATGTCATTTCTGTTGTTGCTGGTCTTAGATGTGTCACTCCTCTGCTTAATAACAATAATTTTAAAAACTCTCCTTTTCATTCTAACCTAGCTAACTAACCTATCTCAATAATCAGCCAGTTGCATTCCAGATTTTGCTGAACTACAGCTTCCAGCAGACCCAGCCAAAAGGGGCATTAATCAGAGATTCTGGTAAATATTGTTCAGAAAACACTTGATGGGCCACTGCTTTCGTATTGTTGTTATAATGCCAATTGGCCTCGCCCTCTCAAGTTCATAGACTCAAGAAGAAGGTTTTCTTTAGGACTAAAGCAAAAAGGGAAGGGATTGGAGTTCATAAATTGCCTACCAACAGCTAACCTTTATTGAGAAAGTCTTTTTTAATAAATAGGCATACATGTACACTACAAATGTAAGTGTATTTATTAGGGATGCAGATTTGAGGGGAAATGGTGATTCAGAATGCCTGTGGGCATAGATATCGCCCAGAGTCCCCTTTGGGGGAGATGGTGCGGTAATAGAAGTTAAAGTATAAATAAATAAATATCACACCTGTTGGCAACTCCTTGAAGAAGCTGTGTTTACACCAGAGCTCATGTTGCTGTTCCCAAGAAAAGTCACATTTGATTTAAAGAAAGTGCTAACAGGTGTAAAGTATGCAACCACAGGTGGTACAAATAACCTTTTCCCTTTGAATACAGATGATTGCACAGCCCTAATATTTATGCCAATATACAGTAGGTTCTCTAAAATTATCTAAAATTTCCCCAAAAATAGCTGCCCTAATTAATCTTACACCAACTTGCTCTGAAGATGCTGTTATATAAAGCAGGGGTACCCAACCTTTTTGGCACCAGGGACCGGTCATGGAAGACAATTTTTCCACGGACCGGGGGGGCGGGGTTTGCAGGCGGGAGCCAATCGTGTGGACTGGAGGGCGGGGTTTACAGGCGGGAGCCAATCGTGTGGACATGGGGGGTGGGGTTTGCAGGCAGAAGCCAATCACGCAGAAGGGGGCAGGGTTTGCATGTGGGAGCCAATTGCGTGGATGGGGGGTGGGGTTTGCAGGCGGGAGCCAATCATGCAGATGGGGGCAGGGTTGGCAGGTGGAAGCCAATCGCGTGGACCACCACTGCTAACAGGCCACGGCCCACAGGTTGGGGACCCCTTAAAGGAATTTAGAATTGACCTAGGTCCATTTCTTGACATAGATCAAGAAATGGACATAGCAGAGATTCCAGGAATATTCTTTATTGTAGCAAAGTAGAATAACAATATTGAAAGTCACATCCTCATTCCATTACAGGATATGAGACAAAAGACTTCTTGGTTTTATTGTAAATTCATTCAGGATTCAGTGAAAGTAATTTGGATAATTTTGTGAATTTTAAGGCATAGCACTGGAACCAGAAAAACTAAAGTCCACTGATGTCAATTATATAAATGGCACAAATGTGCAGGGGAACCTTTACCTTTTACTGGCACATTAGTTTAGATTCAACCTTTCTGTACTTACTGTTAATCCTGTGGAAGATATAATTCTATACCTATAACATGCTTTTTATGAGATGGGAGGCTATATAAATTTGAGTAATAAATAAATATTGAGTAGCTATCTTTACTCTCTCTTGCCTAGGGATTGTATATTTGGTTTTATCATATTTATTTTTTAATATTGCTTTTGATCATTTTTGTACTGCTTGTTATGTATGCATTGTTTTTTATTCAATTGTTGTTAGCCACCCAGTCGCTTGTTGTGAGATGGGCGGCTATATAAATTTGAGTAATAAATAAATAAATATTTTTGTTTAAAGCAATAAACAAATTAATCTCAAAAACGTGGGCTTAGATATCAGTCACAATGTTACAGATGATTTGATAACAACAGAAATATATAATCATATTTTGATAGCAATACCTGTATTATATCGCATGTTAAATACAAAAAGAAATCCGTTTATGGTTGTCCAATCTGGAATGTTTTTTACACCCACAAGTAAGAAATAAGAAATGTCAACAGATAATGCCTTTGGCCCTGTTTACTTTACAATGAAATGAATAAATACCAGCTCAACTTTTTACATATTGCATCTTTTTATATTGCACCTATTTTTAATTATGTTGTTTGTTTACCACAGCTGCCAGCTGAATTAGCCATTTGTATAATTTGCTGCAATGGATTGCCTTGGGAAATGTGATTGTAAGTGTACTAATTCATTGAGTTCAGTGAAGTTTACTCAAAAGTAAGAATTTAAGAGCCTTCTGTAGTCTTTGGGAAATTAGAAATAACTAAATAACTATCTTCTAATTTAAAAAATGCCAAACTATTCAATCAACTTGCAGTTGTTACCAAATCTTTTATACTGATGGGGATTTATAAAGATTCTGTGTTGATTTATGGCTGACAAAAGTATTTCTCTGGGCTGAAAAGACCAAGATTTTTACCTATTATAAAGATGCCACTTACTTCAAATAATAAAAATGGCATGTGACAATTTGCAAATATAAGTAATAATTATTTGAATGAACTGCCATGATCTATGCCAGCATTGGAAAGGGTCCTACATAACAAAACAAATCACTGTTGGCCTGTGAACTCACTATACTACACATTATCATCTACTTATAGGACATTATCATCAGCTATACATAAGTCTTGGGACAGGTAACAGTTAGAAAGAAAATAACCCAAAGATCAACTTCAACTGATCAATTGGTGGGCTACAGAAGTAGAATATGCACATCATTGTCCCAGTGGGCATAAGAATTCTTTCTTTAACTTGGAAAGTTTAGTTGTTCCATAGATCTCCACATTAAGAGTTCTCAGAGGTTGTGAGTTTGCTATTTAAAAAACTTGGGATGATGGGCACTTGACTAAAAGAGTTCCCACACTTCCTCCAACAGGAAATTGGATGGTTGACTGAGTGAGAAGAAAGCACTTGCAATATTTAGTTTGACATCTTTATGGGATTCTCTAATCCATACCCAAGAGCACTCTATTAGCTTTAATTACTGCAGCAGCAACTTGAGCAGTCATACAATATTCATTGAGTTACCTGTCATGAACCTTGGATTCTTTTCCTATAATCTGGCTAATTCTGAACATTATTGCAAACAGATAAAAATATCCTTTCTTCTAAAAAGAGAAGACAGCAAAATTAAGTCATGACTATTCCTAGAAAAAATCTGAGCTTTGTATATTGATAATATGGCATTAATGATTAAAATTCTAATTCTTTCCATAGACAATTATGTACAAAACCATCTCATTTTTTCTAAGTAAACGTAATTAAAAACAAGGATATAGTCTAAAGGTGAAACTTGCATTTTGCTATATCCATCCATCTATCTATGGATCTCTGAAGCTGTTTTAATTATTGGAGCATATAGACCAACAATATATCTCAGGCATGAGACAAAAGAGAACTTCCATGAAATATCACTATCCCTTAATACCAAATCCAGGATAAAACTACAATGGATTATCAGCAGAGTCATGTCCATCTTGTAAGATATCAAAGGCTTCTAGTGGGGAGTTGCTGAATAGAAATATTGTGCAAAGTGGATCTTTCTTTGATTGAACAAGACAATTTTTTTTCTGTTCCCATAGGCTGATTCTAGATGCTATTTTGTTCAGTGCTAATATGCAGGAAGCTGTCATCTCCACAATTTTATACATTTTACATAATATAAAAGACAAGGATATTGTTACATGGATTAAGATCTTCCTTGTTTGGTTTTTGATGTTCTCTGCCAAGGGTTAGGGATAGGATAGTTTGTGAACTTTTTTTATGTATGGCAGAGTTATCCTTTTCATGGGTTTTGTCAATTGTATTATGATTGGTTATGTGGGTAGACACATGATGTGAGTATTCATTGGGTTATCATATCGACAGTCTATATCAGAGCTTTCCAAACTTTTCATGTTGGCGACACATATCAATGGTGGCAGCGGCGGCAGCAGCGGCGCGGTGGCGGCGGCGCGGCCTGCAGTGTCCTGGTGTGTCGCACACAAACCCAGAAGTGCCGATGGGGGGAATCGGAAGGAGCGGCACCCCCACCAATCGGCGGCGGTGGTGGCAGCGCTGATTGGTGGGGGTGCCGCTCCTTCTGGTTCCCCCCATCAGCGCTTCCGGGTTTGTGTGTGACACACCAGGACACCGCAGGCGACACAGTAGTGTGTCACGACACACACTTTGGAAAGCTATGGTCTATATAGACAATCTAATTGTATTATATAGACAGTCTAATTCTGCTTTTGGGGGTTCTGGATTATTGCAGTGTGTTTTTGCTCATCTTAACTCATCTTAGCTTTGCCATACATTAGAAACATTTCAGAAACTACTAATGTTACTACAACTTTTCAGCATCATGATAGTCCATAAACCACCAAAATACATCCAAAGCATCCTTAGCAAACTCAAAGACCCAATAGTCAAAGAAGACAAAACACTTATTACATACAATGCCAGGACTGATTGGCAGTCAGAAAACATGATGAAAACTCTGTGATTTAACAACACACTGAGAAGTTCAAAGGCAATTTTAGCTGGGAAACAGTAGATATTTTGGACCAAGCCAGATCCAAACATGCAAGAGAATTTCTAGATAATCCACTCTCATGGTTAGAAGCGGAGCAGTCCTTCGGTTCACAATGTTAGGTTTGTTCAAATATTTAATGAAGAAAAATATTGCTTTGATGATTTACATAGCCATAACATATATTCAGATCCATTTTTATTCTGTTTGCCCATATATGTTAATGGAGCAATCCTACAGATGTCTGTTATATAGGCATGCTTTGTGTCTGCATGCCTTCAAATCAGTCTTGATTCCTGGCAACTAAGGCCAGACTAGAATTCAGGTTTCCCTGCTCCAAGTCTAGTGTTTTAATCTCTTGAGCAAACTGGTTCTCATACAAATGTTAATATTAATCCTAAAAGTTCACTAAAAGTTCCATTTACTTTGAGATATGTATTCAATTCAAGCCTATTCACTTGATCATACTCTTCTCTCTAAATCAACAAGCATAGAGTAATTTCTCTCTTGCTCATCCTCATACTTTTTCAGGGACCAGGTCTGCACATCCTCTGTGTGACACTACACTTCCAAGAGATGTTCATTGTCAACTCTTGTATCCTTTCACAGAATTCTTCTGATTGGTTTCCCAGGCACATTTATCAAACTGATGCCTGTGTATTTTTTTTTCTTCCATTTTTCCTATCTTTCTCTTTGTATAGGCAATTTCCAGAGGTACATTCCACAACTGCCAGAATTCCCGGTCAGCAAGGCCATTGCTAAGAATTCTGGGAACTGATCCAGAAATCTGGAAGTTGCCAACGCATAAACCTCATTGTTCCAATCATCAAGTAGAAGCAGTTGTCACACGTGCTTTAAAGCACATATGAAGAATGGTATTTTACTTTATGTATTTTCACTTATATTATTAGGTTTATATTTCCATTTCTGATTATTTGTGGAAATCATGTGCTCATTTTGGGTTTAATTTGGATAAGAAGGTATATAATTTTGCTCATGAAAAAACACAATTTGAAATGGAATTTTGTACAAATGATGAGCATCTTATTAAGAAAATGTATAAAATGTTGTTGCAATTGTATTTAGAAGATGAATATGTTAAAGATTGTATGATTAAATGGGCTAAGAATTTTGGGTATAATATTATGCTTGAACAATGGGAACAATGTGGAACAAAGGTATGAAATTTACTGTGAATTATAATTTGAAAGAGAATTTTTATAAAGTGATGTACCATTGGTATTTACTGTAACTCCTGACAAGTTGTCCAAAATGTATAATGGTGTATCAAATGTTTTTTGGAAATGTTTACAGGGTGAAGGAACTTTCTATCATTTATGGTGGACTTGTGGAAACACTAAGAAATTCTGTAATCAAGTATGTATTATTATTCAAAAGATTCTCAGTGGACTTACAATTGAAACCGGAGCTGTTTCTCTTGGGTTTGATGGACCAACAGCTTGAGAAGCAACATGGAACTCTGTTCTTATATATGATAACAGCAGCAAGACTCTTATATGCTCAAAGATGGAAGGATGCACAAATTCCCTCAATGGAGGACTGGATGATTAAGTTAATGGAACTGGCCCAAATGGCTAAACTGACAGCATTGATAAGAGAAAATATTGTAACTGGACTTGTTTCTATTTGGAAGGCGCTTTTGGACTATTTGCTTGTAATGGAAAAAAAATGAAGTTCTGATTTTGGGTTTTGATGATTAAATGGTTAGAGAAATAATGTTACTAAAAGTTTAATTAACAGCAAGAGATTAACTTTTATGTGCTTTTATATCTGTATTGTAGAAGGTTGGAAGTTGCCTGTCTTTTATGTTTTTCTGTCTATTCTTGCACTGTTTTATTTTATCTTTTCTTTTTTAGACTTGTATTCTATCTGTTATATATTGTGTATTTTGTGTTTTAATTATATCTTGAAAATTAATAAAGCTTTGTAAAAAAAACTTGCTAGACACATTTGAAAGGGTTTTGGAGAAAATTTCATTTTAATCCCTATTCACGTGAAAAATTAACAGTTTGGGATAATAGCAGTTTAAAGATTCAGATATTTTTTTTAGAGAACTTGGATAGAAAAGCTTGGTAAGATCTTAAATCACATCATTGTTATTAATTATTTCAAGACAGTTAACTATTGCAAAAAGAATGTGGGCTACATCAGTTGGTCAAATAGCAATATACTGTATTCAGTTAAAATATATATTTAACTGCTCAGTTCAGACCCGGTGCCTTAGTAGTCTCTAAACTTCACAAATTACTTGTTTTATTGGAAGATATTTTAGAAGATTATAAATGTACAGTTCTTTTTTTAAAAAAAAATAGCTTAAAGGTATTACTAAGATAGATACTGGCAATTTAAAAGAACTTTGGAATAAAGAGTTGAAATAAATCAATAATCTCATGTTTTAAGGAATCTTAAACTCTTAAGATGAGACTAATTCATCAAAATATATTTTTTATGCTTATTGGACACCTCTGCAGATGTTTTAAAAGGGTTAGGTGTCAAAATTTTTACCCTCGGGATATAATATATTTTGGGAGATTCTGACACATGTGAAATTGGCTTGCTCTACAGTAATTTTATTTGGGGCTGATATTCAAACCATCAATAATAGAATTTTGTGTAGAGAAATAAGGTTAAGATATATTGATGTGATATTAAATTATAAACTGAAAACCCGAATTTATCAGTTTATGAAGATCTTTGGATTTCATTTCTTTTGTTGGAAAGAAACTAGGACTCTGGGCTTATGTAGATTGAAGATATGTGTTCATCTTCAAGCTGTGAACTTTTTGTTTATTGGTATATTACAAAGTGAAATTGTGAGCCAACTGCAACGAAATTTCATTCTATTGTGCACTTGTATAGTGTATAGTGGGATGACAATAAAGTTATTATTCTATTCTATTCTATTCTATTCTAAATACAAAGACTAATCAACATTATACTGTATGGGTAAGGTTTAACTTCATGTTTAGAAACCGAGTCTCTATTATATCTGTTCTAATATGTGCAGTTTGCTTTTTTAAAAACAAAATATTTACATGTGTATTGATTATGATTTTTTGGGTGTTTACATGTATTGTTTTATATTTGAAATAAATAATATTTATACCTCTTTTCCTCATGGTTTATATTTTTATGTTAATAAAAATAAGAACAATGTTTAACTGCACAGGAACTACATAAGCAATCATATCAATGGTATAACATTTCTCCAGTTAGTCTATGACTGCAGTCTTACCATTTTTCATTATTCTCACAGCATGTATAACTTGCTTTTCATATTTTTTTCTTAAACACTAACATTTATAGAATTCATTTCAGTTCCACTCTTCAACATATTACTCTTCAGCATATTTTAAGCATGCAGTACATATATAGGGGGCATGGTGGCTCAGCGGGTAAGATGCCAAGCTTGTCGATTGGAAGATCACAAGTTCAGAGGTTCGAATCCCTAGTCCCGCGTGATGGAGTGAGCTCCCGCACTAGCCCCAGCTCTTGCCAACCTAGCAATTCGAAAGCATGCAAATGCAAGTAGATTAATAGGTACCACTTCGCTGGGTAGGTAACAGCGTTCCGCGTGTGTCATGCCGGCCACATGACCGCGGAAGCATCTTCGGACAAGGCTGGCTCTTCGGCTAACAAATGGAGTTGAGCACCAGCCCCTAGAGTCGGACCTGACTGCACAAATGTGCGGGGGGAACCTTTACCTTTTTAAATATATCTACAATATTCCTTCTGGCATTCCCTCACTTCATCCTCACTTCACTTTCATCCCAAATCATTTAATTACTTTTATTTTTAATTCCACTTATTCTCCCTGTTTAGTCCTCTTCACCCATTTCCTAAACCATTTTTATTTCCATTAAAATTGGTCTGCATGTTCTCTACTTTTAATCTTAACCACTCCAAGCTCTGTTTTACTTAACATTGTTTGCCACTATCTTTTTCTCTGTTTATACAGAGAAAAAGATACAGTATCTTTGTGCAGCAGTCGTTCTTTTATATAAGATTTGTGTTTTTTTTCTTCTCATCCATGGTCTCTCACTTCATCATTTTAGCAAGCATCCTTTTCCATACCACCCATTAGCCTAATTCCACATGCTTCTGGGACATTCTGCTTCATTCCTGTCTGGTTTGTTGTTCTTGACATCTTTTATTTTTCACTTGTTATTCATTGTACCTCTCTTGTTTCAGTTGCTGTGAGCCACCCAGAGTCATTGGGAATCAGGCAGCAAACAAATCTGATAGATGATGATGATGATGATGATGATGATGATGATAGATGATAGATAGACCTTTTCACTTGTTCCAGTTTTGACATCCTCCTTTCTGATGTTCACTTCCCATTCATTCTCTTGAGAGATCAATCTATTTCTAATAGTTTTTCATACCAAACTTGTACTTTTCACACCAAACTTGTAGTGATTGTACCGTCATCAAACCCATAAATCACAAGTTCATTTTCTTCTATTTTCAGCAAAAAGTCCATAAGGGGTTTCCAGTCACCAATAAATGTGGTTATTGTCCTTTCTCTAATCAAACAAGTTAATTTTGCCATCTCTGCTAATTCTGTCATCTTCACCAGCCATTGTGGGTATTCAGTCTTTCCATTTTTCTGCATATAATAATCTCACAGCAATTATCATATAAAAAAACAATGTTCCATAGCTCTTTTCTAATTGTCTATCCATTAGTCCCAACAAGAAAAATTCTGGTTTCAATTGAATGTTGATCTTTAAAATTCTTTGTAACATGGCGTGTATTTGAACCCAAAGTTTCCTGGCTGTTTTACAAGTCCACCAGGCATGATAAAATGACCCTTCATGTTTTCCACATTTCAAGCATAGATTTCAGATACCCTTATACATTTCTGGAGTCATATAGCAATGGCACATCATTTTATAAACATTTTCTTTTATGTTATAACTTAATGTAAATTTCAGTCCTTTCAACCACATATTTTTCCATTGTTCCATCTATATATATGTATATAAGTGTCCTGTTATCTACTTTAAATCTTTCTCTTAACTGTGTATATGAAAACCATTGAAAACTATATCCATCTGCAGTCAATTGATCTCTAGAATTCATCTTATATTCTCCATGCTCTTGTAACAGCTCTCTATATGTAAGTCATTTCTATTTGCCTGCTGTTTCTTTCCTATAAAATGCTTCTTGTGCTGAGACTCGTAAAGGCATTTTGGGGCACAATCTGAGTTTATATCTATTCCATATTCTCAATATGGCACTTCTAATATAGTGCTTTTTAAAAGCTACATTAACCTTAACTTTATTGAACCACAGAAAGCCATGCTGTCCAATCCTCAGGTCATGTCCTTCTAGTTGTAAAATTCTCTTATTTCTCAGTAGCACCCATTCCTTCCTCCAAACCAAGCAGTAGGCTGCAAAGAACAATTTCAAATCAGGCAGTCCCAATCCTCCTTGTTCCTTTGCATCTTTGAGGATTTTACTGTATATTTAACCCTTGGCTTTTTCCCTTGTCATATAAACCAATATCCATATACAACAAGTCTTATGACCTTTATATTTTTCACTAATTCTCTCAATGTATTGTCATCAACAGTAAAATTAGTCATACTTTTAGATTTATATTCATACCTTTGTCTCATGAACATATGAATAGAGATATGCTTAATCTATACTGTATATTTGAAATTATTATTTTCATTCATACACCCCACCACACACCTCTGGTTCTGCTATGATCACCATTCACTGAAGCCTAACATGAAATTTTCACCAGCTGATGTATTCACCCACAACAATCCAGAAATACACCAATTGATAATTTATGACACATAACTTTAGCCCTTTCATTTCTAATTAAACCTATACTTTCACTTCCCTATATGTATTCATGAAGTCCACTTCACAAGTTCAGACCATCTTCTCTCAGCTCTATTACATCTTTCCCCTTACTCTTTGTTTCACAGGGCATGTCATTTTATTTCATTTTATTTCATTAATTTTACAGTCAAGCTCATATCCCGTGGTCATCACCCAATAAGCTCATAGATATTGATGTGTGTCACCTGTCACAAGTTTGGTTAAATTGAGTCTTTTTAGCAAGATAGAGATCTTACAGACTGAACTGCCAGCTTTAGCAGTTAGCTTTTCACTCACTATCTCTCTCTCTCTCTCTCTCTCTCTCTCACCCACCCACCCACCCACCCACCCATTCATTTATTCTGGGCAGCTTCTTGCATAAGTCCCCTAATGTAGACCTGACATACACATGCATGTACAAACACAATTCAAAAAACATCTCACCTGAGAGAATGGCATGAAGAAATAACACACACACACACACACACACACACACACACACACACACACACATATATATATATATATATATATATATATATATATATATATATAACTGGAAGCTACTATTAGAATCTTTTCTGATACTGTTCTGATAATCTCTGTCAAGGAAATTCCTTTGCATGATAGATTATATGGAGTGTTGTGTTGTGATTAATAAAATTTTACCTTGCTCTTAGTACACTATATAATTATTTATTTCTCTAAACAACTATATTTGGCATCTATTCCAAGGTTGGGTATCTCCCTTTTGGGGTCCTTCAGAACCTTCTTTGATTGCTGTTCTTCTGACCAGGAAGGCAACAAAATCTCCAGTCATGGTGATTTGGTTGAAAACTATAATAAATGCCTTACTCAGGAATATGTGGTTCAGCAGAAGTGTTTTTGATCCACTCAGAAACTACATATGTAGTTTCTGCTGGCTAAGGATTTCTGGAAATTGGAGTCCACACATCTGAAAGCTGCCAAGGTTGAGAAACGCTGTTCTATAGGACCCTTACTTAAGAACTCTCACTGTCTCTCCCTTTGTGTTTGTATATGAGTGTGTGTTTCCCCCTTATTGGTAGAGAACTTTAGGGATTTTTCAGGCCAGTGTGTTATAGTGGGTAAGATGTTTAACTGAGCCTGGGGAGAACAACGTTCATATCCACCCCTAACCATGGAAACTTACTCATAACTTGCTTGTAACCACAGGCACTTACTCCCACACTTCAACCTACCCTACATGTTTGTTATTGTGGGGGATAAAATTGAAAGAAGTGCTACATATACATATACCCAGCCTTCAGCTCCTGAAGGAAAGGTGAGGTATAAATCTAATGAATAAATAAATATAGCAAACATGCTTGTGTGATTTATCCATGATTAAGTTTGTGTTTATCACAAGAGAAGAGCTGTAAATAAGATATAACAGCAGACTAATGATAAATGTGTCAGAAAGAGCATTATTTCTTCATGATGTGGGTAACAGTTTCAGTTTAAAGCCACATTTTAAAGAGATATATGAAGGGATTGGTATCAGTAGATGACAGACTGCCAAGGCTTTGTTGTTTATTAAGGACTTATACCTGGAATAAAAATAACAAAATCCTTCTGTCAAATTTGTGAATCTAAGTAGATACATAGGAAAGGGATGAGAGGGAAAGACTGCATTTGCAATTGTCTTGCAATTTATATCATTCCGAGAAATAAGAGTGGAGAATATAGATAATGCTAACAAAATGCATTACTGTTAATATGTCTATGAAGGTTTTCAGTCATCCAGGTGGAACAGTCTGTGGCTTGAATCATGTCAACTGGATTTCTATTTTCTTAGTGGAAACGTTTCACTCCTTATCCAAGGAGCTTCTTCAGTCTGAGTAAAGTTAGTAAGGGAATCCTTAAATATGTTTCTAGGCTGGCTGTGTGACCTTGCACCTGGGGCTAGGTCATAGTTATTTTTGAGATGTTTGTTTCTAAGTCCCTTTATCATCTAAAGGAGGATCGTTAAGATTACCCTGCTGCTGTTGAGCTTGTGAAATGGTCTTAATCTTCCTAGGCACAGAAGACAAAGCAGGAAGGAAGATAGGGGAAAGGTTATGCCTGAGGCCCCCACCTCTATTCAAGGAAGGATTTTCCAAGTTGGCATGAATGGATTCCTTGACCCCTCTCTCAAACCACCTATCTTCTCTGTCTAAAATGTGAACATTAATGTCCTCAAATGAGTGTCCTTTTTCCTTTAGATGAAGATAAACTGCTGACTCTGGTCCTGTGGTGTTACTTCTCCTGTGTTGGGCCATCCTCCTGTACAAAGGTTGTTTGGTTTCTCCAATGTAGAGTTCAGAGCACTCCTCACTGCACTGGATTGCATACACTACATTGCTTTCCTTGTGTTTTGGAGTTTGATCTTTGGGGTGTACAAGCCTCTGTCTCAGTGTGTTGGTGGGTTTGAAATATACAGGTATGTGGTGTTTGCCAAATATCCGTTTGATCTTTTCAGACACGCCAGCCATGTAAGGAATGACAAGGTTCTTCCGTTTACTCTGAGTCTCAGCCCTATCTGTCGCTGTTTTAGGTCTGGTAGACTTAGATTTGGTGAAGGCCCAATTTGGATATCCACAGGCCTGCAGAGCTGTTCTCAGATGCTGCTTTTCATTCTTTTTGGAATCCATGGAGGTGGGGATGGTTTCTGCTCTGTGTGACAATGTCCTGATGACTCCTAGTTTGTGCTGCAGTGGATGGTGGGAGTCAAACATCAGGTATTGATCTGTGTGTGTGGGTTTCCTGTAGATCCCTATTTCTACAGATGAAACTATGGTCTCCTTTGATGTGTCCTCCCTTTTCACCAGCATCCCCACCACTCATGCTCTATCCGCTGTCAGGAAGAGACTAGAAGAGGACAGCACCCTGGAAAGGAGAAGCCATCTCAACCCAAACCAGATCTGCCATCTTCTGGACCTGTGTCTTAACACCACTTATTTCACATACAGAGGTGACTTTTACAGACAAAAACACGGCTGTGCCATGGGTTCTCCTGTGTCACCCATTGTGGCCAATTTATACATGGAAGAAGTGGAGAAGAAAGCACTCAACACATTCCAGGGAACGGTGCCCACCCACTGGTTTAGGTATGTGGATGACACCTGGGTCAAAATCAAGGCCCAGGAAGTACAGGCCTTCACGGACCATATAAACACTATAGATGCCAACATTAGCTTCACCAGAGAAGACACCAAGGACAACAGACTGGCATTCCTAGACTGTGAAGTCCTCATTGGGACCGGTGGCAAGCTAGAAATAGGGATCTACAGGAAACCCACACACACAGATCAATACCTGATGTTTGACTCCCACCATCCACTGCAGCACAAACTAGGAGTCATCAGGACATTGTCACACAGAGCAGAAACCATCCCCACCTCCATGGATTCCAAAAAGAATGAAAAGCAGCATCTGAGAACAGCTCTGCAGGCCTGTGGATATCCAAATTGGGCCTTCACCAAATCTAAGTCTACCAGACCTAAAACAGCGACAGATAGGGCTGAGACTCAGAGTAAACGGAAGAACCTGGTCATTCCTTACATGGCTGGCGTGTCTGAAAAGATCAAACGGATATTTGGCAAACACCACATACCTGTATATTTCAAACCCACCAACACACTGAGACAGAGGCTTGTACACCCCAAAGATCAAACTCCAAAACACAAGGAAAGCAATGTAGTGTATGCAATCCAGTGCAGTGAGGAGTGCTCTGAACTCTACATTGGAGAAACCAAACAACCTTTGTACAGGAGGATGGCCCAACACAGGAGAAGTAACACCACAGGACCAGAGTCAGCAGTTTATCTTCATCTAAAGGAAAAAGGACACTCATCTGAGGACATTAATGTTCACATTTTAGACAGAGAAGATAGGTGGTTTGAGAGAGGGGTCAAGGAATCCATTCATGCCAACTTGGAAAATCCTTCCTTGAATAGAGGTGGGGGCCTCAGGCATAACCTTTCCCCTATCTTCCTTCCTGCTTTGTCTTCTGTGCCTAGGAAGATTAAGACCATTTCACAAGCTCAACAGCAGCAGGGTAATCTTAACGATCCTCCTTTAGATGATAAAGGGACTTAGAAACAAACATCTCAAAAATAACCATGACCTAGCCCCAGGTGCAAGGTCACACAGCCAGCCTAGAAACATATTTAAGGATTCCCTTACTAACTTTACTCAGACTGAAGAAGCTCCTTGGATAAGGAGTGAAACGTTTCCACTAAGAAAATAGAAATCCAGTTGACATGATTCAAGCCACAGACATTACTGTTAATGAAAGTCTGGCTGTCCATTTCAGCAATGAAAAATTATTAGCCCAACATGCTTTAAACATTGATCACATGCTAAATAGGATTTAATTTTATGAATTGTTTTCATAAATATTGTGATAAATGTGTCTCTCTGTGTGTGCCCATGTGTGTTTGTGAATGTGAGTGTGTGTATTCACATTTATTTTAATTTCTGAAGGAACAGGAGGAATGTACATTATAGAACCAGATGAATAATACATTACAGTACTTTATATAATAAAATAATTTGGCCTTACATGAAAGACAAGCATTCAGAACTATCTGTCCAATTCATAACAAAAAACATAACAATATATGAACACATGGGAGAGAATTTTAGAAAGTAATCAACATACTATCTTATACACATTTAACTATCTGAAATAGCAAATATATCTGCTTGCATTATATCCCTCAATGCTTTTTCTACGAACATTTTCTCCAAAAGAGATTTCATGTCTCTTTCCAAACCTTGGGAAAGAGAAACAGTTGCCATCCCAGAAGCCAAAGATCAAGAAAGCTGAGAAAAACAATGGCACCAGATGGGGGGACACAGGTATTTAAGCACACAGAAATAGAAGCAGGTTGTAATGGTATGTGGGAAAGACCTTGGGAGACGGGGCAAAGGGATGCTGCCAAGGGAATGGTCAGGTAAGAGAAGCATAGCCCACAGCTGGATAGTGGGCAGGGCAAGAGGCTCAGAAGAGACCCTCCCTAGTTCCTCAGGCTGTAAAGGAGATGCGGGGGGGGGGGAGAATTGAACTTTCAGACTTGCAAGATTCTTTCAATGTAGCTTTACAATAAAGTAGAATTAGCTCATCTGGTTGTGATTCCTATCTGGTTCATCCCGGGAGGCCAACACAGATGGCTAATGATGAGGCAAATCTTTGCATGGGACAAATGTGATAAATATTTGTCCAGTGAAATTACCTCTCGGTGGCATTTAAATCAAGCACATTGTTCTTAAAAGACCTGCAAAGTCTGCAGAGACATTTGCATTTGGTGGGGAAGGTGTCCAGGAGTGGACTAAATGAAATAAAGCGAGGGTTAATACACACAGAGAGAGAAAGACATGTACATGTACATGCACACACACATATTTGCAATTTTAAGAGTCCCCCGTTGGGGGAGTTGGGTGGTCATATAAATTTAAATAATAAATAAATAAGTAAATAAATAAATAAATAAATAAAGAGAAATACAGAAAGAATAGTATAAAAAACACATTCAGAAAGAGAGGAAAAATAAAAAAAATTAAAGGAACAAAAAAACCCTAAAAATTAACAAGTTAAATTAATGTAAATATAATGTAAATACATTGATAAATAATAAATATATCTAATTGAATATGTGATATATTTATTTATAAATATATAAATTACATACAGTATATCATGTAATAACATATCAAATTGTGCATAACATTTGTCTATTCTATTCTTGTAAAATATTATGAAATTTATGCCAAAGAGAAATGTATTTTGCCACTATTTGATTAGTAGGAAAAAAAACTTTTCAAAAAATGGATAAATTACATTTATAAATTATTGAATACAGGACAATATTACTTTTCCTTTTATAGTGCACGATATAACCAAAATTCCACAAAAACAGATTCTGTCTGATTCCACAGTTTTGGAATATAATTCAAAATAACATTGACATCTTTTTTTTTTAACAAGTATTTTATTAAGTTTAAAGCAAGAGTAAAAACTACAAAAAAGAAAAAAAACTACAAAAAGAAAAATAAAAAACTAAAAAGGTGTGAAAACACAATAATTTTTAAAGAATATTACATAAAGAAGTGACTTCTGACTTTCAACAAGAATATACAGCAATTTCCATAATCAATCCCTTATTCTATATCAGACCAGAATCAAAAATTTATTTCTATAAATCATTCCATTAGCACATTATAAAAATTACTAAATAGAATTGCTCCTTCCCTTTATATTAAAAAAATGAAATACATAAACCTCCTGATCAAGTTCCCCCCACAAAAACAATAATTATTTAATTATTTCCTTCCTACCACTATTCTATACATTTCTGTCCACTATAATGAAGATCAAACTAAAAAGCATATAAATTGTCTGCTCTTATAATTAATAATACTACATCTATAACAATCTTAATCATATTAAACCTAAAACCAAGCATTTATTGTTTATACTTTATTAATCTTAATCCAAATCATTAAAAGAAACAAAGTCAAACAAGCCCTAAAAGTAATCCAGATGAACCTTCTTAAAACCTTATCCCACTTCAAAATAAACTAAAGCATTTACATATTTCTACAGTACACACAAAGCATTTTTCATAAAGAAATCAGACAGTCCAACTGCCCCCCTTAAAGACTCCAACTTCTCAGCAAAAAACCTCCCATAGATAATGACCCCTTCCTTCCCATAACATTCCCTCAGAAAGACAATTTCACTTAAAGTTTGCAATTAGACCTGTCCCTTTAATTTCTTCCACTTGACAAACCAGTCATCATCTGGCATTTCAACAGAGGCTTCAGTCTCACTGTCAATAAAAAAAATTCAATTGTTATCAAGCTCTTCAATTTCTTCCACAACATCCCCAGCCAGATGACACATTTTAGAGCTGATATTTTCTAAACTGTCCCGAATATCTTGCATAATGAATCTGTTTAAGGTCTCGATGGAAGTCTGAGAAAGTCTGCTTGAAATCTTCGATGTCTCACGCAGTAGATTATGGCGCCCCCTAGGTACTTAACCAGTGAAAGTAGGAGATAATGGGAAGTTACCGAGACGTGCTTACACAAGTGAAAGTATGAGAACAAGCAGCTCCCAAGGGAAAGTGGCAGCAGAAAGCTGGAGATTCAAAACAGCAGATTCAACATGTAGGAAAATATTAAAATCTTCAAATTCTGTGCAGATATAATAATAACAGGGAGATGATTATTTAGTCTCAATCCTCCTTAGTATTTGGATGGGAAACAAGGCAAAACTTTAAAAGATTTTTAAAAATTAATCCCAAAAATAACAATAAGCACCAAGAGAGATCTCTTCTCCTTGCTGTCGAAAGCCTCTCTTAGGGTACATAAACTTAAAAAATATAAATTGGGTGATTTAGAAATGGGATGGCCGGCTTTAATGTCCCTTAAAGGCTACAGCGCGGCTTTGAAATTGTGACATCCCAGCCTCCTGGCGTCTCTTACCAGATTAGGGTAAATGCTGTTTAGAATCCTCTGGCTGCAAGACGCCGTTCCGGAGGACAGATGGGATGATTCCAAGTATTTTCTTTGTCCAGAAAAACACTCCAGGGCATCAGGAAAAACCTGCCTGAGCCCCAAAAAAAACTGCTGCATTGTCAGTTCTGCCCCCGGAGCCTGCGAGCACAGCTGTTCAGTCCACCATGTCCCCCACCGGAAGTCGAGAATCCAAAATAACATTGACATCTTTAATTTCAAAACATTTACTCAGACATCTATTTATATATGTTAAAATATTCTTCCATCAAATGATAAAGGTTTATAGTCCTGATAGTGATTATTTTAAGCTGAATCTAATTTTGAGTCTCTCCTATGTTGTTCTGTTCTATAGGCACTTGGCTTTAGCATCCTTGCCTTCCCCATCATTATGTAAGGCTTTCTTTGAGCTGGATGACTTCATGGACTTCATGATGCTGGTGACAGCTTCAAATGCTGAAAATGCATATGCAAATCTGCCCTTAAGATAATGTGAGAATTAGATTTACAAGCCTTGTCAGTGATATAAAAACATACATAATAGTTTGTATGTTTTTGGGACAATAGATTCAAGGGAAGCTACCTTATACAAAGACAGATTGAACCATCAAGCTCAGTATTGTCTACCTTAAGGATGGGGAACCCGTAACCCACCACTCAGAGCACCCCAAAGTCTGGTGGCAAAAAAGCTGACCCAATATGATTAAGGAGTGTGTTTGGGATTGGATTGGATGGGGATTAATTAAAGATCAGCTGGTAGTGTTCAGCCTCTTTGAAGTTTATTATTATCTGTTTTGATCCTTTAATACAAACCTCTCCCAAGTTCTGCAAAACTTTAAAAAACAAGGTGAAAGTGTTTGGCCACTGACACTGGATCATCGGACTGTTGGAACAGCAATGGCACAGAACCCCAGAGGACAGAACAACTGCCATTAAAGGACATGATCCTGGGGAAAAGATACTAAATACCTACTTTTTTGACCCTGAGAAACCCACATTGTTCATTCAAACCTTACCTTGGTGCTTATTTGTTTTTCAGTTTTGAAAAGTTGGTTGGATTAGTGCTGCTGGGTTTTAGTTTTGTTGCTTCTGCTAATATACAGTATATGGTTTCTATGGCTATTAATTAATAGTTATTAAACACGCACACAGAGCTCCCAGTCTGAAACAAATTTCCAGATTCAGGTACTGTAATTCATGAGTGGGGAACATTTATCTACAGATCCACCCTACCTTGCTCCCACTTCAGTTAGATCTTTTTGGGGGGTGGCATTTAAAATTTATTGAATTGATTTATACCCCAATTTTTTACTCTGCCACTTACTCAAATCATGTAACCAACCTGAAAAAGAGATGCATCTTAATACAGGTGTATTTTTCTAAAACAACTCCCAACCAGATTACATCTTCCCACCATATTGCCTCCTGCTGGTTATGTCAATGCTTCCTTTCTCCCAAGACTTTTTCTCTCACCCACTCTCTCCATTTTCCTGAAAACATCTTGTAACCCCAGGCCACAACCCACTAAAAGTCTGGATTCCTCTACCTTCTCCTGGTTCACAACTACAAAACAGAAAGATCAACACACCCCTTTAGAATTTCCCCATCAGCAGCAGCTTCACTGCTCCGGGAAAACACTCCTTTTAAAACAGGCTGAAGAAACTGATGCAGATCTGGCCAGGTGGTGTTTGCTGGAAGCATGCAGCTAAAAGCCGGATCCTATGAGGAAGCTGTTTTCTACTGATAATAAGCAGGTAGCCAGATGGCAGAGCATTTTCCCTCTTTCTGCCTTAGCCAAATGATGGTTTTCTTCTCATTCTTCATTAGGAGAGAATAGATGTGGCTTTCTTTTAATTTCAGTTATTCCCCCCCCCAAACCTCACTGCAGCTAATTCTTTTGCCAAAAATGTCAGGAATATCTCTCAGTGTTCCCACAGCACAAACCAGAATGTGTGAGGACAAACACTAGCCACAAATAAAATCTAGCTAATATTAATCCTTCCCTTTAAACACACAGACACACATTCATAAAGGGATTGGGTGTTTTTCCTTTAAAAAAAAAAGTATGAAGTAGCTGACAGATCTTTTTCCAGTTTTAACTTTTTGAAACCTGGAAAACATGCAACAGTGCCAGGTTCTTGACAGAGAGTTTACTTCCATTATTTACTACTTTCTGGAATGACTATGTAACAAAGCAATGTCATTTGTCCCATGGTCAGTTCAGGAAATGCCAGAAAGAGAAAACACCTCTGGATGAAGAGTCCAGTGTTGCTATAAGTGCATTAAACATTTTAAAGGTTAATCAAAGTTAGAAAATGTCTCTTGACTACTTTTTATGTTTTAAAAAAGAAGATCCCATTGCCGTTTGTCATCTGTAGTCTAGTGAACACTTCTCAAGATTAAAAGAAATATGAGACCTGAAAATTGCATGTGTATGTAACTTAGTTTGGATTTATTTGTGGTAGCTTTCACCACAATAATATTTTATAGAAGAGGTTTCTATCTTTGACATGTGGCCTTTGGAAATTTCCCAAAAAGAGAATATAAGCTTGAAACCCCACTGCTATTCTGCAAGACTGGCAATGATGAAATAAGTATCTTTTTAAGGTTTTTTTTCTGGGAATGCTGGAGCCTAAACCTGAGAACTTTATTATGCAAAGCATGTGCTTTCTCTATGAAATACAGTATGGCCATTTTCTCTTTTTTCTGGCCAAGCTAAATTTCTGTTCACTCATCAGCAAGAAAAATGTTTAAAGCCTGATCTTCAAATGGGTGTTTTTCACTTGCATACTTTATGTCTTTTTTAAAAAAAATAAAGAAAAAAATATTTGATAAATGTTTCCAAAAACAGTGTTAGCGATGGGGCCTTCAATTAATTACCTGTTTTATGTTGCCGTGTTTTTATCTTAAGAATTTCAGTCTATTATCAGTGTGCCTGTTTCAGTGGAGATGGATTTGGTAGAATCCAGCTCTCATTCATTTAATTCTTTTTAACAGTGTTGTTTTCTTTCTAGATATATGAATATGGGGGAAGGTTCAATAAAATGTAATTGAAACACTATGAGACTATTTATTTACAGCACTAGGCTACAGGACCAAACTACTTCTCTTCCCAATAGTTTTGCTTAAAAGATGTCTTCTTTTATATTGGGACAATTTTTGACTATATTTTTTACTATTACACCAAATATTTTTACTATTATCCAATGCCTAGGTCATGCATTGGATAACAGCCACAGTAATAGTGCTGGATGTAAAAAGCTGTAGGAAAATGCATAAAGCAGCAAAAATTAATAATCTATTAAATTTACAAGGAAAAGGGATATTTTTTAAATTGAAAGGTAAAGAAAAGTATCATTAAAAATTCAAGTGGCTGCATGCTTGATAGAATATGCTACTTTGAAGTGTAATCTAATGAGATATACAAAAGGGAATATTGGATAATCCTGGAATGAAGAAAGGAAAGAAGCATTAGTTACAAGAAAGCAAATGTAGTAGAAACAATAAGTGGAGTAATTGTTAAACAAACCTTTTGTGTAATTGCTGAAAAAAAGGCTCTTGGAGACAGAGTATGGTTAAATACTTCCAACAAATTTGCCATGCACCATTTGATACAATTTAGCCAATCATATCTGATTATGTGACAAAGAAAGAGCAGTAAAGCTAGTTCAGAGGAAGGGCAAAGAGACCTGAATTTTTAAAACACATTTTTTTAAAAAAAATATTGTAACAGTGAAAACTTGCTGAAAGGAGAGCATATGAAGCTTTCAAAACAGAACTTCAAGTATGCAGCATGTGGTCCTTATGAATGCTCATGGCTACTATTTCTTGGACAAAGTACATATGATTGTCACAGTTGAGGTTTATGGGTTTTATGTGGACTGAATTCAGCAACACCTTTAAAAATTTATAATTTAATCAATAAGAGCTTTTTAAAGGAAGGACAAATTTATAATATTAGAAGACATCTTGCTTTCACTTTCTAAAATATTACCATATTCCTTGAGTTTTTATATAGGATCTGCTTCTTCCATATATATAACATAATTTTTTATTGAATAAAACTGGTTTACTTGGGAAGCATTACATTTATACAGACTTAAATGGTTGAGTATTCCTGTTACTAGAGATATTGCATCTGTCTATCATAGATGCAATCTGTCCAATGGATATGTCACACAGATATAAGTAGAAGCTTATGTACCAGCTATCTAACTGAAAGTTAAAGGGTGAATGATTACACTGGGAAATGATTTGTATAGATTACTAGGGATTTTGAAGAACTATGCATTTCAAAGAATATTGTAGGTCACCAAAAAATAAGAGCATTCATACATAGATACTCATCATGCTGTTTGCTTTTAGTGTAATCAATATTATGCAGACTGCAGAAAAAGTGTAAGAAATAGTAATCCAGAGTAATTAAATGCATGAGATAAAAAAGAAAGAAAAAGAAATACAATTAAAATGTGTATATAGCAACCTCATTCACTAAACTTTCTGTGCTTTGGTGAACAAATCATGTTCCACCATGTCCATACACTGATTTATACATTGCCTTTTGTTATCTCTTTTGGAGGATCTCATTAACTGCATCCTACCATAATTTTCTCAGTCTTCTTCTAAATCTCATTCACTCTTCTTTCATTTTACAATTCAATCCTCATTATTTTTTCTATATGACTATACTAACTTCTTTCATAGTGGAGACTTACTGCTGCATTCAATCCACATCAATTGAACACCCAATTCTTCTTGACTCTCTCTCTTCTTGTTTTATCACACAACATTTTTAAGCACCCAACTGCTTCATTCATCTTTTATAACAGTCAATTATCACTTCCATATAGCAAAGTGGGCAAAAGTATGCAGTTATACACAGTCATAGTTTCCCTTCTTTTGAGAAACATTCATTTCTTGCAATAAATCACATACAATCCACTACAATTCTACAAGCATTTGGACATCTTAAAATTTCTCCATCCTATCTCCCATCTTTAGTGAACATTCACTGGGAGAATCAGTGAATGCTGCCACCTGCCTGCAAAATAAGCTCCCAACCAAGGCTACAAAGGAAATACCATACGGCTATGGCCTGGAAGGAAGCCCAGCCTAGAGCACCATAGAAGGTTTGGTCCTAAGGGTTAAACGTTTGTGCCAAAAGAGAAGAGAAGCATGCCAAACTGCATATGGGAGGAGGAGGTGATGGTTAGATATTCACAGTACTGCAAGGGATACAGAATCCTATATCACTCCACAACAAACTACTAAAACATAAAGCACTGCTTATTTTGATGACAGTGGAGAAAAGTATAACCTTGAAGTGTCGGTCTTGTGTTCTATGTCTAGATGAACTGTTGGATTGTAAACATATTCTTACATTTCTGTATATATAAATACAAATATATTTCATATTCATATATTAGAAACATTTGCACTTGCATTATGGCTCTGAAACCATGTTGTATTTCCTTGAAGAGTTTTGTTGACACCCTTCCTTTCTAGCAGGCCTTGATAGATAGCTGTGCCCATAGAAAGATAAAGTGTACTTTCCAAGGATAGCTTCTCCAGGGGAAATATATTTTTTATAACGGTCAAGGAGCCCTAGCAAGGATGGAAGGAAGTTCCTAATATGGAGTGAAGGAAGGAAATTCCTAATATGGAATGAGGGTAAGGTGGAGTATGGGTAACTGAGTAAGGGGTGGTCTTCTAGAGGAGGAGTTGAATGGAATCTATATAATGTGCTGTAGGAAGGGGGTCCTGCGCGGCCGCCCACCTAACAGCTTGCTGTCATTGCTTTTGCTCTTGGGTGAATAAACTCCTAACTTCATGCAATTGGTCAGTTTCTTTACTCCCGGCTCAGGAACGAACTTGGTAAGATAAAATTTACTTCTAACGTTTTGGCACCCCAGATGTTTTACTGAGCTAACCCAATGGAGTGGGTCCCAGGGGGATAACATACCCTGCCGGCACCGGGCCATTTGCCCAGAGGGTTTTAATTTTCCTGTGGGACCGCCCAGAAGGTAGTAAAGGGAACTTTGGGTTTTTTATGCCAGCCGATTGCATGAACCTAGGACAACTCCACAGTGGGTGAGTGCCTGAAAATGTTATTCCTTTTATAAGCCCAGTGAATGTGTGTGCTTGTTTCCTTTTATAAAACCCGACTGTCGACCAGGGCTGTGTGTCAAACTGGTTCAAGACGCCCCCGGGCCTCTGCTAGCTCTTTTGGGCGTTGACCAGAGTAACTCGGATAGCCAGTGGGACCAGGGCGATACGCGTGCCCGGACAGGTTGCTATTGAATGCATGAATGAACTATAACTGGGCAATTACCGCTTGTGAGCTAAAAGTAGAAAAAGGTGAATAAGCAATTGAAGACTTGGAAGCGCGCAGAGGGTTGGTACTCTAATAGGGAGTCTCTGGGTGTTTAGACACACCCCAAATCCGACGGGCACCGGTGCCATGCTTAGGGACACGAGTGGTTATGGGGAATACTAAGTCGATGGTACCCCCATCTTCCCCCTTAGGGGCATTGTTGAAGGCTTGGGATAAGGGGATTTTGCCCACCCAGCCAGGAATGAAGAAAAGACGTGCACGTGAGCTATGTATAGAATGGACTCAATATTTAGACACAAGCGGTAATGCAATCTGGCCTCCTATGGGTACATTTCACTGTGAGAAATTGAAGCTTCTTAAACTTCAGCTGAAAAGAAATAACCCTGATCAATTATCCTATTGGCATTGCTGGAATGAGCTTGCAGACCCACCCTCAATTGCCAGTGCTCCTGATTCCCAACCTTTGTTAGGAAGTCTCCAGGTGGTCAGGTAAACCCTGGTCAAGCTTGGGTACTTTCCACTATGAGAAACTTAAGACTTTTAAAACACTTACAACATGGTCATGCCAGTTAAGCTCAAATATTTGTGTAAGTATCTGTAACCAAAATGTTTTCTGTTTGTTAAGTATTAGTCTGTACATTTCTATCTATATTTGTTGAGGGAAATGGTGCAGGTTGTGTGTTTGTGTATGTCTATGTATGTATGTATGTATGTATGTATGTATGTATGTATGTATGTATGTATGTATGTCAGTTTGTCCCTTTAGGAGTTAAATGTGAGTCTGTCCCTTTACAGAACTAAATTTCTCCACAGTAAGGGAATGCTTCGAATTTTTGGAGATCCATAGCTCTGGCCAGGCTGTGGCTCTTCCAACTTTTTGGCTATGCAGCCCTTTCTGTTATTTACTGTGAATGGTTGGACATGGGATTTGATCGTGCCATGTGTCCAGTTATTTGCATTTCCTGTAGTTGTGTAAGTTTTGTGTTTGTTTTCTAAGTTGAGTACATACAAGAAGAAAGGTGAGGTTGTTTGTTGTTTACCATATAATCTTTATTATATGATATGTACATGCCATCTTGAATGTTTGCCACCTTTGGAAAGGGAAAGGGGGAAGAAAATTGATTTCCTGTGAAAGGTTGTGTGTGTATACATGAGAAGCTCTTTCTATCTGTGTTTCTATATCCCCTGGTTTGGTTTTCATTATGTTTTTTTTTTTACTCCAACTGGGCTACACTTATGTGTGTGTAAGTTTGTATAAATCTCCTGTTTGCTGATCAGGGCTGTTTGTCTGATTTCCTAGTTGCAAGTTAGGAACTGAAGACTGTATGTGCCCTGGTAGGCTGTGCTTGATGGGACTTGGGAGAAGGAGTGTGTGTTCTGACTGACATGGGATCCTAACTTTTCTCCTTTCCTTTTACAATGAGTAAAGCATGAATTAAACTGATGAATGTCATGGGAAAGGCTTGTGTGTGCCCTGATTGTGTGGTATGGTGTTTGATGTTTGAAAAGGTGTGTAAACTAATCAGTTGTAAGCTCTCTTTCACTCAGCTTGGAAATCATTTCTGCTAACTTGAGGTATGTCCCTTGTGAGTGGTTGGCTGGCTGCTGTCTCTCCAGAAAAGTGTTTAGAAAGAGAGGAGACCCTGCAAGGACAGCCTTCTGTTCCTGACATCTACATAGCTTTCTCCTGTCATTGTTTTCTGTGTGCCTACTCTCCTTGAGGTTCCCCCTCCCACTGACTGTTTCACTGACTGTTTGCTACCAAAGGACAGAAGAGGCGAAGAAGAAATCAGCTCCTATGCTGTGTCTGCTGCCTGCTCCCAGATAAAACCTGATGGAGCTCTGCCAAAACACCGAAATGCTGTTTCAACTTATTTTTGTTTTTTCAATTTAAAGACCGAGACTTTGGGAGGGTGTTGGAAAATAATTTGTTGTTTGCAGATCTATTGTTTGCCTCTTTGCATGTTACTTCTGCTGTAAGTAGGTAACCAATTTGATCTGTATGGAAGTAAGAGATGGGAATGTGAGGAAAGAATATTGTAAGTTGGGTGAGAGTAAGTTGAATGAAGTGAAGATGGAGATACAGGAATGTATTTGTGATGTTGAGATGGCTTGGGAGAGAGTTGATGTGGAGTGAATCACAGAGGGAAAAAAGAAAGGAAATTGTTATGTTTCCACTGTGCTTTGTTGCTGTGACCCCAACACCTGGACCAACGAATAAAGTAGCAGGATGAAAATAGGGGTGATCCTGCTGCACAAACATAAAGTTATACATTTGGGAACCACCCCATATATTTTTGTGTTTGCAAACACATATCTTAGAGCCCTTGAGAGATATGTTTTGACCCACACACCTTTCCCTCCAGAACCTTCTCATGTGTATCCAGTTTTGCCTGTCGCTGATTCTTCTCAACCAGCTGGCTCTACAAGCGACCTTACCCTTCATGTTACCTATACATTCTGGACCTGGAGGAGAACCTTTTCTTCCTTTAACTATAGGTGGTCAACAGTATCACTGCCTGGTTGATACTGGGGCCACTGCATCCTTACTAACTCACCCTCCCTCTTCCCCTACTGTTCTTTCTGGGAATTCTGATCACATTATTGGGGTTGGGGGATCATTCCTGTAAATGTTACTGACCCCTTTACAGTAGAGGTGGGTCCTCTCACTGTTGAACATGCTTTTACTGTTTGTTCTGAATCTCCTGTTTTTCTCCTAGATCGTGATTTACTCTGTAAACTCGGGGCAACTATTAAATGTACTCCCAATGGATTGATTTTGGACTTTCCCCTTCCCACGGTGCCCAAGCCGCAGAACTCATTGCCCTGACCGAGGCTTGCAAGGCTGCCCGCACCCTCTGTGTGACGATCTACATGGACTCTAAATATGCCTTTGGGGTTTGCCATGCTACAGGAGCCCTGTGGAAACAGCAGGGCTTCCTTACTTCTTCTGGTGCCCCCATTGCTCATGCTACCCTCATAGCCTCCCTTTTCAAAGCCATTATGCTCCCTAAGGCTCTGGCCGTAGTGCACTGCCTTGCACATCAACAGGGCATCTGCCTGGTTACAAAGGGAAACGCTTTCACTGATGCTACAGCGAAATGGGCCGCCATGCAGCCTCTATCCCTCTCTGTCACAGCTGCAGAGTTTCATCTTCAATTGTCTCTTCCGTACGACAATTTCGTTGAGAGGGGGGAGGTGAAACAGTGGCAGGCAAACTATGAGGCAACTTTTTCTGATGGATTCTGGAGGGTACCGGATGGAAGACCCTTAGCCCCTAGATGTTTGTTACACCTTCTTTGTCAACAGATTCATGCAAAGGGCCACTGTGGGACCAGGCCATTGTGGATATCGTGCGATGGGTATGGTATGCGCCTGGGGTTTACATGGAAGCTGAAAAAGTAGCACGTACATGTCTCACTTGCCAAGCTAACAATGCTTCCTCAAGACAAAAGATCCATAAGGGAGGGAGTCCCTGGGCCCAAAGACCTTTTGGGAAAAAAATTACAGCTAGACTATATTCAATTACCTAAGGCAAATGGCTTCGAACATGTACTTGTTTGCAGAGACCAACTTACACACTGGATTGAAGCCTTCCCTTGTCGACATGCTACTGCAATTGAAACTGCAAGACACCTGCTGAAGGACATCATTCCCCGATACGGCATCCTCTGTCTTAGATATGGACCACGGCCAAGTCTTTGCGGCACACATGATTACTCACATCCTGCAAGCTTTAGGCATCACACAGAACTTACATGTCCCTTATCATCCTCAATCTTGGGGGGGGGGTGGAATGGGCTAACAGGGAACTCAAGACATTGCTAGGAAAATTATGCCAGGAGACACATTTAAAGTGGCCCCAGGTATTGCCTATCGCTTTATTTCACTTATGTACCTAACCTTGAAAAGATGTGGGATTATCCCCATTTGAGTTGCTTTTTGGCAGGCCACCAGATGTTTCAAAAGGCCTGGACCCCCACTCCCTTCACCTAGAGAGGGGGGATTCTACGTTATTTTCTTATCTCCTCTCTATGTGCAGGTACTTGCGATCTCTATGGAAATGAAGTGCTCTACTCCAGACCTTGCCATTGGAAGAAACTCTTCATCCCTTTGAACCAGGTGATTGGGTGTGGATATCCTTTTGACAACACAAACAGCAGTTCGGGTTGCTGAACGAAACACCTGGCTTCATTGGACACACGTCAAACCAGCAGTCCAAGATCACAGCCCCCTTCCTGCCTCGGCCTCCCATCAAGCTCGTTAGGGATCCGGATTCTGACATTTGGGGTTTGAAAGAATGTCTTGGCTTATAATGCTGGGGACCCTCCTACTAGAGGTTTCTAAAGGGAATCCAGTCGCTATTCCCTTTGCTTCCTCAACCACAACTACTGACTGGACCATTCCTAGGTGTGCTATGGGAATATGCTTTCCCATGCACAGAGGGGGGATTGTTGGATTGTAAACATATTCTTACATTTCTGTATATATAAATACAAATATATTTCATATTCATATATTAGAAACATTTGCACTTGCATTATGGCTCTGAAACCATGTTGTATTTCCTTGAAGAGTTTTGTTGACACCCTTCCTTTCTAGCAGGCCTTGATAGATAGCTGTGCCCATAGAAAGATAAAGTGTACTTTCCAAGGATAGCTTCTCCAGGGGAAATATATTGTTTAATAACGGTCAAGGAGCCCTAGCAACGATGGAAGGAAGTTCCTAATATGGAGTGAAGGAAGGAAATTCCTAATATGGAATGAGGGTAAGGTGGAGTATGGGTAACTGAGTAAGGGGTGGTCTTCTAAAGGAGGAGTTGAATGGAATCTATATAATGTGCTGTAGGAAGGGGGTCCTGCGCGGCCGCCCACCTAACAGCTTGCTGTCATTGCTTTTGCTCTTGGGTGAATAAACTCCTAACTTCATGCAACTGGTCAGTTTCTTTACTCCCGGCTCAGGAACGAACTTGGTAAGATAAAATTTACTTCTAACAGAACAATGTGTTGAGTCTATGGGCTTTAAAAGTGATCTTCATCTGGGCCCAGAATTCAAGAGCAAATCAAAGCTAAAAGAGAAACTAAGACACCATGGCCAGTATGCTTAGGGAGATCCAACAAAGGTGTTCCAGCCCAAATGTTTACCCACACTGCCAGGAGGAAATAGATGTAAGAGCCCTTTTCATGGTAAGACAGTGGGGGAATGTTAGCAGCTGAATAAGAGAAATGGAGAAGGGCTGGAGAAGGGAAAATTGAAGCACTTCAGAAAATCACAGCTGGAAAGCTCCTGTCCAAAGCCACAGTGAGAAAACCAGACATTGCTGCAGCAGTTGGAATTCTTTGTAGAAAGGTGAGTGCACTAAACCGGGCACTGGACTGCAGTTGAGAGACATGGCAGGGGCGAGAGACTGGGCACTGCATATCTACCCAGCCAGCAGCTAGCCAAAACTGCATAGGGCTAGGGGTACATGGATGCTAACTGGGCAGAAGACAGGACAGACTTTAGGTACACAAATGGGCAGCTGTTTCTGTCTGGAGGTGAGGTGATCAACAAGGCAAGCAAAAAACTTCAGTTATAATCCTGTCATCCACAGGAGCAAAGTATGCCAACAACCTGTGTGGCTACATAAACTCTCTATAGACTTGGGGGAATTGAGCCAAAGGCAACCAGTTGTCCCACAGAGAGCAGAATGCATCCAGAACAAAGCAAAAGCATCTCTGTGTGTGAGATGACCAAGAAGGGGCTGTTTGAGCTAAGATACTGCCTATCAGTAGATAAACTGGCAGATGAACATAAGACTTTACCAAGCACACTCCAACTCTCTGCTTGATAAGATGTAGCTAACTATGAGGTAGCCTTTATCTACATGCCCCATTTATTTTCTGTAATAACTTTTTTTTTAAATCGAAGATACAAAAAGCTGCTCACTGGTCTTTGTTCAGGTTAGATTCCCATTCTTCAGAAACACCCTCAAATTGCTTCCTCTGATGCATTCCCAGTCTTTCTTAGGAACAAAAATCAGGTGACAGGATGTAACAATGTGTTTGAATTAGTTCTGCATATAAAGTAGTCAGGCATTGGAATGACTAAACCTGTACCTTAAACCAGATTTGCAAGATGAAAGTCTCACCAAATGGGAGGTGTTTATACAAGGCCACCATATTCATGAACAGCTGCCAGTTGAAAAAAAACGTATGTCTGACTGCAAGGGTTTGGAAAATGCATTCACAGAGTCATATATTAAAGTAAGTAGTTTATAAACTTCCAATTAGGAAAGAAACTGCCAGTGAAGGGACTATAGTTAGAACTATTCAGAGAATTTTCTGTGGAAATTATGGCACTTTTACCACATTGTTTGCACTCTCTCCACAGCATTTTGAAGCTGACTGTATGATTGCCTTCATGCCTGCTGACCTTGGAATAAGCAGGAAGAACTGTGAGCCAATCAATGCTTCCTCCAGCCAATCAAAGGCAAATAGAAAAACCATCAATCAGTGCTCCACCTCCTGAACAATGTCAGCTCCTGAATTTTAAAAATACCTCTGGTTCCACACAGGAAGAGGGGGAAAAAAACTTCCCTATCTTTTCAGTACATGCTGTGTACTGTGTACTGTGCCTGTTTGCGAAAGAAAAAAAAGTGAGCTTTTGGTATGATGCCAGCAAGACATCCTTCTTCCTGCATAGAAATTTCTATTGAAAGCTGTGACAGTGGCATGATGTGACAGTTTTGCTGCCAAAAGCTTTTCCAAGCAATCATGCCTTTTATTTATTATATGTATTTTTATGAACGCCCACTCATCATGTGACTCAGGGCCACCATGTAAAATTTTAATGGCCCAGTTCCTGCCATGTTCTTAACCCAGTTAGGTATTAACCCACAGCTCCTGCTTAGAGTGGTTCTGGCAGCATGCATTAACTGGGTTAAAAATCACCATTCTGGAAGTACAGAGTCCCCATTAGAACATGCCTCTTTCTCATGAGCCCTTGCTCTAGGGAAGTACTGACAAAGCTTCATTCCCTCCCCTTTCCCTTTCACATGGGTCAGGCAGAAGATTCTTTTGGAATTGTTTCTAACCCCTTTACCAGAAGTGGCTCTAAAGGGCCCTGTAATTTTTTCTGAGTAACAAGTTATGTGTTGCAGCATCTGTACTTGTGCGTGTTTCTGCCATTCCCTTGTGTTGCATTTGTAAAGCACAGGGCACACTGCAGATCACATGATGAGGAGAGAGGAGGAAAAGGGGCTTAGAATGGAGGGGTCAGCAGCATTCCAAGTTGCTGTCCAATGGCATCTCCCATGGAGATCCACTGGGAGATTTTTCCTGAAATGCTGACCTCTGCAGCTCTCAGCCAGATCTAGCTCATCTGCCAACTCAGTCTTTCATCTGCTGCTTCTCTTGCCATACCGAATTTGGTTCCATTCTGTTCAGTTTTCTGAGAGTTATCCTGCTGGTGGACAGATGGATAGGAACAACTTGAGCCCCTTTACACAATTTCTTTCCAATATTCCATTGGGTTGGAAAGGATAAAAAATGGAAACTGGCAGTGTGCCAAGCTCTGATTCACAGAAAGATTGGAACTCCCATTCATTCTGGCTGCTTGTCCCTACTCTTGGCCTTCTTTCAAATCCATTTCTCCCGTCTTCCATGTTGCCAATACCTGTTCAGCATCAGCCACAACACTGCCACTTAGGACAAAAGACAAGCTGTCAGAGTGCTGAAAAGCCTCTGAATGCCTTCCCCACATCCCAACAATCAAGCCAATGAGAAGAAAATCATTTAAAGGGGGGAAAAACAATTGAAAGTAAAACAGTCTTTAATGAGGTAGACAACAGAGAGAGCCATCTCCTCTCAGATGTCCCAAGCTGCCTAAAGGAGCCCAGAAGGGGGCAAGAAAGGGCAAGAAGAACATGCATAAGTAAGCTACAACACATCCTTGGCGTCTAGGACACACAGCCAGGATAAGAAGCCACTGGACACCAGGTGTCTCTTCAAAATAGAGCTGCTAGAATAGGGTTTCCCAAACTGTGAGATGTATCTACCTTGGGGAGGTGCAGACAGAGTCCAGGGGAGGTGTGAAGAACCTTTTAGTTGTACATTGTTACAGTAAATCCACCTTTCCCAAAATACTAGTTTCAAGTGAGTAACGTGGTGGAGGAGGCACAAAATTTGCTTTTTGGTTTTTTATGTCTTTATTAAAAATAAAGTTCCATTGTGTTGTTTTCATTGTTCATTTGGGTGTTTGGATTTTTAAGGGAGGTGTTTACATTACGTTTACACTAAAGGGAGGTATGATGGCAAAATGCTTAGGAATCCCTGTGCTAAAGGGTTGCTTATGTACACCTAATTTGGAGGTGTGTTGATGTTTTCAGAACATAAGCATGAGAGGATCCACTGCGGGTTATTTCCTAATTGATTTATTTTCTGGTTGTAACTTCTTGAAGTTTCTGCAAGGGACTGATTTTGGGGGGCAGCCCTGTAGCTATTGGGCATTAGAGAGAGATATTAAGTGACTACCACAATTCCAGGAGTGGAATTCAAAATGACAGCTGTTTTTAACTCTTCTTTCTCTATAGTTCTTTTTTCTGGAAGAAATAAGTAGGCAAAATAGGGCAATTGTTTTAATCTGATAGTGCCATTATATGGTTGAGTTAGTTTAACTGAGTATTAGACTGGATCTGTTTGGGGATAACCCTCAGGATTAGTTGAATGGGTCCACTGACTATTTATAGTATCAATCGAAGAGAATATTTATAGTATCTCCACAACATACTAATCCTCATCACTATCAACAGCTGGCCAAAAATTTGAGCTGTGCTGTGGGCAAACTGAAAAAAAATCATTTGGTTGCCAAAGGAGGAAGATATCATGGGAAACACACGAGTGTAATGTCAATACCAGAATGGCATCAATACTGAGGCTTGAGTCAATGTAGACGAACTGCATTTTTTGGAATGTGCAGAGATCTCACTGCCCTGCCCGCAAAGAACAGAAAACAAAACAATTCTTAAGTGAAGTCAAGGAAAAAATTAGTGTTGATCTATTGATTAGAAGAGAGTTCTGAACTGTAATCTCATCCTTTGAGAACCGTTGACCTTGAAAACTATAAACAGATCTAAGGAATTATTGAAACACTTCGGGGTTAGTGCAAGACATTCAAGAGATCATCCTGATTCTGCAATTGGATTTGAAGTAACATCTTTGTGGGCTTTATGTCTCTTTTACTTAGTCTATTCTTTATTGCATTCTTCCACTGATAATATGCACCATTCCTGGCTATGATTGGATTTCTGAAGCATGGCAAATGAATGCAAATGCAACTTCAGATCAGATTATCTAAAGAGCAATATACCAAAGGTTCATATACCACAAGTTATGTTGACGATGAGAGGTTAGAGGAACAGAAATTGAAAGAATATTATGACTTTCTTTTGAATTTCACTCTAAGTGTGCAGCTAATGGTTGATCAGGAAGTTAAGAAGCATTCAAATATTTTCCCCAGAAGGAAAGAGGAACACCTACTAATTTTCTCAAATGTAAGTATCACAAATAGTGTATTTGTGTGCATTCTTTTTTCATGTTTGTCAGAATGATCAATCTTGGGATTGAAGACTAGGATATTAATAAATTAGTTAATGTAAGTTTGATGTACACCAATTTGGGGTAAGGCACTGGGGTAGAAACCAGGAGACTGTGAGTTCTAGTCCCACCTTAGGCACAAAGCCAGCTGGGTGACCTTGGGCTCTGTGTGACTTTCTCTCAGCCCTAGGAATGAGGCAATAGCAAGCCACTTCCAACAACTTGTCAAGAAAATTGCAGGGACTAGTCCAGGCAGTCACCAGGAGTCAATAATGACTCAAAGGTGCACGCATGCGCACACACACACACACCAAGGTTTGTTCATATATCAAATTTGTCAGGTTATTATTGCCTAGCACGTAACACTGTTACTCTTAATTGTGTCTCATTTTGTTTTCAGCTCCAGAAAGTAGCATCCCACATTACTCAGAATTCCATGGTTCAATAAAAATGACTCCAGAAGCTTCACAGTGGAAAGACTTCAATTGAGGGAGGACTCAGAGTTTTTGTAGGTCTTCTGAGATACTCATTTACCTCTTCTTGCCCTTATTTGCCACTGGAACGTTTGAAGAAATGTGCAAGAGAGTGAAGAGTTAAGGCTAATTTTTTATGAACTTTATTGACATTTCAAGGAAAGGATTTTTTTTTCTTCTGAAAAAAATTCCAAAATGTTTTAGAAAGATTCAATGCATTTTAAATAAGATAGATGTACTTCCCCATCTGAATAGCCAGAAAATGACGTTATACATCTCTTATAAAAAGCAAGGTATTTTGTTTTTCATTTTGATAGAGCGATGAAGATATATTCAAGACATATATGGCTGCTGCTGAATTCAAAGCACTCTGGACCTGCTCACATCACCAGAGCTGGTCATATCCAGGTATATGACTGCTACTTATACCAATGCTTATGGTAACTTACAACAATATGCCAACACATTCTTCGAGTGTTTCGTTAAGCAATTTCTCTGAGCAATCATGTAATCTGCTGCCGTATAGAGATTGGTCGTGTTTATTTTTATTATTTTATTATAGTTTTTAGCTTTTATTGATTTTAGTATGTTATGTTACATACTATACTGAAAGCACTGTTGAATATAGACAAATAAAGTACTGCATTCCAATCAGGAAGTTAAACAAGAGGGCCTTGAATTCAGTTCTATGATTCATACATTCTGTGACTTTATACATAATTATTAGTAATTATGAAATTAATATTCATAATAATTAAATATTGTTATATTATTAAATCATTAGTATTGTATTATTATTAAATCCTTATTATTAAATGATTAAGTTATAATCATTCAGTTCTATGATTCTATACATCATTTGTGAAACATATGAAAATGTATATTGTATATTGTTGGTTCCAACATTACAGTCAGTATAACCAAATCTTAGAGATATTGAAATATACATTGCTCATATGCTCATATACATTGCTCATTGCTCATATGGAGCATCTTGCTTCATCATTCCTGTTTGTTCCTTTTTAGTAATTCTATTATTTACATTTAAGATACAGAATGCAGAGTCATGCTGATTTGGAAATAAGTTCTGTGGATCACTTTGATTTACTTCTGAAAAACATTCATAGGACATTGTTGTTAGATGTTTAAAATTAGATCTTCTATCTCATTTGATATAAGAAATTGATGTCGTAGAATTAATCTTGATCATCTTCACGTGTTATTTGTTCCCAAATTATCCAAGGTTAGAAAAAGACATTCAATATAATGCACTTGATGAGGTGCTTTCTCAGCAAGTTTTGAGAATGCAGGCTAATTGGCTCAGGTACTTATGAATCTGCAATGAGATTATTAATGAAAGCTATATTAGAAGACTTGCCATGTGGTTGGTCTGCATGGTTTCTTTCAAATTCTACAACTTTCTTTTGAAAGTTGTCAATGTCAAACTACTACTAAGAACATAGAAAGCTATGGTTAATACAGGGATATCACCTCTGAAATCTAAAAATTTGTCTTCCTTCCTACGTCCCAACTTGACCTTGTTTGTTGTTCCTGTGACTGCTAAGAAGCTGACTTCCAGTATTAAATCTATACGCTACTAAATCTGGAATCTAACTTTTGGTATAGAACCTTCAAACAATATCATAGACCACATACAGTAGTTGCAGAAATACATACATAAAATTAGCCTGAGGGGAGGGAATTCTTCATAACATCTGACTTTTCACACTGCACACTTAATTACAGTTCCCAACAGTTCGTGCGGAACACACACGTTTTCCCACCTCTTACTGTGTCAAGACTCCTTTTGATGCTTCCTATTAAGACCATGTAAGGATATTGTAAGTGTTGAAAGTCTAGGAGCCACTTCAGAATGTTCCTCTGACAGCAATTTGCACTATTTCTTTATGAAGCTCCCTATTCCATTGTTTGCATATACCATCCTGCTATATGCAAATAGAATCAAATTCTGTCATGA
Source organism: Charina bottae (assembly GCA_023362775.1). NCBI lineage: Eukaryota > Metazoa > Chordata > Lepidosauria > Squamata > Charinaidae > Charina > Charina bottae. The sequence goes on along the minus strand of JALMGJ010000005.1, from coordinate 65,780,339 downwards.
TCCCTTACTGTAGCCCCAGAGACAGTTAACATTGTCTCAATGTTCTAGATTCCATACCCATGAGGGTATGTCAGCTCAGGTTTTTCACATAAACATCAATTTTTATGTGTGGTTGTGCACAAGTTTTGTTAATATGTTAAACATGTGAATATTGAGACTTATTAGCATTTTTCTTATGTTCTTGTATAAACAAATTGTTTGTATTCATGGATTTAATAGTTGTGTAACCTTTTTTTCAGCATGCTGCATGGTGCTTGTTGGGACCACAGGGTCTCAGAGCCAATGTAAAGTTAAGATGTTAAACTAGGATAGGAAAATCCAGATTCAAATCTATCTTTAGCCATAAAAGCTCACTGGATGACTCTGGCTAGTCATTATCTCTCATCCAATCTTATTTCACAGGTGTGTTGCTGTGGGGGGAAAAACTATTCTTATATATGTGTTTTTAAGCTCCAAAGAAAAATGGGATATAAATCAAATAAATATCTGCTGAAATTCAGCAAACTGTGACATCATGAATGGGTTCACACATTACATGTAGCTACAATTTAACAATCATATTATGGTGTAGTGTAATGTGTGAATCCAGCCTATGAATCCCCAGAGAAAGCACTATTGCCTCTGTCTTATTGTGTGGTATATATCTACAAGGTAAGACAAAAACTTCCCCCAAGTAGCAGTGTATAAAATTGTAGCCCAGGAAGTCTTGAATGAATGAAATAACTAATCTGTTAGCAGGAGATTTTTTTTAAAAAAAAACATATTTATGGAAATTATTCTTTTATCTGAGTTAACATATAATATGTTATATATGAAGAGCATGTGTATCTTCATTAACAAATGGGCTGGTGTGAGAAACTTTCAATGTATGCAAAGTAAAACAAAGTACTGCCAAGACATTGCAATCAGAGATAATTAGGAGTCCAATAGATAATTGGGGGTGGGGTGGGTAGGAAGATAACTGCATTAACTGATTTTATGTTTAACTGTTTAACTGGATTTATGTTTAACTGTTACAGTTATGAAAAAAAACTCATAAAAAGCTTTGGAAGATTCTTCTTTTCATGCTGTCAGCATACTGTTAGCTAAATGACTTTCTGAATAGGTCAACTGAAAAATGTTTTCTTTCATTCTTCTGTGTTGCTGGCAAAGGTATATTCCCTTTGTCAGCTGTTATTGCAAAAATCTAGCTGTTGTGGACAGGATACTTTTGCTTTCTTCACTGGGAACATCAACAATTATTTCTTGTGCCTAGCAAAGGGGATTTCCAAAAAATTGATTTCACTTCTGAATATGCATTGTCTTCATATCACATCCCATTAGGTGTTATTGTTTAACCCAGCAGTTTTTCTTATGTGGCTTTCCAGCTGAAAAGATATTAAACTAGAAATATTTTATAAGACCATATCTCTACAGTAATCTACCTGGCCTTTTGGCTTATATTTGACAGTTGTCATCTTTGTAAGCTCTGAAGCATAGTTGGCTCCAAGGCAATTTCCTACTTAAGTTGAAGGACAAAATTTTGTCCACTCCTCTTTCCACATTTAGAAAGAAACTGGACTTAAAAAAATAATCTTATCTCCCTATAAGTGAAGAAATGGCACCCTTCAGTTTATACCAGGTAATCAAGGCAAATATATGCCACATACTGTCCTCTATACTTGCCACAGGGAAAATGGGACTGTTAAATGTCAATCTGCCTCCTGAAGTAGCTGTCTAATCTGTCTAATAGTAGAGCTGTTCCTGCTCTTCTGTTGGAGCAGAAATGCCCCCCTGTCCCTTACAAGGATGAATGGCACCCAATGCCAAAAACATTGTGTTTTGGCACACTTTGATGTACTTAGTCCTAGTCTTTGGCTGGGACTGCTCTTTGAATATTTTCAAAATACATGTAATCCTAATGACCATGCAGAGATTATTTGTGGAGAGCAAATCTGAATTTTCTAATGAAGACTCTGCAGAAGAGAGATGAAGCTTTTCCTCTCTCAAAAATGTTGTGATAGGAGAACAATAGCTAGGTACATTTCTGCATATGATGTAAAACTGGCAGAGTTTTGTCTGACTCATTAAAAACTATCCAATTTATACAATGGCTACAATTGTACCACAGCAGGAATTAACTACCTATTCCTTTCCATGGCTCTTCAGCAATGCTACACTGAAATTAGTGCCAAGCAGAAAGAATAATCCTACATTGTTTCCTATTAATTCTTACTAAATTAGCTGAAACAGAGTTTGCTTTAATAATTCTTTCAAAGGGGGAAAAGTCTTTTGTAAAATATACTGGTGTAGGCTTTCACAGCTGATACAGTATTTGTTGGGGTTCAGGGTTTAGTAACCGTGATCTAGAGAACAGATTTCCTGACATTTCACCAGTAGCCATGGCTGGCATCTTCAGAGGTAAAGTGGTCGGCTAAGCAGACCACAGGCAACTGAGCAGGGAATGACTGGGCTCCTGTTTTTATAGCCTAGTGTCCTGACTTCTGATTGGCCTTTAGCCGAGCTTGTTTCCGATTGGTGCAGGTTGGTGAGGCCTGGTCTCTAATGGTTCTTTGTGCGCAATCCTGATTGGTCATTTGAAGACGTTTTGGTAGATGGATGTGGTATTCTCTAATTTAAAAAATAGCTAAGAATATGTGTGAATGTCCTGCCTGTTATGGTACATCTATCTTTCCAACAGTCTGCAGCTTCCTGGGCTTCTTGTGCTTCTATTAAATCTCAGACGAAGTCATCATTGTGAAAATTCTTTCACCGGGCTGTCTCTCTCTCTCTCTCTCTCTCTCTCTCTCTCTCTCTCTCTCTCTCTCTCTCTCTCTCTCTCGTAAAGCAGAAGAGAAAAAAGAACGAAAAAGAAAAACAGAGAAAAGAAACAACAAAAACATGTTGCCTTTTAAGAAATAATTCAGCCTAATTTTTAAACAAATCATTAACTTTCATTCTCTGAAATGATATTTATCAGTACTTTTCATTATCTTGATAAAGAGCCAGATCATAAAAGAGAAAAAAAACACACATATACTGTATGTAATGTGGGGTAGCTCTACCAAAAAAGTTTTACAAAGAACATAAAAAGTAACACAATAAAGAATAGAAGAAACCGAGAAAGAAAGAAAGAAAGAAAGAAAGAAAGAAAGAAAGAAAGAAAGAAGAGAAAAAGTGCAGAAAGAATAAAAAGAAATAGAAAGAAGAAGCTTCTGATTTTGCAGCAAATATAAGTACAATTACAAAATTACCTCTTATTCTATGATTACAAAAAAAAAGGCTCAGCAATATAATTTATTTCACTGTCTTCCAAGGAGCTTCCATAATATATTTCCTTATGCCCACTTTCCATTCATTCTATTGGGAGATCAATCTACTTTTTCATACAAGATTGTACCATCTCTTCCTGCAGTCTTTCCACTTTCACTGTAGTTACTTTCACTTATGGTAATAATCTATCATGCACTCTAATTCTATGAATTTCCAATAATATAAAATCAAGATATCAAACCTTTTTAAACATTCTCTTGTGAGTCCAGTAAATGTTTGAAAGAATAGATCATGGAATTATCTTTATTTTAACATCATAAGAAATATACTTCTTTAAGACCGTATCCATTAATTAATTAATACTTCATATTCCAACTCATTCTTCAAGGTACACATAGGTACTCCATAACAGTGAAACTTTTATTTATTTTAAAAATACTTTATACTTAAAATCATCTCAAACATGTTAACATGCTTCCAAACTATTAATAATTTAATAATAATTAATAATAAAATCTAATACAAACTAAACTTAAAGCAAGAAAAGAGAATAGAAAGAAGTAAGAAGTGCAAGAAAAATTAAAAAACAGAGAAGAGAAATATATAAAGAAGTGACTTACAATCTTCATCACAACAATAAATACAAACAAATTTAGTGACTCTTCACCCCCTCTAAGGCTACAAACATTTACTCTTCATCCCATATCCCATCTTTTATGTATAAACAGATCCATAAACCTGTCAGATTTCTCGTATGAAATTAGCAAATTGTTTTCTCTACAAGGCACAGCCAGGTGGCCAGATAACAACTGTCACGTGTGTATTGTTTTGGCTAGTTTGCATGGGAACAAGTCCTCCTGATTCCTTCTGTGGGAAGCCTTGCTCTGTGTAGAGCAAGGGAGGGGGGGAATCACATGCTTGCTTAGATGCAGCACTGCTATGGCCTATGCTTTAGGCGTGGTGTGTGTCACACCTAACTCCCAGCCAATCAGAAAGCTGGAAGAACTGAATATCTAACCATGCAAAATGGTGTTCTATGCTTCTTGACTTCTGTCCGGTCTTTTAGCCATGTTCGTGTGTGTGTTCTACTTCTGAGGACTGGGAGGTGCGTAGCTATGCCTGGCTGTGTGTTTAGGCCATGGCATGAGCCCTGGCCCTGGAAACAATACACGAATCTCTGCTTATGAGTTTGTTTTTCCTTTTGCAATGCTGTACCATGTATATTCAACTTTGCTTTTATCACAAGTAAAGACATTTTAGCCATAAAAAGCTGCACTCTGTCTGTTTACTATCAAGCCTCGATTTTTCCCTTTAAACCAGCGTACATCCTATCAGGTTATGGGCCCAGAGAGAAATTTGCATTTTCTTTGCTGCGTTGTTACCTGGCTGTAAAAGGGAGTTTGTTTTTAGAGGCTGATTTCAGAGTAAATAGTTAATGAGCAATTTTCAAATGTGATTAGAAAGTGAGGCTTGCAAACTTAGTGTCATTTAAAAGTCTCTGCCATGGTTGCAAGCAAGTTGGCTAACCCCATCATCTCCCAGCATTCAAACCCATGGAAAACCACTGTCCTGCTGTCTCCTCACAAGGAGCAGCCGCCTGGAACATATGTAGGTGATCTCCTGTCTCTCCTTATCCGGAAATGTTCCAAGGGACCAGTCTACTCATTGGTTCCTTGGTCTTTGCCGTGTCAGCTCCATTTTCACAGAGCTGTCTTCGGTTTGCCATACCTCCCCCAGAGGTCAATAATTTGGGAGTTTTTAGATGCAGCTAAAGGCATCGAGACCAAATTGTGAAATCTAGAGATGTTTTCATTTAATATAATGCTTTTTTGCAATTTTAGGGAGTACAAATTCCTCATGTGATAACTTAAATAATTTAAAAACTTGATGGGCCATAAGCCAATCTAAAATATTAATACCTCTAATTATTAGGATAATAATAGTTTTTATTACCATCATCATCAATTTTCAGCCTGGAATTATTCCAAAGTATAAGATTGTAGTGTGTGTGTGTAGAGACAGACACACACATTAAGCCATTAAGAAAGAGAAGAGCATGGTCACGGTGGGGAAGAAGACTCCCAACCTTCAGTGTGTTGTATTGCACTCAGTTCTTAGCAATAATTCATGAGATGTAGTAATCTTGAACAACATTCTACAACAAAGCATGTCACTTTGAAAAACAAGCCAAAACAATTTGTGGAGCTAAATTTCAACATCTGAAACATGTAAAGTTAGATTGAACTGAAGCTTTTCATCAAGCATCAGCCAAAGTGATAAAACATCTTATGAACTCTAATTGCTTATCATGAATAGCAAGAAAACGCTCAATATAGGAGAAACTCATATTTGTTTCATAAGTGTGCCAAAAGGAAGAAAAAGAAGGAGGAGGAAGAGTCGTTTCATTTTTTTTGGCAATCCTATGCTGCATTGATGACTTGATGGATGTTCTTAAACTTCAAGTTATAGAGGAAGTGAAAGTATTTCGTTTTTGTGCAGTTCACTGTGATAGCATCACTGATTTAGGAAATGGCTTGTCTATGTTTAATTAATGTTAAACTATGAAAGAATTGGATTTTTTAAGCAATTGATAATCACGTCAAAGACATCTGGGGTTATGAGAATGATTTCTTGTTTGAATAAAATGGACTTGCATGGGAAGAGAGTGTTACAGACAGTGTTCCACAGATGTGTGGCTGTCACTACATTTGTTACTGATGACAACTGGTCTCTTTGTATTTGGATTTGAGAGCATATCATAAAACCCTTTTGTTTCATTCAGAGGAATGGTAGTTTTGCAAAGGGCACATGCTTTTTCAGACTATTTCAGCTGAAAGATGAAGTGGAAATTTTCTTTACAGTCCAAACATTTCTATTTTCACTGGCATATATGGCAGATATTTTTAAATTTTGAATAACCTCAATTTAAATATGGAAGGAAAGAACACTGCAAATATACCACAGTAACATTTAAAAAAAACCTTTAGAGCAGCCAAGCTTTTTTCCTATTTTTTTTAAAGCATTCTTGAAAAAATCCTGATGGAAACATCAAAGGCAAAAGGAGACCCCAAACTTAGTCTTTTTCTATGTTTTCGTCACTCACTGAAAATGAAAGTTATCAGAATTTCGAACAACTTTTCTGGCAACCCCATTCATAAATTAGTATACAGTCATTCAACACTGATATTATTTACTCCCAGATGTATTGCTAGAACAAGCACTTGATATAAAACATAATTGGAGTGCAAAAGATAATTTTGAAAACTCTATCTCGAAGGAATTTTGGTTAAACCTTTTTCAATTTACCTAAAAGTTAAAGAAGAGGAATGTATTATTCTGTCATTTTCTTCCATATTCCTCTGCTTTTCAACTTTACTCATAAAAATGAAACAAAGGAGTTTACTCAATGTCAGAAACATTATGTGCTGTGCAAGTTATTCTTTCAAACCTAGGGCCCCAATTTACAATAAAAATGCAACACCATCCTTTAGATTAATTTCAATGTATTTTTGCTATTTTGTATAAGTTGAATTTTTTTGTTTTTACAAGAAAAGCAATTTGTGCTTATTTTAATTAAAATACATAATATATATTACGCTTGTTTAATGAATTGCATATTTTGTTCAAAGGAACCTTTATTACATGAGTGGTGGGAAAGTACGGGAGAAACGAGGAAGGCACATCAAGCAAACCCTCATCGTGACCGTTTTCCACCCGGAAACCTATGCCCTCATTGTGGGAGGTTGTGCAGATCCAGAATTGGCCTTTACAGCCACTTACGGATCCACGGTTAAGATTTTACCCCGGAAGACAATCTTACTCGGCTACGAGTGATCACCAAGAAGAAGAAGAAGAAGAAAGGTGGGAAAGTGTGAGGGATTCTGAGGAATCAAAAAGAAGCATAATGCCAAAATGTTGGGGAACCTCTTCTGGACACCAATAGCAGAAGAACCTTCACTATGCAATTCGTAGTTTCTACTTATGAGAAGCACAGCATGACAAAAGAAAAGTCATACAGCAGGCAATGGTGATGGTGATGGTGATGTGTATATATGCACTCAGAATCTGCTGCACTAGATGGTTTTCCATTGTATCCTTCCTGTCTCTGGATCCCTCTGAAAGAAAAGAAAACTTAAAATTCACTTCCAGCTCTCTTCTCCCACAATGCACTGAGGTCCAGATTAGAATTCCATGCCATTATCCTACACTGACCCATCAATTTGTTTTTTCTTGGGATTGGAAATAAGGCACTGCTCACAACACCTTCCATGGTTTCCATTGCCCTACATCAGCCTGGATGGGGGTAAAACCTAAAGGAGCAACAGGGCTACCTCAATTGCTGCAGATGTAAGTTGCAAATACCCAAATGCCCAGATGGTAGCAAGGATGGGAGGAGGACGCAGGAAGTTGGCAGCCACTTTTTTTTTTGAAGTTGGCCTCAGTTGGAGGCCTGATCCTGGCTAAATTGCATCTGAAGTGGCCACTTTATTTTATCTAATCTTTGCCTTGACTCCCTGACAACATGGTGACATAAAAATGCAAACCAAGCACCACAAACCCATTTACATAATGAGCAGCAAGTACTTTATCTTATTTTAAAATTTTATTCCTGTTGCCCTACCCCCTCAAAATAACCAAAGTTCTCTTACTGGGTTAAAAATTATTAAAACCATTAAACACTAGGAAAAAAATAAAACCATAAATGCAATAAAATGCAAGTAATTAATAACTCAGGAATGATATAAAACAGATAAGAGCCAGTATCCATTCTAGAAACTTTCATCCACTTGAACTTTTAAATGGTCATGTTTACAGTCACCAACATTATTTTTAGCAGCTGCATATCTTCTGGAGTAACTTAAATTAGTAGTAAAGTCTTGACACAAACAATGGGGCTTAATTTGACTGAAATTATCTGTTCACCTAAGGCCAAGCTGCATAGAAAGGGCATGTAATATTTCTTTGGGCCCAAGCATTACAGTTGGCCAACTCAGTATATCCAAATACAGCTTTGAAAAACAAAAAAAGTGATCGTGTGAATAAAGGACAGGGAAGAGGAGTTGCGGGAAAGAGAGATCGATCACTGCTTTACTTCTCTTCTACAGCTCCCATCCTCCAAATGTTTATTCTCACCTCCTGCCATTATTTGGGTTCTGCAAGACACCGAGAATACATTGCACTAGCAGCTGTTCACTCCCTCGTGCTCACCCACAGCTACTTGCAATCCAGCAATGACACATTGCAAGCGGCTTAAAATCCAAATTATTATGCAATCACCCCAAAACAAGGTTCTTTTCTTTTACACACCACTATGTTGGGAGCAGGGGGCGCGATGGCTCAGTGGGTAAGACGCCAGGCTTGTCGATCGGAAGGTCGCAAGTTCGGAGGTTTGAGACCCGAGCGCCGCATGACAGAGTGGGCTCCTGCACTCGCCCCAGCTCTTGCTAACCTAGCAATTCGAAACCATGCAAATGCAAGTAGATTAATAGGTACCGCTTCGGTGGGAAGGTAACAGCGTTCCGCGTGCGTCATGCTGGCCACGTGACCGCAGAAGCATCTTCGGACAGCACTGGCTCTTTGGCTAACAAACAGAGATGAGCACCGGCCCCTAGAGTTGGACACAACTGTGCAGGGAAAAACCTTTAACCTATCTTGGGAGCAACTTGTATGTGAGCACATAACTCCTGCTCATAACTTCAGAAAGCAGTTATCACATTATACACGAGTATGTTGTGGAACAGCTTACAAGTCCAGCAGGTTATGATGTGGAAGACTCTAGGACAGTACTTAGAACCTAGGTACATTATTGTCATATCTAGTTTTCTACTAGCTATATTGAAATCATGCCAGGAGTTTAATAGAATGGAGTGGTATACAAACACTGCAACCAACCAACCAACCAACCAACCAAGATGTTTAAAGAAGCCATATAATAATGTTTTTCCTTTGATATTTTTTACTAAGTGCAGACCTACATCGAAAGCATTTAGCAGTTTTGCACTAGTGTGTGTCTGTGTGTGTGTTAATCCATTCAATCATGTCCGATTCTGGGAGACTGCCTGTACGAGTCCCTGCAGTTTTCTTGGCAAGGTTTTTCAGAAGTATGTCTATGAAGGTTCTCAGTCATCCAGGTGGAATTGTCTGTAGCTTGAATCATGTCAACTGGATTTCTATTTTCTTAGTGGAAACGTTTCGCTCCTTATCCAAGGAGCTTCTTCAGTCTGAGCAACACACAGCTACCTAGGAACATATTTAGGATTCCCTTACCAACTTTGCTCAGACTGAAGAAGCTCCTTGGATAAGGAGCGAAACGTTTCCACTAAGAAAATAGAAATCCAGTTGACATGATTCAAGCTACAGATTTTTCAGAAGTAGTTTGCCATTGCCTCCTTCCTAGGGCTGAGAGAGAGAGTGACTGGCCCAAGGTCACCCAGCCGGCTTTCATGCCTGAGGCGGGACTAGAACTCACAGTCTCCCGGTTTCTAGCTTGATGCCTTAACCACTACACCAAACTGGCTCTCATATTAGTGATTTCTATGTTTAATAGCATAAGTGTAGTAATTTATCCTTTTTGCTACTTAAAAATATGACCATATAATACCACATTTGCAAACAGAATATCCCACACGAGTGATCAGATTTATAAATGAAGGACTGGGTTATTATTACTAATTACCTATTGCTCAGAAGATCAGTTCGGAAACCTCTCAGCGCTGATTTATTTTTATCACATACATTATTGCACATAAATATTCTTTCAGCTACACAGAACATTGATATACTTCTCATTTACCTTAGCCTGGACAGCTATCCACAATTGGATAATGGCTTGTGAAAGTTTATTTATGACTCCAGACGTAGCAATAAATTCTGATAGCAAAAGCCATGTGCTGAGTCCCCAACAAAGAAAATGATACCACCCATTCCATCTTTAGGCATACGCATTTCTGAGTCTTCAAAAGATGGGTGATAAATATATGGAGTTAATCTAGTTTGTTAACTGCTCCTAAACTACCTGAATAAACATAAGATGAGCCTGTTTTATTTATTTATTTATTTATTTATTTATTTATTTATTTATTTATTTTTCAAATTTATCCCCGCCCATCTCCCCCTATGGGGGACTCTGGGCGGTTTACAACAAGTCAACCGTTAAAAACCTACAACCAAAAAATTACAGTCCAACCAATATAATAAATAAATGAAAATCCAAGGAATGGTAAAATCTCATATAAAAGGGGGGACAGTATGATGCCAGCCACCCTCAGGAGGAACTATTACCTCCCCTGTCCCAGGCAAGGCAGCAGAACCAGGTCTTTAGAGTCTTCCGGAAGGCTGGGAACGAGGGAGCCAGCCTCACCTCCAGGGGCAAGATATTCCACAAGGCGGGCACTATCGCAGAGAAGGCTCACCTCCTGGATCCCACTAGATGAAATTCTCTTGTTGATGGGGTCCGAAGCATGCCCTCTCTGCATGACTGAGTGGGGTGGGTCGATGTTATCAGGATAAGACGGTCCCTCGGGTACATGGCCCCATGCCATGTAGGGCTTTAAAGGTGATAACCAACACCTTGAATTGGACCCGGAAGCAAACTGGTACCCAATGCAGCTGTTGAACATTTTCAACAAGTGACTGTTCAAACATCTTCAGTGAGCTCAAATGTTACAGCCTTGAACCACAATTTGAAATGTAACTTCAGTGTGCTCACTGAGAACATGGAAGTCCCTTCAGTGCAGCAAATCCATTGCTTTTAATGGGAATTATACTTCAGTGAGGGGATGAACACATGAAAAACTTCACTAAAGCAAATGCAGAAGCTTCTCTTAGGACAAGGGTCGGAAATGGCGGCTCGCGAGCCAGATCTGGCTCTTTGGCCCCTCGGTTCTGGCTCTCTCTCTGTCTGCCGCCCGACATCCGGAAAGCCGGTCTCCGGAAGCAGTGCGAACCATGGGGAAGAAAGAGACGCTGATTGGTGGAGGCTCAGAAGGAAGGACGCCTCCACCAATCAGCGTGCGCCAAAGGGGAGCAGAGAGGCGGGCTGAGCAAGGCGAAGCCCGATTGGCCCTGCTTCCCAGAGGCGCGGAAAAAAAGACCGGCGCGGGGCCTCGCTCAGCTGCGCTGGGCTGTTGCCCCGCTCCAGTTCTTGGCCCTGACCACCCGCCTGGGGCTGCTGGGAGATGTGGTTCAGCCGCTTCCGGAGAGCTGCGGCTTCGCCAACCGCGCCCTCCGGCGCGCCCGGCAGGTGGCTGCCCACCATTTGCTAAATCGCCTCCAGTGAAGACGACCTCCCCCCACGCGCCTGCAGCAACGCGGGCAAAAGGGGAGCGGGCGTGTGTGCGTGTGCAAAAGGGTTGAGGTGGTGTAGAGGTGTGCGTGCGCGTGCGCGTGCAAAAGGGCTGAGAAGGGCTCCCCTCTCCCCGCCACGCTTGCAAGGTCTCGCCTACCGCTTCTCCCCGGGGCATCTGCAAAGGGGCGTGCCACTCGCCCCGCGCCCGTTGCTGCAAAGGGCATCTCCCCCGCCGTTTACCCGGACGTTCAGGCACCACAGCAAGAGCAGTGGGGGGGCTCTGCATCCGGAGGCCCGGCTGCACGCTCCCCACTGGAGAGGGAGAGGAAACGCGGCCCCTTTTTGGAGCGCTTCCGCGCGCAGCTGAGCGCTGGGCTGTGGAAATGCACTGGTGCTGGTAAGCGGAGGAACAATATCAACTTCTGCTGTTGCTCCATCGGCCGCAAGCCTGGTTCATTCTGCGGCTTGGGGCCAAGAGATGCCTGGGGGCGACCACCTGCCCGGTGAGAGATTTCTGCCTGCCGCTCTTTCTTCCCGGCGGAGGCACTGAGGCTTAAGCAGACCAAGATCCGCTTCCCAGAAGGGAGGAGAGAAACCATTGGAAGAGGGCGCGCGCCTGTCACTGGGGAGGGGCCGCGTTTCCTCTCCCTCTCCGGTGGGGAGCGTGCAGCTGGGCCTCCGGATGCCTGCAGCAATGCGGGCAAAAGGGGAGCAGGCGTGTGTGCGTGTGCAAAAGGGTTGAGTAGGTGTAGAGGTGTGCGTGCGTGTGCAAAAGGGCTGAGAAGGGCTCCCCTCTCCCCACCACGCTTGCAAGGTCTCGCCTACCACTTCTCCCCTCTACACCTCTACACCTCCTCAACCCTTTTGCACATGCACACACGCCCGCTCCCCTTTTGCCAGCGTTGCTGCAGGCGCGCGGGGGGAGGTCGTCTTCGCTGGAGGCAATTTAGCAAATGGTGGGCAGCCACCTGCCGGGCGCGCCGGAGGGCGCGGTTGGCGAAGCCACAGCTCTCCGGAAGCAGCTGAACCACATCTCCCAGCAGCCCCAGGCGGGTGGTCAGGGCTGAGAACTGGAGCGGGGCAACAGCCCAGCGCAGCTGAGCGAGGCCCCGCGCCGGTCTTTTTGGAGCGCATTTCCACATCCCAGCGCTCAGCTGCGCCAAAGACCGGTGCGGGGTCTCAGTCAGCTGCGCGCGGAAGCGCTCCAGGTCCGGCGGCTCGTCCAGCTTCACAGCCCAGCGCCAGCACCAACCGCACTCCCTTCCGCGCGATTGGCTCCTGCCCACAAACCCCGCCCCTTCCACACGATTGGCCCCCGCCCGCAAACCCCGCCCCCTTCCACGCGATTGGCCCCCGCCCGCAAACCCCGCCCCCTGGCTCTCGAGCATTTCAAAATGTGCACGAGCGTGCCAAAATGGCTCCCGGCATAAAAAGTTTGCCGACCCCTGTCTTAGGACAAGGAACTTCTCAGCTACAAAGAAAAGTGGAAAGCAGGGAGTTTGTGATCACATCAAATACAGTCTGGATAGGACTATAGGCCTCGTTCAGTTTCCCAAGTTTCTCAATAATTAATTCTGTAATCAGATCTTCACTATCTCATGAATATTAGACCTAAATTACAGTAACAGATCTTGTAGTTGAAAGAATATTAATTAAAGCTCATTTCACATCCCATAATGCAATCACAGTTTGAGATGTGATTACACCATGTGAGGAAGACAAGCTTTGTGATGCACTGTGTAAGCTTTCTCAGTTGATTCAGTTATTAATTTAAACACAGGGGATGTGTAGAACAGTTGGAAAACTAGAATTTTTCATTGTTTCAGATGTTATAAAAAGCTGTTTCTCACTTAACCCATTTTAGACAGGTTTTTACTAGAGTAATCTTTGCAGGCAAGATGAGATGTGGCTCCTGCATGACTTTCCTCTTACCAAACGAATGCAAAGTGTAAGCAATATAAATTATGTAGAGAACAAGCACTGTATATAAACTGATGACAAACATTCCATCTAATTTTTGCTTTTGCTGATTCCCTGACACTCTGCATTTCAGGAGATAAACTTTAGTTATGATTAGTACACAGAGAAGGGTATGTAAATTAAGGCAATGCAATGAGAGGTTAGGCATTCTCAAGAAAGTATTTCAATTGAATTTATTTTTGATAGTATACGAGTTGTCAATATCAATATTTTATTGTATATGAAATCCAAAGGTATTATGGTTTGTAAAAGTAAATATGTGCATTTCCATTCTGATCACATTTGTGTCCTAGTTTAAATCAATGAGACATAAATTAATGGAATAGTTCTATGTGCTACTAAGCCAATGCAGCAGCATATAGCTTCCAATATAAGGAGTAAAATGTTACTAGAATTCAAGACAAGCAAGAACACTAAAATTTGCTCTGTAGAGATGAAGGGATGAGCAGAGTTCCTTTGACTGTAAACTCTTCTAAACATTATGAGAATCAGCCCCTTACAGAAGACCAGAAACAACATTTTAATAATAAACAGCTGTATACTTTTACACATATTATATGTGGAAAATGAAATAATAATAATAATAATTATAATAATAATAATAATAATAATAATAATATATTAGACTCGTATGCTGCCCAACTTTCTTTTTCTTTTCTTTTTTTTGTAAAAAGTACTTTATTATATAAAATTTACATATAACATATAACATACAACATATAACTTACATACACCTTGAAACAATTAAACAGGGTGTGGGGAAAAGAAGGAAAGGTGTGTAAAAGGGGAGACAAACAAGGAAACAGAAGAAAGAAAAAAAAGGGGGGGGAAGGGAAAAAAGGTTTGGTTCTCGATTTCCTTAACTGTGGTTAATATATTTGTCTCATTACTTGATTGCTTGTTTAAATTACATTTGTTCTTTTTCTATTTCTTACCAACTTAATCATTAAATCCTATATAAATTGTATTATTTTTTTGTACATTTATCATATAGTCCAGAAACGGTTTCCAATCATTTTTAAATTTGTCCATGTTCTTATCTTTTAACATCTCTGTTAGTTTTGCCATCTGTGCTAGGTCCATAATTTTTGTAATCCAGTCTTGGATTGTAGGGGTTTCTTCTTTCTTCCATTGTTGAGCATATGTTATTCTGGCAGCTGAAATCATATATAGTAACAAATTTCTGTGTTTTTTCTCCAGTTCATTGTCCATGAAGCCTAATAAGTATAATTCAGGTTTAATTTGTATGTCCATTGATGTAATTGTTTTTATGGTTTCATGTATTGAGTTCCAAAAAATTTTCGCTTTCTTGCACGTCCACCATAGATGGTAAAATGTTCCATTTTCCTTCTTACGTTTCCAACATTTACTTGATACATTTTTATACATTTTTGATAATTTCTCTGGAGTTATATACCAACGGTACATCATTTTGTAAAAATTTTCTTTTAAGTTATAATTTAATGTAAATTTTAAACCTTTTGTCCACATTTTTTCCCATTGATCATACATGATGTTATATCCAAAATTTCTGGCCCAATTTATCATACATTCTTTGACTTGTTCGTCTTCTAATTTTATTTGTAGTAGCATTTTATAAAATTTAGTTATAGTATGATCAGTGTTTTCAAATAGTTGGTTTTCTAACCACGTTGGTCTTTTTACAAATTTATAGTTCTTTTTATCTGATTTAAATTGTTCTTTTAATTGTAGGTATATAAACCAGTTACACTGATATTCTTTTTTTTTTCCAATTCTTCCCTTGATTTCATTTCAATTTTGTCCCCTTCATAGTATATTAAATCTTTATATTTAAACCAATTACGGTTATTTGAGCTTTCTACTCTCGTGAAAGCTTCTTGTGGGGATAACCAGAATAGTATATTTGGCAATAGTCTTTTCTTATATTTATTCCAAACTTTAATTAATGCTCTTTGTATACAGTGATTATTAAACATTTTATTTGCTTTAATTTTGTCATACCAAAGGTATGCGTGCCAGCCAAATTTTAAATCATGGCTTTCCAAATATAATAATTTATAATTTTCTAATCTCGCCCATTCTTTAATCCACATTAGGTTACAAGCTTCATAATATAATTGTAAATCTGGGAGTCCTAATCCTCCTCTTTCTTTAGCATCTTGTAATAATTTATATTTTATTCGTGGTTTTTTCCCTTGCCATATGAATTTTGATAATTCTCTTTGCCATGATTTAAATGTATTGTCTGTAATCAGTATTGGTATTGCTTGGAATAAAAATAATATCCTGGGTAGTACATTCATTTTAATTGTTGAAATTCTTCCCATTAAAGATAGATGTAATTTTCCCCACTTTTCTAAATCTTGTTTAATTTCTTTCCATAGTTTTATGTAATTGTTTTGGAATAGGTCGTTATTTTTTCTTGATATTATTATTCCTAGATATTTGGTATTTTTTACATTTTTAAATCCTGTTTTATTTTCTAATATTTCTTGTTTTTTTCGATTCAAATTTATATTTATCATTTTTGTTTTATGTTTGTTGATTTTAAATCCTGCCAATTTTCCAAATTCTTGTATATTTCTCATTAAGCATTCTATAGATTCTACTGGGTTTTGTATTATTAATGCTATATCGTCCGCGAAGGCCCTTAATTTAAAACTTTCTTTTTTGATCTTAATCCCTTCTATTTTTTCGTCCTCTCTGATATCATTTAGTAAAATTTCCAGTGCCAATATAAATAATAAGGGTGAGAGTGGACACCCTTGCCTTGTTCCTTTTTCGATTTTAAATGTTTTTGTATATTCATCATTAATTATAATTTTTGCTTTCTGGGTTGTGTATATTGCTTTAATTGCTGTCTTAAAAGGGGTTCCAAAATCCATATGATCTAATGTCTTAAACATAAAGTCCCAGTTTAATCTATCGAATGCTTTTTCAGCATCTAGGAAAAATAAAGTATGCTGCCCAACTTTCAATGACTCTGGGTGGTCACAACAATCAAAGAAACTTTTAAAAAGAAATGCATTTGTATGAGTTCTAATATAAGTTTTAGCATTACAAATAGTTATTTTTTTCAATGGAATGTGAAAGACAAGATTAATTATTTGCATAGCTCAAAGTATTGCTTTATTATTCAATCTTTCCATCCCCCCCAAAAAAAAAAAATGCTGCAATTTTTTTATATACACCTCTGACAGATTTTTCTTATTGATACCACCTTATGAGACAGTTTTGCCAGTAGTTTCTGTACTTTCTTCTCGGAATCTGATTCATTTTTCAAGATTCAGTTTCCAGGTTCAATTTACAAACCAAGCTGTTTCAACAGAGAACTTCATCTCATCATTAAGTTAGATGTTAGCTCTAATGATTTGTGAGCAAAGTATTTTTACTTGCTGCTCTACAAGATAAATAAATAATATAGACTGAATGTACACTTTTGTAAAACTGTTTTTACAAATATATAACTCTTAACAACAGAGCATCCAGTAGCGTACTCTGGCATTACAAATGAGGCACTCCCAATTTTGGAGAGCCTTCATAATGCAATGTTGTATGACAATATATATCCCATTTTTACATCTCATACGCCTTTCTGTATATGATATCAAAGCTTTGTGAAATGGCAAACTGGTATTGTATCAGAACCATCACACACAGCTACTCATGCTGTATATTGGCTTGGGATCTTATCACAGCATAACAGGTTAACGATGAAACTTTAATTATTGCCTGAGGCCCCATTGTGCCCATTGTTATTTGCTTTCCAGGCAGATATTAAAGAATGAATTGTCACCAGTAAGAAGCAATTAGCCTTTAAATTATATTTATTCCTTTAATATCATGGGACACTATAACATGTTTAATATATAAGTTTAATATATTAAACTTGGGGCTTTGCAAAAAGTGGGCTGCTTGTTTTTGATTAGATGGCATGGACAGTTATTAAAAGTCCAGCATTCTCTGCATTTCTCATCATTGCATCAAACGTTTTGAGTTTGGTTATTCTGCATAAAATCCAAGTATTTCCTGTAGTTTCATGCAGGTTTATTTCCTTGGTATGATTAAGAATTAATGACTATGATGAGCTGAATAAAGGGTCTGACATGTTTTTCGGTGGGTGAATGGCAAAAATTTGACCTCAGAATGAATATAAAGGAAATACAGTGAATGGTAACAGATTTGAGATTGTGTGTCGCATTATTCTGTTTCATTAGAGTTATCACCTATAAACAAATCTTCAGTTTAACGAAGTAAATGATCCTTGCAGAGTTGCACTGAAACCAAAATTGCTCAGGACTAAATTTACCCAATCTGGAGCCCTGCAGATGGGGTTGGACTGCAGGGAATTCTGGGAATTGCAGCCCTTGCATAACTGGAATTGCCATGTTGAACAAGACTGGTTTAGAAAGAAGGTAGGAATGTGTAGGGGCGTGGTGGCTCAGTGGGTAAGACGCCAGGCTTGTCGATCGGAAGATCGCAAGTTCGGAGGTTCAAATCCCTAGCCCTGTGTGCGGAGTGAGCTCCCGCACTAGCTCCAGCTCTTGCCAACCTAGCAATTCGAAAGCATGCAAATGCAAGCAGATGAATAGGTACCACTTCGGTGGGTAGGTAACAGCGTTCCACGCATGTCATGCCGGCCACATGACCGTGGAAGCGTCTTTGGACAACGCTGGCTCTTTGGATAACAAACAGAGATGAGCACCGGCCCCTAGAGTCGGAAACGACTGCACAAATGTGCGGGGGGAACCTTTACCTTTACTAGGAATGTGTAGTAGTTGGGGTCTTGGTGGTTTTCAGCACATATTTTGAACCTTTTACTATTCAAGCTGCACATTGTCTATTTTCAGATGAAATCTATTCTGAATACTTTCAGTTTCATCCATTTTGCTTTATTTAACATTTAGGTTCATCTGTAATTTTGATGAAGTCCACGGCTAAAGCAAAATCAGATACAATTGAATTGGACTAGGCAATTAATAACTGCCAGAAACTAAATAATAGGCATTGAAATAAGCAGAAATGAAATATTTGGATGTGAGTGAAGAGCTAGAAATTATTGGGGTGGATGAAGTAAAACCCTTGACAGAAACATATGTTTTCCAAGAAAGAAATGGGAGTATTTATAAAGTTAATAGAATACACCAAGGCAAAGGGGAAAATGTGTAAAAAGAAATAGGGGGGGGGGGAAACAGTACACAACTAGGAAAAAAATCCTGAAAGGGGAAGAGGGTATTAACAGTAATGCATACATTCTACAAATATGCAGCAGAAAGTAGCAGAAAGATACAAAACATGGTTAAGGAAAAGAACAGTTTGAATTGACAATAGGCCACTAAGTCCCAAATGATAAGAGCAGAAACCCTGACATATGTGTTATCTGTATGGGAAGAACCTGAGAGGACAATTGTTTATGTTTCTAAAATACACACATTTATAACTATCTACTTTGAAGCAAGCTCCACTGAATTCTTGAGTTTGCTCCCAGGTAAATGAGGGTAAGAGTGTAGCAAATGATTGTGTGCCACAGAACACAGTATGACTTAGTTCCAAATAAAATATACTGAATTATGCTGTTCAGTGTGTGTGTGTGTGGGGGGGGGGGGAGAGAGAGAGAGAGAGAGAGAGAGGAGAGATAAAGAGAGAGATGATAGAGATACTGAACAACATAATTCAGTATATTTTTAAAATACACAGAGAGAGAGAGATAGGGAAACAATTGAAAATAAAAAACACATACGCTGATTTTGTTACAGAATTATAGGGAATTATATATTAGGATAGTGTTTTAAAGACTTCAGGAAAAAGGCAAATTTAAGATAGAACCACTGATAAAATCTGTATTACAGAACTGTGGCAGTTCTGAGACACAGGATAACTAAAATAAATATACCAGAACTGATGTCCTCCAAATAAGTTAGACTTCAACTTCCAGAATTCCCTGCTAAGATGGGTTTCCAAAATTACAGAACAAATGGGAAAATGCCAAAAGCAAAGAAGGGGGATAGATAGAATGGGCTGTACTGAGCTGAATCTGAGAAGATTTCATTGATGCATGTTCCCTCCCATAAAACAAATGAGTAGATATTCTGGAAAATAGTATAACAGGGAAAACATTTTTGTCCTAACTCCTTTACCTTTTTTTTTTTTTGGTTGGTTGGTTGGTATTGAGTTTGAAAGTGATCCAAAACCATAATCCTATCTTTACCTAGAGTCTCCTGTGGCACAGTCTATTCTCCTACTCTGTAGTTTGCCATCTCATTCTCCTACATATATAGACCAAGTGAAAGAGGAAATCTGAAGGGTCTATGCATACATACTTGAACATGCAGAGCAAACCAAAATAGCATTATCAAAGACAAGATTATAGAAAAGAAAAATGGTGTTGATCAAACCTTTGTTCACTGAGCATAAAGTAGTAAGATTAAAATATTACAAAGCTGGCACATATATGTAATATATGTTTTACACGCAGAGAGACACATTCTCTCTCCTAGACTGTAAGAACAAGATACATTTTGAAGTATATGATGTATATACTTGTAAATAAGCTGAGAATTTTAGGTGCCAAAATATACCCCAAAAATTGGATTTGGCTTATCCATGGATGGACTTACTCCAGGAAAGGAGATTGTTACCTTGTCGTGGTGCTGGAGCTTGAGCACCTCAATGAAACCATGAGCTAAACCGTGAAGGGACACCCAAAATGGGAAGGTCGTGGCAGAGAGGTCAGACTAAATACGATACCTGGGGAAGGTAATGGCAACCCACCCCAGTATTCTTGCCGTGAAAACTAAATGGATCAGTACAACCAGAGATATGTCGGTATACCATCGGAAGATGGGACTCCCAGGTGGGAAGTTGGTCAAAATGCTACTGGGGAGGAACAGAGGATAAGTTCAACTAGCCCCAGATGTGATAACGCAGCTAGCTCAAAGCCGAAAGGACAGCTAGCGGCCGACGGTGCTGGTGGTAAACGACGAATCCGATGTTTTAAAGATCAACACACCATAGGAACCTGGAATGTAAGATCTATGAGCCAGGGCAAATTGGATGTGGTTATTGGTGAGATGTCAAGATTAAATATAGACATTTTAGGTGTCAGTGAACTGAAATGGACTGGGATGGGCCACTTCACATCAGATGACCACCAGATCTACTACTGTGGACAAGATGACCACAGAAGAAATGGAGTAGCCTTCATAATTAATAATTAAGTGGCTAAAGCAGTGCTTGGATACAATCCAAAAAACGATAGAATGATCTCCATTCGAATTCAGGGTAAGCCATTTAACATCACAGTGATCCAAATATATGCCCCAACCACAGATGCTGAAGAAGCAGAAGCAGATCAGTTCTATGAGGATCTGCAGCACCTACTGGATAATACACCAAAAAGAGATGTTATTTTCATTACAGGAGACTGGAATGCTAAGGTGGGTAGTCAGACGACACCTGGAATTACAGGCAAGCATGGTCTGGGAGAACAAAATGAAGCAGGACATAGGCTGATAGAATTTTGCCAAGACAACTCACTGTGCATAACAAACACTCTCTTGCAACAACCTAAAAGACAACTTTATACATGGACTTCACCAGATGGTCGACACCAAAATCAGATTGACTACATCATTTGCAGCCAAAGGTGGCGGACATCTATACAGTCGGTAAAAACAAGACCTGGAACTGACTGTAGTTCAGATCACGAACTTCTTATTGCAAAATTTAGAATCAGACTAAAGAGAATAGGGAAGACCCACAGATCAGTTAGATATGAGCTCACTAATATTCCTAAGGAATATGCAGTGGAGGTGAAGAATAGATTTAAGGGACTAGATTTAGTAGATAGGGTCCCAGAAGAACTATGGACAGAAGTTCGCAACATTGTTCAGGAGGCGGCAACAAAAAACGTCCCAAAGAAAAAGAAAACCAAGAAGGCAAGATGGCTGTCTGCTGAGACACTGGAAGTAGCCCAAGAAAGAAGGAAAGCAAAAGGCAACAGTGGTAGGGGGAGATATGCTCAATTAAATGCAAAATACCAGAGGTTAGCCAGAAGAGATAAGGAATTATTTTTAAACAAGCAATGTGCGGAAGTGGAAGAAGACAATAGAATAGGAAGGACAAGAGGCCTCTTCCAGAAAATTAGAAACATCGGAGGTAAATTCCAGGCAAAAATGGGTATGATCAAAAACAAAGATGGTAAGGACCTAACAGAAGCAGAAGAGATCAAGAAAAGGTGGCAAGAATATACGGAAGATCTGTATAGGAAGGATAATAATATTGGAGATAGCTTTGACGGTGTGGTCAGTGAGTTAGAGCCAGACATCCTGAAGAGTGAGGTTGAATGGGCCTTAAGAAGCATTGCTAATAACAAGGCAGCAGGAGATGATGGTATCCCAGCTGAACTGTTTAAAATCTTGCAAGATGATGCTGTCAAGATGATGCATGCCATATGCCAGCAAATTTGGAAAACACAAGAATGGCCATCAGATTGGAAAAAATCAACTTATATCCCCATACCAAAAAAGGGAAGCACTAAAGAATGTTCAAACAATCGAACAGTGGCACTTATTTCACATGCCAGTAAGGTAATGCTCAAGATCTTGCAAGGTAGACAGGATACCCTGGAGAAGATGCTGATGCTAGGGAAAGTGGAAGGCAAAAGGAAGAGGGGCCGACCAAGGGCAAGATGGATGGATGATATTCTGGAGGTGATGGACTCAACCATGGGGGAGCTGGGGATGGTGATGGCCAACAGGAAACTCTGGCGTGGGCTGGTCCATGAGGTCACGAGGAGTCGGAGACGACCGAACGAATAAACAACAATGGATGGACCTATCTGCAAGTATATATGGTAATTAGGGGCATGGTGGCTCAGCGGGTAAGACGCCAGGCTTGTCGATCGGAAGATCGCGAGTTCAGAGGTTCGAATCCCTAGCCCTGCGTGCAGAGTGAGCTCTAGCTCCAGCTCTTGCCAACCTAGCAATTCGAAAGCATGCAAATGCAAGTAGATAAATAGGTACCACTTCAGTGGGTAGGTAACATCGTTCCGCGTGCGTCATGCCGTCCACATGACTGTGGAAGCATCTTCGGACAACACTGGCTCTTCGGCTAACAAACGGAGATGAGCACTGGCCCCTAGAGTTGGACACGACTGCACAAATGTGCGGGGGGGACCTTTATCTTTATATATGGTAATACTTTGTTTTTAAAAGTACCCATATTTCCCATATATACTTGCAGACAAGCCCATCTACGAATAAGCAGACTCTCAAATTTTTAACCAAAATACCATGAAATATATGGATCAGCTTATCCATGGTACATTTTTCACGGTTTGTTGTTTATTCATTCAGTCGCTTCCGACTCTTCGTGACTTCATGGACCAGTCCACGCCAGAGCTTCCTGTCGGTCGTCGCCATCCCCAGCTCCCCCATGGTCGAGTCCATCACCTCCAGAATATCATCCATCCATCTTGCCCTTGGTCAGCCCCTTTTCCTTTTGCCTTCCACTTTCCCTAGCATCAGCATCTTCTCCAGGGTATCCTATCTTCTCATTATGTGGCCAACGTACTTCAGTTTTGCCTTTAATATCATTCCCTCAAGTGAGCAGTCTGGCTTGATTTCCTGGAGTATGGACTGGTTTGATCTTCTTGCAGTCCAAGGCACTCTCAGAATTTTCCTCCAACACCACAGTTCAAAAGCATCTATCTTCCTTCGCTCAGCCTTCCTTATGGTCCAGCTTTCACAGCCATAGGTTACTACGGGGAATACCATTGCTACGGGGAATACCATACTATGCGGATCTTTGTTGTCAGTGTGATGTCTCTGCTCTTAACTATTTCATCGAGATTTGTCATTGCTCTCCTCCCAGGAAGTAGACGTCTTCTGATTTCCTGGCTGCAGTCAGCTTCTGCAGTAATCTTTGCGCCTAGAAATACAAAGTCTGTCACTGCCTCCACTTTTTCTCCCTCTATTTGCCAGTCATCAATCAAACTCGTTGCCATAATCTTGGTTTTTTTGAGGTTTAACTGCAACCCAGATTTTGCACTTTCTTCTTTCACCTTCATCATAAGACTCCTCAGCTCCTCCTCACTTTCAGCCATCAAAGTGGTATCATCTCCATATCTGAGATTGTTAAAGTTTCTTCCAGTGATTTTAACTCCAGCCTTGGATTCCTCAAGCCCAGCACGTCGCATGATGTGTTCTGCGTACAGGTTGAATAGGTAGGGTGAGAGTATACAGCCCTGCCGTACTCCTTTCCCAATCTTAAGCCAGTCCGATGTTCCGTGATCTGTTCTTACCGTTGCTACTTGGTCGTTATACAGATTCCTCAGGAGGCAGACAAGATGACTTGGTATCCCCATACCACCAAGAACTTGCCACAATTTGTTATGATCCACACAGTCAAAGGCTTTAGAATAGTCAATAAAACAAAAATAGATGTTTTTCTGAAACTCCCTGGTTTTCTCCATTATCCAGCAGATATTGGCAGTTTGGTCCTAGTTCCTCTGCCTTTTCTAAACCCAGCTTGTACTTCTGGCAATTCTCGCTCCATAAATTGCTTATTATCCTTCCGGTACAGATCTTTACCATCTTTGTTTTTGATCATACCCATTTTTGCCTGGAATTTACCTCCGATGTTTCTAATTTTCTGTAAGAGGTCTCTTGTCCTTCCTATTCTATTGTCTTCTTCCACTTCTGCATATTGCTTGTTTAAAAATAATTCCTTATCTCTTCTGGCTAACCTCTGGAATTTTGCATTTAATTTGGGCATATCTCCCCCTATCACTGTTGCCTTTTGCTTTCCTTCTTTCTTGGGCTACTTCCAGTGTCTCAGCAGACAGCCATCTTGCCTTCTTGGTTTTCTTTTTCTTTGGGACGTATTTTGTTGCCACCTCCTGAACAATGTTGCGAACTTCTGTCCATAGTTCTTCCGGGACCCTATCTACTAAATCTAGTCCCTTAAATCTATTCTTCACTTCCACTGCATATTCATTAGGAATGTTAGTGAGCTCATATCTAACTGATCTGTGGGTCTTTCCTATTCTCTTTATTTTCACGGTATTTTGGCTAAAAAATATCAAGGGTAGGCTTATCCGCAAATGAACTTATATGTGAGTATATACGGTAACCAACAATTCCTATCACAGAATTTCCTAGAGGAATCAATGGCCCTCCAAATGTTGTTGAAATACAACTTTCAAAATCCTTCACCATGTTGGCTGAATTGTTAGCAGGACCAGCCCTACCACGAGGTGTTAGAACCTGGGGAATAAATGTTGTTGTTGTTGTTGTTGTTGTTTCATTAAATGTATCATAGCAGCTCATTTCAATGGACTCTGGGTGGCTCACAAAATATATTACTAAATTAAAACAATTAAAAACATAGACAAAACAAAACAGCCATGACTTAAAACAACCATTAAAAGAAAGTTTGAGGGCCGCCAAACACATTAACCATATGCCTTATAATATTTATAAAAGTAATTATTTTAATTAAAATTAATCAAATCAACCATTTATTTTTATTTTATTCCCAACACAAAGCGGGATGTTCAAATCTGCTCTGTGAATGTTTGAAGACTATTCTGGGGTAATTCAAATATTAGACCAATACCCAAATATGTTAACATGTATTTTATTGTTACATACAGAAAATTTCTTTCTTAAGCTCTATTCTCTAGTGTTACTTATACACATGAGCATTCAACTGATATCCAGCTTAGTGTAACTGTTCAGTCCAAGGGAAAGGCTGGAGCTCAGTGGGAAATATGCTTCCTTGATATTCTGTTTCTCTGGTGTAGTCAACTCTAAATGTCCATGTTCTCAAATCCTTCTTAGCTTCTGGTCTGGGGAAATGACATTGTGGTTCCAAGGAGAGCATATGGCATAAATGTAAGCCTTCTTGCTCATAGATTTCTAGTACTTTAGTGCTGATATAGAAGGAACTTTATTTTTGGAAAACGGTTTCTGATATAGTCTTTGTGGCATGTTTTTCTACTGAGAATTAGGCTTATGCAAATTGTTCTGTGGATATATCTCTTAAAACTGCTAACCAGAAGCATCCATTCAAAGATGCAGTTGGTGCAATTGCTTCAAGGTCCATCTGAGGGCATTTGGGCATGCTTAAAAGACACTTTTAAGAAAAGTTTGTTTTCAGCTGCTGTAATTTGCCTTGCAATGACTGGCCTCAAGCCTTCTTTATAGTTGCCCTGTGTCTCTACAACGTGCTGCAAGCCAAGTTAGGAACAATGACCACTTTGTTGACTTTTTAAGAGGCCTTGATATACAGTACCTCTTCTTGATTGCCAGTTATTTTATTTTTATTTAAATTTGGTCGCTCTGGTTTTTAACTGTGCTTTTAAGTTTTTACCATAAAGTGCTCAGAGACTCACAGTCAATGATGTTAACAAAGTGAATAAAGAAAAACAGACTGTCTGTGGATGACAAATCTATTCACTTGTATATAGCAGAGTTATAGAATATATCAGTAAGGAATGAAATAATTAAAACACATTGGAAAAGTATTCATTTTATACAAATGAGTAATAGGAGACTGATCTACAACTTGCCCATGAAGTCATAATATAGCCCTTGAGGAGAAATAACTCCTCTAAGTTTTAAATCTGCTGTACATTTGGGTGAAGTATGAAATTATGGTGCTATTCTTCAGAGACCTCAGAACATTTTCAGCAGATGAGGTGTTTAGCAGTGAAGGCATCAGTGTGTTTAAACTCTTTCCTTCTCAGGATAAAATTTTCCTAATACAATCCTCTGCAGTTATACTCAGGAAGAAGACGCATTGAATGTAATCGTACTTTCTATCAAGCAAGCGAATATAAGATTATTGCAACCTTAATTTGAAAAATTGTAGGTACACTTTATTTTTAATCAGGTTAAGCTGATTACACTTTATTGATTACACTTTATTTTTCATCAGGTTAAGCTGCTCAAAGACTGTTATATCTACAGAAATCATGGTATATAAACTCTTATAGATTTAAATAGTGCATTCCAGCCTTTGTTATGTCTCACAGAATTGGCATAAGATAATGCACCTGATTTTTCTTAAATGACAAAGATAAATTTCCATACTACATAGGAAGGTTCTAAAATCTTTACAGGCTTTTGCTTTTAAGTTATATTACATTTTTTTGTTGTTTATTCGTTCAGTCGTTTCCGACTCTTCGTGACTTCATGGACCAGTCCACGCCAGAGCTTTCTGTCGGCCGTCACCATCCCCAGCTCCCCAATGGTTGAGTCCGTCACCTCCAGAATACCATCCATCCATCTTGCCCTTGGTCGGCCCTTCTTCCTTTTGCCTTCCACTTTCCCTAGCATCAGCTTCTTCTCCAGGGTATCCTGTCTTCTCATTATGTGGCCAAAGTACTTCAGTTTTGCCTTTAATATCATTCCCTCAAGTGAGCAGTCTGGCTTTATTTCCTGGAGTATGGACTGGTTTGATCTTCTTGCAGTCCAAGGCACTCTCAGAATTTTCCTCCAACACCACAGTTCAAAAGCATCTATCTTCCTTTGCTCAGCCTTCCTTATGGTCCAGCTCTCGCATCCATAGGTTACTACAGGGAATACCATTGCTTTAACTATGCGGACCTTTGTTGTCAGTGTGATGTCTCTGCTCTTAACTATTTTATCAAGATTTGCCATTGCTCTCCTCCCAAGAAGTAGACGTCTTCTGATTTCCTGGCTGCAGTCAGCGTCTGCAGTAATCTTTGCGCCTAGAAATACAAAGTCTGTCACTGCCTCCACTTTTTCTCCCTCTATTTGCCAGTCATCAATCAAGCTCGTTGCCATAATCTTGGTTTTTTTGAGGTTTAACTGCAACCCAGCTTTTGCACTTTCTTCTTTCACCTTCGTCATAAGGCTCCTCAACTCCTCCTCGCTTTCAGCCATCATTATATTACATAGTGACCCTCTATATTCCAGTACAGGTATTCCTTGCTTAACAATGGTAATTGGGACTAGCAACTCTGTCGCTAAGAGTGTGGTCATAAAGCATGAAGTCCCGTGACTGCGCCAAATTATGACAGCAGTTGCAGCAGTTGTGGCAGTTCCAGTTGCCATCATTAAGGAAATCCATCAGGTGACATCAGGTGATCGCCATTTGCAACCTCCTGCTGGCTTCCCCATTTACTTTGCTTGTTGGAAGCCGGCAATGAAGGTTGCAAATGGCGATCACGTGACCACAGAATGCTGCATCTGGTTGTAAGAGCAAGCTGGTTGCCAAGTGCCCAAATCGTGATCACATGACCGTGGTGAAGCTGCAACAGTCGTAATTATGAGGACCAGTCGTAAGCTTCCTCATTCAGCACAATCATAACTTTGAACAGTCACTGAATTAGTGGTTGTTAAGCAAGGATTATCTGTATATAAATCAGTTACGACATTAATATTGAGAAGTACTTAGTGCCAAGGGAAGGCACAGTAATCAGAGGGAAAAACAAGTTCATCGAAATCTTGCAAAAAACACATTTTTAAAGAAAATAGTAATTTTAGCAGTTGGTAGAAGGCTTGAAGAATTAGATCTTCAAGAGTTATATATTTGTGAATTCTGAGACAAACAGAGCAGATCCTCAACTCTTGCATAATGCATGCTTTCATATCCCCTCAAATTTTGCAGTAGTTTTTTAAACACCCCCACCCAAAAAGATCAATATATATATTTAAATGTTATAAAGTTATATTTGGAATAAATATTTTTGGAAGTTTTATAAATATTATTAAATAGATATCTAAGTATTTATTTTAATGGGGATTTTTATAAGAAATCCCACACAAAAGTACAGGGTCAGTACAAATTGCACTTACAAATTAAGCCATGCTGTTGGGGTTTGATATACCCAGGAATTTACAGCTAGATATAAGTTATATTGAGAGGCTTGATATTCAGGTGAAAGGGGAAATATTCTGCAAAGTCACCCAATTAGCAGCCATTGTTGTAGTGCTGATGTGTCAGTGTGTGACTCATACAGTAGGTGCTAAGAGTTAAGTTGGGTGTGGTGGATAATGAGAGTGACCTATAAGGTGATTGGTCAGTTTATATATAAATACAGAGATGTCCTGTATTCGTTCTTCTCATTTATTCCCATTTTACCTTGTGTATGCTGTATCGTTGGTTTATCATTTTGTTACCCGTGTGGAAGTGATCTGTAAATTCGTATGTATATAAGTAAATAGGCTATTTTATATAATCTCTGTGTGAGTGTCTATTTACTATACAGCCTAAGGATCGCTGGTGCCTAGGAGAAGAAGCAGGCCGCTCCATCCGCTCACCCTGACAGGTTATGGGCCCAGAGGTGACAGAGAAGCCATAGACAATGGAAGGACTGGCTGTGGATCATGGGATCATGTGCAGTCTGTGAGCTGGAAGCTTTGGAAGCCTATCCAGGAGTCGTGTGGCTATTTGGAGTGATTTGGAGCTTTAACAGGTTCCATGCCTGCGTGTGTTTTTTTCTCCTACGCTTGTTTTGCAGCTGGAGGACATTCTGATAAGGTCTGTGTCTTTAATCATCGGTGTCTGCCCAGAAGGTGCTGTGGACAGATGAGCGAAGCAAAGATGTTGCCGGCAGTCGGGGGAGGTTTTCCTCTGGAAAGACTGAATAACACTAATTATTCGTCATGGGCATATAAAATGGAAATGTATCTTCGACGTGAGGGTCTTTGGAGGAGTGTACTTTG
Organism: Charina bottae; assembly: GCA_023362775.1. Classification (NCBI taxonomy): domain Eukaryota; kingdom Metazoa; phylum Chordata; class Lepidosauria; order Squamata; family Charinaidae; genus Charina; species Charina bottae. The sequence goes on along the minus strand of JALMGJ010000005.1, from coordinate 65,751,140 downwards.
CCCTGACCCAGACCTGGATGATGAAGACGTTGTTCTACAGGATGAGAAAGCATTGGCAAGCATAATTTTATGTCTGGAGAATAGCCAATTATGTTATGTTAGAGATTGTACGTTAGCCAATAAGTGTTGGGAAGCTTTAAAGAATGTTTATCTGAGAAACACGCCGTTATGCAAGGTTATGCTAACAAGGAAACTTTATAGTGCCAGATTAGGTGTACATGATAATATTCGGGATCACCTGCATTATATGACAAGTTTGTTTCAGGAGTTGGCTCAGAAAGATATGCCATTTACAGAAGCAAATAAAGTGTATGTAATTCTCAGTTCTCTAAATGAAACGTGGGATAATTTAGCTACAAGCTTCGGGTCATTATCTGAGAGTGATTTGACCATAAATTACTTATCTGGCAGATTATTGGAAGAAGAGCAAAGAAGAAGACAGTGTTCTAACGTGATTAGTAATAACATAAAGCAGTCTGTTAAGGAATGTTATTCTGATAGGTCTAACAATATTTTATTTGTGAAATGAAAATGTTTTTGCTGTAACTCAGAAAGTCATTTGTTGAAACATTGTGATAAGAAACAGAAGCCTAAAGCCAAGCCAGGGATTTCCAAGCCGGGAGATGCAGCACAGCTGTCTCTGATTTCCTCTGTAGAAAAAGATTTAAAGGCGCCATGGCTGTTTGACAGCGGCGCTGGTGAACATGTATCAAATAACAGACAGATGTTCAAGAGTTTTATGCAGGCTGACCGTGACCATGTTAGCCTGGCAAATGGAAGCATTGCATCTGTGACTGGTAAGGGATTAGTGTATGTACCAGGATTAAATGTTGAATTATCAATGTTATGTGTACCAGAACTGGAGTACAATATTATAAGTGTTTCACAATTGGATTCACTGGGTTATACTGTACAGTTTGGTAATGGTGAATGTATTGTCATGAAGGATAATAATGTTTGTGGTAATGGTATTTTACAGAACTGTCTTTATGAAATTGTACAAACCAGGACAAGCAGAAACCATGATGTAGCTACAATTAATAAGCCAACACATGATTCATGTGAACATCTATGGCATAGAAGGCTGGGGCATCCGAGTTTCAAAGTGATTGAAAAGATGTCAGAAGCAAGTTCTGGAATGAATTTGAAACAGTGCCAAGTGTATTTGGATTTCACAGCTTGTAAGGTTGCAAAGTCAAAAGTATTTCCTGTGAGCAAATTCAGTGATAGGAAGTCACATAAATGTTTTGAATTAGTTCACGCTGACTTAATTGGTCCATTACCAGCTACAATAGGGGGTGCTAAATATGTTTTAGTTATTGTAGATGATTACACCAGATTTGGGTTCTGTTACCTATTGAAAGCTAAAAGTCAAACATTTGATAAGTTTAGAAACTGGGTGCAGTTTGTGGAACGTAGATATAGCACAAAGGTGTGTAGTTTACAAACTGACCAGGGTACTGAGTTTCTGAGTGGTAGTTTTCAGCAATGGCTCGGTAGAAGGGGCATTGTGCATAGGAGAACCAATCCGCATAGTTCAGCTGAGAATGGCGTGGCTGAACGTAGGAATTTGGCATTACAGACAGTAAAGGATTCACTTATTGCTGACTCAGGGTTATCAAGATACTGGGGAGAGGCAATATTAACAGCTAATTATTTAATTATTAAATATTTTTAATAATTTAATTATTAAATATTTAATTAAATATTAAATTATTTAATTGTTAAATATTAACAGCTAATTATTTAATTAACAGATTATGGAGTGTATCTGTAAATCAAACTCCATATTATATGTTATATGGCAAGAAGCTATCATTAGCTCATTTGAAAGTGTTTGGGTGCACTGCCTATGTTCACGTGCATAAGGAGGTACGTAGGAAAGGGCAGGCAAAAGCACAGATGATGATGTTTGTGGGCTATGAGCCAGGGACCAAGGGATATAGGTTCACTGATGGCAGGAAAGTTGTTATTTCTAGATCAGCAAGTTTTAGTGAGCATAGCAATTGGCAGAGATTACACGGGAGTAGTGAAGTTTTTCTTCCTAGTCAGAGAAGTTTTGAGTTTTCAGAGCGGAGAGAGTCCACTGATCTGATTAAGAAGGAAGAGGAATTAACTATAGTGTGCCAATGATGCAGGAGGCTACAGTTTTGCGCAGGTCTGAGAGAGTTAACAAGGGCATACCACCTCAATGTTATATACCAGGTGATGTAAAAGTGTGTTATATCAATTATGAGCCTCGTAATTACAAGGAAGTTTTGAAGTTGCCACAACACGAGCAGAGTAGATGGAAAGCTCCTATAGATGTGGAAATGAAAGCCATTAATTCTCATAAGGTTTTTAAATCTACTAGGTTGCCTGAGGGGCATAGAGCAGTAGGTTGCAGATGGGTGTATAAGAAGAAAACCTTAGTAAATGGTGATATTCTGTATAAGGCTAGACTGGTTGCACAAGGATTTTCCCAGGTAAAGAATCAGACTTATGATGAAGTTTTTGCACCAACGCTAAGAGGGGAGACATTTAGGTTTGCCTTAGCAATGGCAGCAGCTGGGAATTGTGTAGTACACCATTATGATATCACAACAGCATATTTGCATGCTGATTTGAATGAAGAGATCTATATGACTGAAGCCCCAGGTTATGAATCAAAGATTGCAGGGAGAGTATACAAGTTGCAGAAAGCATTGTATGGACTCAAGCAGTTCGCACGTTGCTGGAATATAAAGTTAGATAAGGAATTACAAAGAATGGGATTCAAGTGTAGTATAGCTGACCCATGTCTGTATGTAAAGCAATGTGAAAATGATGAACAGATTTTGCTTTTGATTTTTGTAGATGATTTGTGTTTTATAGCGAAAGATCAAAGCAGGGTAATTGAATTTACTGAAAATCTGAAACATTTTGATGTCAAAGATCTGGGAGAAATTAGGAATTACCTAGGCCAAGGGTCGGAAATGGCGGCTCGCGAGCCAGATGCGGCTCTTTGGCCCCTTGAGTGTGGCTCTTCTGCAGCTGAACTCACCCCCGCCCCTTCCATGCGATTGGATCTCGCCCCCAAACTCTGATGGCCGGCGCTGGAGGAGGGCGATTGATTCTTCCTCCTCCCGCCCTCGGGAGCCTTCCAGAGTCGGGCAGCACTTCTTCGAGGTCGGCGGGTGGGGAAGTTGGTTGGTCGCCGCCGCCGCCTCTTCCTCCGCCCGCGTTGCAACGGCCGCCGCCGCCCCCGCCCCCCCAAGCGCTCGCCAGGCAGGCAGGAGAGCGTCGCCATGCTGGGTGCGCTGCTAGAGGAGACAGCGCAGCTGCTGGGCGACTACCTGCAGCACCGGCTGGGGGACGCGGCGCTGCCCCCCAGCCGCACAGCCGACATGCAGCGGGTGGCCGACGAGCTGGAGAGGTGCAGCGGGACGGGACCATCGCCGGCGGCCCGCGAGGACCGGCCAGGGAAGGCGTGCGGGCGGAGCTGCTTGCCTGGCACTCGGGCGCTCCGGCTGGGGTGCAGCGGGACGGGAGCTCCGCCCGTGCACCTTCCCTGGCCGGTCCTCACGGGCTGATCGCGTGGAAGGCGCGCGGGCGGAGCTGCCTGTCTGGCACTCGGGCGCTCCGGCTGGGGTGCAGCGGGACGGGAGCTCCGCCCGCGCGCCTTCCCTGGCCAGTCCTCACGGGCCGATCGCGTGGAAGGCGCGCGGGCGGAGCTGCCTGTCTGGCACTCGGGCGCTCCGGCTGGGGTGCAGCAGGACGGGAGCTCCGCCCGCGCGCCTTCCCTGGCCGGTCCTCACGGGCCGATCGCTTGGAAGGCGCGCGGGCGGAGCTGCCTGTCTGGCACTCGGGCACTCCGGCTGGGGTGCAGCGGGACAGGAGCTCTGCCCGCGCGCCTTCCCTGGCCGGTCCTCACGGGCCGATCGCGTGGAAGGCACGCGGGCGGAGCTGCCTGTCTGGCACTCGGGCGCTCCGGCTGGGGTGCAGCTTGTGTGTGTGGTGAGAATGAGGGAGATGAAAGGCAAATCTAATGGGGGCCAGGACTGTGACGCTACATGCGCTCCCTTGCTGGTTGTCCCCCCTCCCATGTGAGGTCAGTGACCTTCCAGGCTTAAACAGAAAGAAGGGGGAGGGGAGAGAAGACCAGGGAGCTCCTTTAAAAAAATGCAAACTCAGCGAGAAGATCCATCTCGGTCGCTATTATGTCTGAGGCGTGGGAACAGCAGCGGAGTTGTAAACTTGTTCCAGACAAGGACGGTGAGGTGGGAGGGGGGACAGACACACAAAAGTTGAAAGCAAATGGCAAAGCTCTGGACAGTGTACCTCTCCCTCCCCGTGTGTCCCCCTCCCTCGCTCTCTCGCAGCTGTCGTAGGTAGTTTACATTGCGGGCTAGAGAGCGATGCAATGGAGAGGAGCCTGCGGCCGGGACTGCGAACCGGAGGGCTTCTGCGTTGGAAGGCGCCGGCAGCGGCGTGGCACTAGAGACGGGCTCGGAGCGAGCCCCGCGCGCGCACCCACTTTGGGGAAGTGGCCCAAGAACTGCGAGTCTCGGTTTCCTCCTCTTGTTTGGAACGTGGAGGAGCCGGGATTTCCTCCCCTCCCCCGCGCGTTCGCAGCTGCAACAGGGACATTACTTTGTCTGGGTTCCAAGAGATCCTGCGAGGGCTCCCCGCCCGCCCCCTTCCCCTGCTCTCCCTGTGCTGCGCGTGCGAGTTGGATGCCGAGGTAGCTCCTCTCTTCGAACACGGCGGGATGCAGCCGGGGTGAAATGCAGACCCCCAGCTCCCCGGTTTGCCCAGGAAGGCTTCCTTTTCCTTTCTGTTCCCCACGAAGCGTGGCATGGCCGCGGAACCCTTGCTTTTTGCCTTCCGAAAGCAGGCGACCCCGACCAGTAGCTCTTGCTCGGGAAGAAAATGCAACTCCGCACTAAAAAGCATGAGCCCAATCAGGTAAATCCTTGAAGCCCCTGGTGGCCTCGACTCAAGGGGGGCGGGAGCGGGGGCGAGAAAATTGGAGCTGAGATGATCCTCATCTCCCCGAGCCGAACACTTGCCTCAGTTGTACAGGGATTGCAAACGGGGGGATGAATAAACGCTGGGGAGAATGGGAGTTGGTTCTCCCATTCTCCCGCCGTGAGGTGGGAGCGGAGAGCGGAAGAGGCGAGGCGGCCTCCGGCTGATGCTTCCTGCGCCCGTGGCCTCTTCGCTGCCGCCGCCGCCCACCTCTTCCGCTCTCCGCTTCTCCGCAAAGCTCCTGGTTCAACTTAATGTTTCCTTTTCCTCCCCTTCAGTATGTTCCAGCAAGCGAGGTGGAAGCGGAGAGCGGCAGAGGCGGCAGCGAAGAGGCCACGGGTGCAGGAAGCAGCCGCCGGAGGCTGCCTCGCCTCTTCCACTCCCACCTCACGGCTACTGCTTCCTGCGCCCGTGGCCTCTTCGCTGCCGCCGCCGCCCGCCTTGGGGGGCTACTTTTAAGGAGTGTAGTTTTGGGGCGATAGCCTCGGGGGCGGGCCGGGGCGGGGGCGTTTAAAGAGCCTCTCCGAAATCCTCTTTCCACTCTCGCGCGCACTCGGAGGGCCTTCAAACTGGGCGGGAGCTGCTTCCCTTTCGCTCCCTCTCCCGCGAGTGTTCTTTTATGCCAGTGGGTGGGGAGGGGGCTACGGGGGGGGCGTCGTATCCCAGCCAGCCGCTGAGGGGCAGCCCCCAGGCCTCCTCTCCTCGTAGGTCCGGATCTCTCGCCTGAGGGGGAGCTTCCCTTGCGGTCCTCGGAAGGTCAGTCCCACTCTTGGCGCCGGAGCAAGCGAGCGGCTGCCTGGGCTGATGGCGTATAGAAGTCCGTCACCCCCCCAATTCTGTCTCTCTCTCGCTAGTCGCTGAACCGTTTTATCACCTGCCGCAGGGCGTCGGCTGTAGCGCAGCAGGGAGAGGCAGGTTACTGTGGCAGCACGGACAGCTGCAAGATGCAGGGTTGGCCTCTCCCCCGCAACATGGAGTACATCCTGTCGAAGAGGTGGGGTGGGCCTGCCCCCGTCGGTCGGGGCGGAACGGGCTCCGGCTGAATCCTGACAGGCCTGAAGGGCTGCCTCTACGGGAGTTGGGCCTCCGGGATCTGCCCGTATTCCATGGCTGACTCCCAGTGGGGTCGTGCGTCCCCATTTGAGGCTCGTGCAGAAGCAGCCGCCGGAGGCCGCCTCGCCTCTTCCGCTCTCCGCTCCCACCTCACGGCTGCTGCTTCCTGCGCCCGTGGCCTCTTTGCTGCCTCTGCCGCTCTCCGCTTCCACCTCGCTTGCTGGAACATATTGAAGGGGAGGAAAAGGAAACATTAAGATGAACCAGGAGCTTTGCAGAGAAGCGGAGAGCAGCGGCGGCGGCAGCGAAGAGGCCACGGGCGCAGGAAGCAGCAGCCGCGAGGTGGGAGCGGAGAGCGGAAGAGGCGAGGCGGCCTCCGGCTGCTGCTTCCTGCGCCCGTGGCCTCTTCGCTGCCGCCGCCGCCCACCTCTTTCGCTCTCCGCTAAGCTCCTGGTTCATCTTAATGTTTCCTTTTCCTCCCCTTCAATATGTTCCAGCAAGCGAGGTGGAAGCGGAGAGCGGCAGAGGAGGGCGGCGGCGGCAGCGAAGAGGCCACGGGCGCAGGAAGCAGCAGCCAGAGGCTGCCTCGCCTCTTCCGCTCTCCGCTCCCACCTCGCGGCTGCTGCTTCCTGCGCCCGTGGCGAAGAGCCGCCTGCTCTCCCCTTGGCTGCCTCCGGTCGCTACAGTCGCCCTGGCATCTCCCTTTGGCCTGCCGTCCGCGGCCCGTGCCCCCGCCCCAGCGCTCTCCCCCCCCGCCTCCCTCCCTGCGGGCGGCGGATTGTGTGGGTGGCCCCGACCTTGGAGAGCTGGGGTGCAGCGGGACGCGAGCGTTGCCAGCGGCCCGCAAGGACCGGCCATGGAAGGTGAGTGAAGGCCGGGGCGGCCGGCCAAGCGCAGCGCAGCCCTTCCACGCGATTGGATCCCGCCCCCAAACCCCGCCCCCTTCCACGCGATTGGCTCCCGCCCGTAAACCCCGCCCCCTTCCACGCGATTGGCTCCCACTCGCAAACCTCGCCCCCTTCCACGCGATTGGCCCCCGCCTGCAAACCCCGCCCCCTGGCTCTCGAGCACTTCAAAATGTGCACGAGCATGTCAAAATGGCTCCCGGCAAAAAAAGTTTGCCGACCCCTGACCTAGGCGTAGGTGTTCAGAAGGTTGATGGGGGTTATGTTCTAGAGCAGTGGAAGAAAATTGAAGCACTGCTAAGAGAGAACAATATGGAACATTGCAAGGAAGTTCCAACCCCGATGACAACAGATTTTGTTAAAACAGAGACTGGAGATGATGACCAAACTTCATGTGATCAAGAACATGTGATCAGTCAATAATTGGAAGTTTATTGTATTGTATTGTATTGATTTGCAATATTGTCCATCTGAATGTAATGTAGCAGATGTGATGACAAAGCTTCTAAGCATAGATAGACATAGGATGTGTATATCTCAAATGTGTATGACTTCTATTCTGTACAAGTGAAATGTGAATGTAATATCTATTGTAAATTGAAGGGGTGTTGGGGTTTGATATACCCAGGAATTTACAGCTAGATATAAATTATATTGAGAGGCTTGATATTCAGGTGAAATGGGAAATATTCTGCAAAGTCACCCAATTAGCAGCCATTGTTGTAGTGCTGATGTGTCAGTGTGTGACTCATACAATAGGTGCTAAGAGTTAAGTTGGGTGTGGTGGATAATGAGAGTGACCTATAAGGTGATTGGTCAGTTTATATATAAATACAGAGATGTCCTGTATTCGTTCTTCTCATTTATTCCCATTTTACCTCGTGTATGCTGTATCGTTGGTTTATCATTTTGTTACCCGTGTGGAAGTGATCTGTAAATACGTATGTATATAAGTAAATAGGCTATTTTATATAATCTCTGTGTGAGTGTCTATTTACTATACAGCCTAAGGATCGCTGGTGCCTAGGAGAAGAAGCAGGCCGCTCCATCCGCTCACCCCGACACATGCAAACCTGGGTTCTTTTCATCCTTATGCAGTCCAAGTCCTACATGCACATATTTTCATGAAGAAAGTGATTCTACAATGTCACCTCCTATACAGATTACTGTAATGTGCTTTACATGAGTCTTCAAGAGCATCCATAAGTTGCAACTGGTGCAAAATGCAGTGGTGTGGGCAATCATGTGCACTCCAAGACCAGTGCACATTACACCTGTGCTCCATAATCTGCATTGGTTACCAGTTTGCTTCTGGGTTCAATTCAAGATGCTGTTTATAACCTATAAAGCCCTACATGGCTTGGGGCCAGGTTGTTTGAGGGACTGCCTCTTCCTGGTTACATCTACTTGTACCATCAGGTCTGGCAGAAGGGGCATGCTACGTAGGCTGACCATATTTCAGGATGGCAAAATGGGATGGGGTCTTATGTAATATTCCGTATTCATGAAAAAGACAGGGGTCCCCGCCCCTCGGTCCGTGCGATTGGCTCCCGCCTGCAAACCCCACCCCCGGTCCTAGTGATTGGCTCCTGCCTGCAAACCCCATTTTGCAGACTATTCAGGACTTTGGGGAAGAAATTACTTCTAAGCTGTGTCATCTGGTTGAAGATGCTATGGGGGAAGATGAAGATTTTAATAAGGATGGAACTGATAGCAAGACTGAAATAATGCCAGACAAAGATTACATTTTGGTGGTGAAGTGGTTAAGGCGACAGTCTGAGCTGCAGTTAAGGAGAGCTGTTTTTCTTAGGGATTGTTATGGCTTTCTGGGGAATTGTTATGGGAGAGAAGATAACTTGTTTTGTGGGAGTTTTTTTGCTGAGAAGTTTGAGTTAATAAGGGGGGCAGTTGGGCTCTTTGATTCTTGCAAGAAAAAATTTGCTGAGAAGTCTGATATTTCAAGGGGACAGTTGGGCTTTTTGATTTTTGCAAGAAAAATGACTTGGGTAATAGGGAGATATGTAAACTGTATACTTTGCAAAGTATACAAAATATACAAAGCTCTGGTATACTTTGAGGTTAAATTAAGAATGTGTAATTGGATTGATAATGAGGTTATTATGATTTCATCTTTCTTTAATGATTTGGATTAAGATTTATTGGATTTTTTAAAGGTTTGTTTGATTTGTAAGATTTATCAGGTATTCATAAAGTATAATAATAATTGCTTGATTCTTAGGTTTAATAGGATTAAGATTGCTGTAGTGTTATTAATTATTTTTGTTGTTGTTGTTCAGTCATTTAGTTGTGTCCGACTCTTCGTGACCTCATGGACCATAGCATGCCAGGCCTTCCTGTCCTCCACTGTCTCCCGGAGTTTACTCAAATTCATGCTCATTACATCAGTGATGCTATCTAACCATCTCACCCTCTGCCGTCCCCTTCTCCTTTTGCCTGCAGTCTTTCCCAGCATCAGGGTCTTTTCCAGTGAGTTATTAATTATAAAAGTATACAATTTATATGTTTTTATAATTTGACTTTTATTTTAGTGGACAGAAATATATAGAATAGCAGTGGGAAGCAAATAATTAAATAAACATTGTCTTATGTGGGAGGGAAGTTGATTTAGAAATTTATATAAATATACATATTTTTTAAAGGGGAAGGAGCAATTGCATTAGTGATTTGTATATGTGTTAATGGAAAGATTTATAGAAATAATGTGATCTTGGTTTGATATAGAGTAAGGGATTGATTATGGAAATTGCTGTATATTCTTCCTGTTGAAAGACGGAAGTCACCTTTCTATGTAATCTTCAAAAATACTTTTTTCCTGTGTTTCTCACTTTTTTACTTTTTTTGTAGTTTTTTTATTTTTTGTAGTTTTTATCTTTGCTCTAAACTCAATAAAATTCTTATAAAAAAAGAAATAATACCTATAAAAGTTTATCAGGTTTATATTTATATAAATACTTACATTCATATGCATATTCTGCTAACAACATGCAGTGTATAATATTTTCTAACTGATATGATTTTGCATATCAATATGAAGAAGATACTTTCTCCAGAAGAACAGGGTGCAGGTGAAAACACAGCAACAATCATAACTCACCATTCCATACAGGTCTCTTTCACAGCTTACATAACAGCAAGATCTCATGTAACATTATAAAGAGGCCTCCCCTTGGTGCTCAAAGAAAGGCATCAAGCGCTCCAAAGTTAAAGATGATATGGAACCTAAAAATTCCTGGGAGTAGATCCTCAAACTAGCAACAACAGTGAAGCTTTCAGGGGTGGGGTGGGGGGAACCTTCAACAGTGGGCCTTCTATTCCCAATTCTGAAAAATATGGCAGTGCTCTCTCCTTGGAAGTAGATGCATCATTTCTCAAAGCATCAGGATCTTCTCCACCAGTCCATTAAGACTGAGGATTCTAGGAGAATTCCTACTATCCATATTACAATGAACCCTCTTTTTATTGACTGCCTAAAGAAACTATGGCCTCGCCCATACCTTTCTGCAGGACAGCATAAGTCATCAGGTCATCATACAACCACTGAAAGCTAATATTACATGTTCAGCAGTCTGATTCTCTATATTTTAAATTTCTTTCTCTTTCTTCATTGCTGTAAGGAAAAATGAAAAATATTGTATAATTACCCAGCCATTGGGTCTGGAAGCCATATGACTCACTGACTGTTTTTTTTCCTGGCACTTCTGTGTTTGTATATTTTTTTTGTGTGTGTGTATGTGTGTGTTTAATATTTTATTTTTGTTGTTTCATTTTGTTTTGTTTTGTTATTTTATTTTTGTGCCTTCAAGACTGTCTTGACTCCCGGTGACTGCCTGGACTAGTCCCTGCAATTTTCTTGACAGCATTTTCGGGAGTAGTTTGCCTTTGCCTCCTTCCTAGGACTGAGAGAAAATGTCTGGCTCAAGGTCACCCAGCTGGCTTTGTGCTTAAGGCGGCACTAGAACTCACAGTCTCTAGTCTGATGCCTTAACCATTACACCAAACTGGCTCTATATTATTATTATTATTATTATTATTATTATTATTATTATTAATTTTCATCCATTCATTCATTCATTCATTCATTCATTCATTCATTCATTCATTCTGGTTTATTACGGTCACTGACCAGTACAAGATTCTACAAGGTATACTCATTGAACCTTACAATATGCACCATCTGATTTAGAATAGTTTTAAAATTATAAGTTAAATTACATTGTTCCAATTAAAAATTAAAATACATTCAGACCACAATGTGGATGAGCCCCTTAATCAAATTTAAATATGCTCTTAATATTAGTCATAACTAATATTCTATCAGATGTAAATGCTTATAAAAAGTAAAATATCATATATAAAATATGGTGTGATATATATATATATATATATATATATATATATATATATACCTTTTAAAATAATTAAAATCATTTAATTACAAAATGTAGTACATTACTACATTTTTCCTATCATAGTCTGGCGTATCTTTATAGCAGCTGCACAATATTATTATTATTATTATTATTATTATTATTATTATTATTATTATTGGTTTGATGATGTATGCTGCCCTAAATTGTGCACAGAGTAGGTGGCTATACAAATCAATTAAATAAATAAATACAAGTCTGGTAGATTAGGAAAAAAAAGTATGATTTATATAATCACACATCTAATCACATGTACCTGTACCTAATTTCAGCCCAGTTGAAAGCATGATAATACAGCTTCAGAGACAATTGCATCAGGCACTGGAAATCTGTATGTCTGGTGTATGGCTGCCCCACAATGGAATGCTAACTATGAAAAATATAATGAATCGGGTCTTGCAATTAGGCAAAATAATTATTATGGATTGCTTTCAGTGAAAGTTCTTTTGAGATGGAAGCCTGTGTAGTTGTAATAATAATAATAATAATAATAATAATAATAATAATAATAAATAATAATCTATCATCATCTAACATAAACCATCTGTTCTATATAATTTGAAATCCAACATTCTAATTAAGGATGTGAAACTTTAGACTTCGCTAATAATCTATCAGGAAAAATACCAATTCACACATTAAAAATACAACTATCATGCCAATTAAATCACCTAAAAGAATCTTTGAAAATTGGTGTCCCTATTATAGCTGCCTAATTTGAACTTCCATGAAGTTTGGAAATATTAAATTGAGACACTAAAGAAGTTAATTGTTCTGTCAGGCAATGTACAATTTCTTAATGAAACTAAAATATGAAACAAAGGGAACTGGTAGAGGCCATCAAAGCAGAATTTGCCAGATTTAAGGAAAACTGCAATTAACATTCAATTTCAAATTGGCCATTTTAAATGTTGGAAAAAGCTTGGAAATGTACACAAATGAATAAAGGCAAAATAGAAAAAAATAGTCTCCTCCCTTTTTAAATAATTCCTTAGGTTGCAGAAATGAACAATTACATCTTTATAAAATTAATTTAATAACTGAAATCAGTGAATCTTGAGCTTTTAAAGAAAAAATGGATGGGATGGGATACACCCATATTCAACAGAAGGATATCAGATGGGATACATCTGGAACATTCCTGAGATCCGAGGAAATACAAAAATGTTTAGTTTTTAAAAAATTAATAAGCTGCTGTGAATGTGCTAAAACAATCAGAAGAAGATTGACAGCATAATGCATACTGAGAATGAATTAGATAACCAGAAGGAGATGCAATGGAGTGACCAGATCCTGAACTCACATATAACAAGTAAGAGCAATTCTCAAACACATAGTAAAGTCTTACCAGGGTGTATAGAATAGCCCAGTCAGCAGAGCTTTCAGGGAAGAATTTTGGAGCAGAGATTCAGTGCATAATCAGCAGGAGAGTCCACAAGTGCAGTAGGATATCCACATTTTAAATACATATATATACAGTGTAAGTATATATATGTATGTATGTATGTATGTATGTATGTATAAATACATATATATAGACAGTTGGGATGGGAAGAGTGATAGCTCCTCATGGGGATGGCTTGCGCCGTAGAGTTCTTTTAAATATGACATCAGAGCCTCTTGGGTTTTATATATTTTTAATTAACTTATGGTTAGTTATATATATTGTTTATTGTATTTTATATGTTTTAATATGTTTTAATTGCTAACTTGTTGTAAACCACCTAGAGTCCCCTCTATGGGGGGAGATGGGCGGTGATATAAGTTGGAGAAATAAATAAATAAATAAATATAAATACATATATATACTATATATACACACACACACACACACACACACACACACACAGTATACACAGTATATATACACACACACACACACACACACACACACACACAGTTTGTTGTTTATTCGTTCAGTCGCTTCCGACTCTTCGTGACTTCATGGACCAGCCCACGCCAGAGCTTCCTGTCGGCCGTCACCATCCCCAGCTCCCCCATGGTTGAGTCTGTCACCTCCAGAATATCATCCATCCATCTTGCCCTTGGTCGGCCCCTCTTCCTTTTGCCTTCCACTTTCCCTAGCATCAGCTTCTTCTCCAGGGTATCCTGTCTTCTCATTATGTGGTCAAAGTACTTCAGTTTTGCCTTTAATATCATTCCCTCAAGTGAGCAGTCTGGCTTTATTTCCTGGAGTATGGACTGGTTTGATCCTCTTGCAGTCCAAGGCACTCTCAGAATTTTCCTCCAACACCACAGTTCAAAAGCATCTATCTTCCTTCGCTCAGCCTTCCTTATGGTCCAGCTCTCACAGCCATAGGTTACTACAGGGAATACCATTGCTTTAACTATGTGGACCTTTGTTGTCAGTGTGATGTCTCTGCTCTTAACTATTTTATCAAGATTTGCCATTTCTCTCCTCCCAAGAAGTAGACGTCTTCTGATTTCCTGGCTGCAGTCAGCATCTGCCGTAATCTTTGCGCCTAGAAATACAAAGTCTGTCACTGCCTCCACTTTTTCTCCCTCTATTTGCCAGTTATCAATCAAGCTGGTTGCCATAATCTTGGGGTTTTTTTTTTGAGGTTTAACTGCAACCCAGCCTTTGCACTTTCTTCTTTCACCTTTGTCATAAGGCTCCTCAACTCCTCCTCGCTTTCAGCCATCAAAGTGGTATCATCTGCATATCTAAGATTGTTAATGTTTCTTCCAGCGATTTTAACTCCAGCCTTGGATTCCTCAAGCCTAGCACATTGCATGATGTGTTCTGCGTACAGGTTGAATAGGTAGGGTGAGAGTATACAGCCCTGCCGTACTCCTTTCCCAATCTTAAACCAGTCCGTTGTTCCGTGCTCTGTTCTTACCGTTGCTACTTGGTCGTTATACAGATTCCTCAGGAGGCAGACAAGATGACTTGGTATCCCCATACCACCAAGAACTTGCCACAATTTGTTATGATCCACACAGTCAAAGGCTTTAGAATAGTCAATAAAACAAAAATAGATGTTTTTCTGAAATTCCCTGGCTTTCTCCATTATCCAGCGGATATTGGCAATTTGGTCTCTAGTTCCTCTGCCTTTTCTAAACCCAGCTTGTACATCTGGCAATTCTCGCTCCATGAATTGCTGGAGTCTACCTTGCAAGATCTTGAGCATTACCTTACTGGCATGTGAAATAAGTGCCACTGTTCGATAGTTTGAACATTCTTTAGTGCTTCCCTTTTTTGGTATGGGGATATAAGTTGATTTTTTCCAATCTGATGGCCATTCTTGTGTTTTCCAAATTTGCTGGCATATGGCATGCATCATCTTGACAGCATCATCTTGCAAGATTTTAAACAGTTCAGCTGGGATACCGTCATCTCCTGCTGCCTTGTTATTAGCAATGCTTCTTAAGGCCCATTCAACCTCACTCCTCAGGATGTCTGGTTCTAACTCACTGACCACACCGTCAAAGCTATCTCCAATATTATTATCCTTCCTATACAGATCTTCCGTATATTCTTGCCACCTTTTCTTGATCTCTTCTGCTTCTGTTAGGTCCTTACCATCTTTGTTTTTGATCATACCCATTTTTGCCTGGAATTTACCTCCGATGTTTCTAATTTTCTGGAAGAGGTCTCTTGTCCTTCCTATTCTATTGTCTTCTTCCACTTCCGCACATTGCTTGTTTAAAAATAATTCCTTATCTCTTCTGGCTAACCTCTGGAATTTGGCATTGAATTGGGCATATCTCCCCCTATCACTGTTGCCTTTTGCTTTCCTTCTTTCTTGGGCTACTTCCAGTGTCTCAGCAGACAGCCATCTTGCCTTCTTGGTTTTCTTTTTCTTTGGGACGTTTTTTGTTGCCACCCCCAGAACAATGTTGCGAACTTCTGTCCATAGTTCTTCCGGGACCCTATCTACTAAATCTAGTCCCTTAAATCTATTCTTCACCTCCACTGCATATTCCTTAGGAATATTAGTGAGCTCATATCTAACTGATCTGTGGGTCTTCCCTATTCTCTTTAGTCTGATTCTAAATTTTGCAATAAGAAGTTCGTGATCTGAACTACAGTCAGCTCCAGGTCTTGTTTTTACCGACTGTATAGATGTCCGCCACCTTTGGCTGCAAAGGATGTAGTCAATCTGATTTCGGTGTCGACCATCTGGTGAAGTCCATGTATAAAGTCGTCTTTTAGGTTGTTGGAAGAGAGTGTTTGTTATGCACAGTGAGTTGTCTTGGCAAAATTCTATCAGCCTATGTCCTGCTTCATTTTGTTCTCCCAGACCATGCTTGCCTGTAATTCCAGGTGTCATCTGACTACCCACCTTAGCATATATATACAGTATATATAGATATAGATGATATAGATATAGATATAGATATAGATGATATAGATATAGATATAGATATAGATATAGATATAGATATAGATATAGATATAGATATATACACATATTATATATAGATATACACATATTATATATAGATACTGTATACACATATTATATATAGATATATACACATATATAGATATATACAAAAATAGATATATACATAATAATATAAATACATATATATACAGTAAAGTAATTTTAGTCAAGTGCATTGAGTCTAAAACCACCTAGCTGAATACAACTCAAACTTCTGTCAGAATCCAGCTGCAATGACCAGCCGGAGAAATGCTTCTTGTTATCCAAACATTCAGATATCATAAAAAAAGGCTCTGGGAACTCCCCCATATGGAGGAATCTTGAAATGCCATATTTTTTCTTTGTGTGGAACAGCTCTAAATGTGTGCATCTGAATGCATCCATGCAATAACATGTATAGATAACATGGATGCATTTCCATCTTGGGCATGGTCACTGAGAATGTTCCTGTGGCATAGTACTAGGACTCGTTTAGCCCAGAAGACCATGGAACCTTTTCAATTATTGGGTTGTATGTGAACTTTTTGACTTCTGTTCTTGAAGTGAAGGAAGGAAGAACAATTGCTTTCCTTTAAGAAACTATAGATGTGAAAATATTCAACAGCTTCATCTCTGCAGATAAATTTCTACTGAAGAGAGGCATGTCATACAAAGAACAGTTGTTTCCAACACAGTGGAAGAGGGCAACTGAATGTTTAGCTTGAGCCAATGAACTAAAATAACATGATGAGCTCTTGAGATTCAAAGGACTCATTATGGTCAGTATCTCTTCGATTTTCCTTTTCATTATGCTTAACGTGTTTGAAACTGAACCTTTGAACAGACTTATTAGCAGAGCCGTGGAATGGGCAAATGAAGTCTCCAAGCAATCTTTATAAATAATATACATACAAGGAATGAAACATTATAATCTAAATGTAGAAGTGGAATTAGTTAGTTTCTGGGTTAGCCCTGTATAAGATTTCAAATATTTTTGATGAGATGTAGTTGGATGAACTTGCACAATTCAAATTCTACATCACTTAATTGAGCTTTCCTGCTTTCCCCCCATCCCATCTTTATTTCTATTTCTGATGCACTTTATCTGTGGAATTTCATACTAACTCTAGAAAATGACTGCATCAAGTCATAAAGGAAGCATGAAATAAAAAACATATTGTTCATTCACTATAAAGTTGCGGTAAAAGCTAGGCCATTTCTCTGACATTTATGCAAAATTTCCTGTAAGATCAAATGCAGTCATATTAAGGGGAAAAGCCTATGCATATGTCATAGTGGAGGAAGGTTCAACTATGTAAACATGCATGATGAAGTTACATATAACTAAAATATTTCAAATATATGCCATGGCTAGGCTGGCCATACATCCCGTTTTTTTAGCATTTTTCAACCATCCCGTTGTTTTGATAAAAATCTCAATTTTGTCCCGTTTTTTAAACCCGGAGGGAATGGCGTGGAAGGAGGATCCGAGCCAGAGCTTCTGATTGGAGGCAGCCCAGAAGAGGAAGCTCTCCCGCCTATCAGCGCACAGCAAAGGAGGATGGAGAGGCAGAGAGGAGGGTGGGCCAGGGGGCGGGGTTTGCAGGCGGGAGCCAATCATGTGGACTGGGGGTGGTGTTTGCAGATGGGAGCCAATCGTGTGGACCAGGGGGGCGGGGTTTGCAGGTGGGAGCCAATTGTGTGGACCGGGAGGCGGGGACCCCTGTCTTTTTCATGAATACAGAATATTACATAAGACCCCATCCCATTTTGCCATCCCAATGTCCCGTTTTTGTCTCAAGGAAATATGGTCAGCCTAGCCATGGCAAAGAACCAAGGCTGCTTAGGTATAAGGCAGGCAATAGCAACATTTGTTTTTAAATTCTGGTTGACATATGCCAATCTCATGCATTGGCTCAGCCAATCCCCTTCACCCCAAAATTCACTGCTGCATCAAAGATATATACATATATAGAGCTACAAAGATATTATGTAACTTTATATTACATAAAGTAATATATTATGTACTAGGGTTACGCATGCTTTAAAAACGATTTGGAAGAATGTATGGGAACATTAGGGCACCAACCAGCTCTTTTTCAGGCATCCACTCAAACATCAAAAAAGACATAGTTACCTTAAAAAGCTGACTTTTTAAAGCAGCTGTATCTTTAATGCTACTTCTTCAAACAGCTGTGTGGGTTTTAAGTTCTGAGTAAACCTGAAAAATTAAGATGCTGCTGCTTTAAAAGTCACATTAGATTTAAAGCAGCAGCACCTTTTTTCCAGGCTCAGTATTTTAATGAATAGCATGTTGTATTTGTGCAAGATCCAAAGCACTTTTTCCAGACAAATTTTAAAGGTGCACAGCCCTGTGTTTTATGACCATACTGTCTTTTCAATGCATTTGTACATGCATTAGCTCTTGACTTTCATCAGTCACAAATGCCAACAAATACTCAACATCTGAAAGATGCTTTTGCTTAGAAGGAAAAATGGCAATTACAATTTAACCCCTGAAGCCATTTTCTAAATTACTTTGCTATTTGTTTTATAGACTGGAGACAAACCATCTTGAGGGGACACATCTTTGTCAAGAAAAGAAACCATCCTTCTCCATGAGATGAGCCCCTCAGGTCGGAAGGTGTCCAAAATGCTACTGGGGAAGAGTGGAGGGCAATTCCAAGTAGCTCCAGAAAGAGTGAAACGGCTGGGCCAAAGCCGAAAGGACGCTCAGTTGTGGATGTGTCTGGAAGTGGAAGGAAAGT
This sequence comes from Charina bottae, assembly GCA_023362775.1. Classification (NCBI taxonomy): domain Eukaryota; kingdom Metazoa; phylum Chordata; class Lepidosauria; order Squamata; family Charinaidae; genus Charina; species Charina bottae. The sequence goes on along the minus strand of JALMGJ010000005.1, from coordinate 65,732,586 downwards.
CCGATGCTGTAAAGAACAATACTGCATAGGAACCTGGAATGTAAGATAAATGAATCAAGGTAAGCTGGATGTGGTCAAACATGAGATGACAAGATTGAACATCAACGTATTGGGAATCAGCGAACTAAAATGGACAGGAATGGGTGAATTTAATTCAGGAGACCATTATATATACTACTGTGGGCAAGAATCTCTTAGAAGAAATGGAGTAGCTCTCATAGTCAATAAAAGAGTGGGAAAGGCAGTACTGGGGTAAAACCTCAAAAATGACAGAATGCTTTCAGTTTGAATCCAAAGCAAACCATTCAACATCACAGTAATCCAAGTCTATGCCTCAACCACTGATGCCGAAGAAGCTGAAGTTGACCGGTTCTATGAAGACCTACAACACCTTCTAGAACTAACACCAAAAAAATATGTCCTTTTCATCATAGGAGACTGGAATGCTAAGGTAGGAAGTCAAAAAATAACCGGAATAACAGGCAAGTTCGGCCTCGGAGTACAAAATGAAGCAGGGCAAAGGCTAATAGAGTTTTGTCAAGAGAACACACTGGTCATAGCAAACACTCTTTTCCAACAACACAAGAGATGACACTAGACCACTCAGGTATGACCTAAATCATATCCCTTATGAATATACAGTGGAGGTGAGGAATAGATTTAAAGGATTAGATCTGGTAGACAGAGTGCCTGAAGAACTATGGATGGAGGTTCGTAACATTGTACAGGAGGCAGCAACTAAAAACATCCCAAAGAAAAAGAAATGCAAGAAAGCAAAGTGGCTGACTGATGAAGCTTTACAAATAGCTGAGGAAAGAAGGAAAGCAAAAGGCAAGGGAGAAAGGGAAAGATATAACCAACTGAATGCAGATTTCCAGAGAATAGCAAGGAGAGATAAAAAGGCCTTCTTAAATGAACAATGCAAATAAATCGAGGAAAACAATAGAATGGGGAAGACTAGAGATCTCTTCAAGAAAATCGGAGATATCAAGGGAACGTTTTGTGCAAATATGGGCATGATAAAGGACAAAAAAGGCAGGGACCTAACAGAAGCAGAAGAGATTAAGAAGAGGTGGCAAGAATACACAGAAGAACTATACAAGAAAGATCTTAATATCCCTGATAAATACGATGGCGTGGTCACTGACCTTGAGCCGGACATCCTAGAGAGTGAAGTCAAGTGGGCCTTAGGAAGCATTACTAACAACAAAGCTAGCGGAGAAGACAGTATCCCAGCTGAGCTATTTAAAATCCTAAAAGATGATGCTGTTAAAGTGCTGCACTCAATATGCCAACAAATTTGGAAAACTTAACAGTGACCACAGGATTGGAAAAGGTCAGTTTATGTTCCAATTCCAAAGAAGGGCAATGCCAAAGAATGTTCAAACTACCGTACAATTGCGCTCATTTCACATGCTAGCAAGGTTATGCTCAAAATCCCACAAACTAGGCTTCAGCAGCATGTGAACCAAGAACTACCAGAAGTGCAAGCTGGATTTTGAAGAGGCAGAGGAACTAGAGATCAGATTCCCAACATTCGCTGGATCATGGAAAAAGCAAGAGAGTTCCAGAAAAACATCTATTTCTGCTTCATTGACTATGCTAAAGCCTTTGATTGTGTGGATCACAACAAACTGTGGCAAATTCTTAAAGAGATGGGAGTACCAGATCACCTTACCTGTCTCCTGAGAAACCTGTATGCGGGTCAAGAAGCAACAGTTAGAACCGGACATGGAACAACCGATTGGTTCAAAATTGGGAAAGGAGTACGACAAGGCTGTATATTATCACCGTGCTTATTTAACTTATATGCAGAGTACATCATGAGAAATGCCGGGCTGGATGAATCACAAGCCGGAGTTAAGATTGCCGGGAGAAATATCAACAACCTCAGATATGCAGACGATACCACCCTAATGGCAGAAAGTGAAGAGGAACTAAAGAGCCTCTTGATGAGGGTGAAAGAGGAGAGTGCAAAAGCTGGCTTGAAACTCAACATTAAAAAAACTCAGATCATGGCATCTGGTCCCATCACTTCCTGGCAAATAGAAGGGGAAGAAATGGAAGCAGTGACAGATTTTATTTTCTTGGGCTCCAAGATCACCGCAGACGGTGACTGCAGCCATGAAATTAAAAGACGCTTGCTCCTTGGGAGGAAAGCTGTGGCAAACCTAGACAGCATATTAAAAAGCAGAGACATCACCTTGCCGACAAAGGTCCGTATAGTTAAAGCTATGGTTTTCCCAGTAGTAATGTATTGCTGTGAGAGTTGGACCATAAGGAAGGCTGAGCGCCGAAGAATTGATGCTTTCGAACTGTGGTGCTGGAGAAGACCCTTAAGAGTCCCTTGGACTGCAAGGAGGTCAAATCAGTCAATCCTAAAGGAAATCAACCCTGACTGCTCATTGGAAGGACAGATAGTGAAGCTGAAGCTCAAATACTTTGGCCACCTAATGCGAAGAGAGGACTCACTGGAAAAGACCCTGATGCTGGGAAAGACTGAAGGCAAAAGGAGAAGGGGACGGCAGAGGATGAGATGGTTAGATAGCATCACCGATGTAACGAACATGGATTTGAGTAAACTCCGGGAGACAGTGGAGGACAGGAAGGCCTGGCGTGCTATGGTCCATGAGGTCACGAAGAGTCAGAAAACGACTAAACGACTGAACAACAACAACAAATACCACATGTGGACTGGAGGTGGAGCATTGCACCACTCAATATTCACTTGCAGCTGGACATTTTATTTGTGAAAGTTTATGCATCATTATCTGAGAAGAGTCCATAGTTTAAAACTCTCACAGTAGGAAGAAAAAAGAAAAGAAAGTTGGCATTCATGTCTTAAGATTGGATTACTAGCAGAGAAAGCCGTATTTTCTTCAACAGAAACTATACCTAGAATTCCAAGTCTCACTGATGTCTAGAAATCGCCAGAAATAATTAATAAATTCAATTACTGGGCTTCATCTAAATTCCTTTAGCAGCTTCACTCATAGCTAGTCCTTTAGCAAATCTAGCAAATTAAGTTCTAATGGAATGGATTATTTCAACCTGAGCAAGCTTCACAGTGAATCTTCCACAATTATAAAATCCCATAAAAGATAAATTATTAATTCCATTAAGGCCTGTTCACATTCTGAATTCTCATTTTATCTGCCAAATGATAAACTTTAATTCCTCTCCTTCATAATCAAAGACAGATGGCAAACAATTAATAATGTTGTAACAGCTATATAGTATTAAATTTCCTCCTGCCTTTCTTCTTCTCTAATTAATTTCATAAGAGAAATATTTCCTAATTAATCAATTAGGTTATATAAAGACCTAAAATAAATATGATGTATGCTAATTAATTGTAAACATAAGAGGTAGTCTAATGTCTGCATTACCCAACTCTAGATTTATATTAATACTTTATCATATTACCTACTTTTAAAAAAATTATATTGGAAATGTTGTCCATTGCATGCTATGTGATTTAAGTCTGCTATACCATTGATTCCAGGTGAATCCTTAGGAAGAGGTGCAGTGGAATGGACAATTATTGCTATCTGACACACAACATGAGAACATAGGACCAAAAGCTGAGATTCAATTATAAATATATATATTTTTATATACACATACACCCACACACCCACATACACCCATACAGTATATATAAAACAAACTTCAGTCAGGATGAACAGCTGCAGCAGATCCAAATGCATTAAAATGAATTATAAACACTTAATCAGAAAGTAATAACATGACATGACATCCTTATAGTCTCTGAACTAAACAGTTCTCAGTTCTGAGCAAGCTTCTCGATTATGTCTTTCCTCATCAGTCAAGCTACATATTCCTTCAAGTAAATGCCAACATTACAGTTTTTGAATCACATGTAATGATGATTGGTACAGGTAGTGGCCACATTAACTTAATCAAATCCTGTATTAATAGCCAAGATATATACAAACAGTGTGCACTCGAGCACACTACCCTTTTTTCCCCTGAATATGAACAAAGAATTCATACTAACTCTAATTTATAGTTTTATCTCCAGACTAAGAAGTATCCTTAAATATTTTCAAACAGATCAGTATCCCAAGCTAGGTTTAAACTAAAGTTCAAAGTAAAATTACTAACTAATTAATCATAGTTCCTGTTTCAGTGTGAAACTGAGATGGGTTTTCTAGCTTGCTCAGTCACATAAAGCGATCAGCAAAGTCATTACATGTCCATATTTATTTATTCTTGCTTATATGCAATATATGCAAACCAAATTATAGTCCAGTGCAATCTCTCTAATGTTCTTGTCCCATAAAAGCACAGATAAACATTTCAGTGAAGCTTATTTTCAGAGATAACAGGGTGGTCATGTATATTCCCCTTCTGAAATATCCTTGCTTCTTATATCATAGACAGAACCCATTTTCCTTTCTGCTGCTCCTTACATTCACCAAACCTCTTTTGAGGTTCATTCTGTAGAGAGAACCAGTGCCCATCATTCTTGATGGTGAGATTCCACAAGTCTGCATCATACCGAATATGTTTTTTTTTACTTCTAGAACTGAGTTTCACGTCACATTAATTAATAGACACACTAATATATTCTAATTTAATTCAAATATATTAGATACAATTCTCTGCCATATGTTGCTTGAGCAGTCTGCTCTAACATTTGTTAAAAGGGTGGAAGTATATCTCTAAGAGCAATCTGTAGAATTGGGTTCAATAATCTAGTTTTCTAATGATGGCAGGCACTTAATCTTACTCCATTTTGCTATATATGGTAATATCAAACAAGAAAAATATTGTTTTGTGCCTGCTAATATTCCTTTAGTTTTCATATGTGTAGTGTATTTCAGTTTATACTACAAAGCCAAATTTTCCACAAAAGACCCTTCTTTAATAAAGGCTTTGCTTTTAATAAATTGCAATATTTTATCCCATAATAAGGAAAGCTTTAATTGGTACTCCTTCTGACATTCATGCAGTTGAAACACTCAGGAATATGGAAATTTAAGGCAGCATAGGAAAGTTCAGAAGTAATTGGTGAAAAGCTCATAGATTAAGATTTTACATAAAATAATCTCAACCTTCTCCTCTGCCCACCTCACTTCAGTTCAAGCTAATCATAGCAAGCAACTATATTCTAGTAGAGCTTTCGTACTTTTTCTTTCATATGAATATGGAGGGGTGGGGGGAGAGAAAGCAGCTGAGTGGTAAAAAAATCTTAATCATGAAGCTTTTTAAACAAAACCATGCAGCAAGACTTAAGGCCTTTGTGAGTCATTCTAAATTTATGAGTCATATTAGCATTTCTTCTGATATTGTCAGGGAGATAGAGGACGGCGGCGGGGGGAGTTCCCTTCTCTGAGGGAGAAGTCGTCCTCCCGCCCTCTATCTCCCTGACAGATATATCAGTTTCACTTCCAGCATATCCCTTCAGTATATATCTAACTGAAAGAATGATGACCCAGAATTTAACCCTCCAGGAAGAAGAAGGTGAAGCAGAAGAAAACAATAATAATAGTCTCAAACACTACATTTGTAGAGAATTAAGAAAACTTTCCCATGTAAAGGTGAATTGTTGAGTGGGGGACACCTAGTTTTCGTTTCAGATAAATAAAGTATGTTGCAAATGCAATAACATTATCCTAGTACAGATGAACTATATCACAATCCTTGATGTTTCAGCCCTGTCATTGTATAGCTTAATTTCACATGATACAAAGTAGTGCTAGGCATTTGACTCAATGCTTGGTCTTGGTATGCTCTTATTGCAAAAGATGATCTCGAGAATGTCTAACTTTAGGGGCTACATAAGCTGTAGACCCCCCATTCATTCATTCTGGTTTATTACGGTCACTGACCAGTACAAGATTCTACAAGGTATACTCATTGAACCTTACAATATGCACCATCTGATTTAAAATAGTTTTAAAATTATAAGTTAAATTACATTGTTCCAATTAAAAATTAAAATACATTCAGACCACAATGTGGATGAGCCCCTTAATCAAATTTAAATATGCTCTTAATATTAGTCATAATTAATATTCTTATCAGATGTAAATGCTTATAAAAAGTAAAATATCATATATAAAATATGGTGTGATATATACATATAAACCTTTTTAAATTATTAAAATCATTACAAGGAGTACATTACTACATTTTTCCTATCATAGTCTGGCGTATCTTTATAGCAGCTGCACAGAATTTGGCTACTTGTGTCGTAACAGTTGGATCTTCATCTATAAGTAACATTTGCATATACTCTATATCTTGCCTCCTAGGATATTTCTTGGTCAAGGGTAATATTAATTTACTCTGTAGACCCCCCACAAAGGGGGGGTAAACAAAAATGATTGCAGAAGACCTTATGTCACTTCAGCATCTGTCTCATGTCAGGCTAGCATACTGCAGGCAAGAGCTAAATGCAATCCTCTAAATGTTTGAAACTTGGCTACCAGGAGTTCATTCACGAAGTAGAAAATAAGAACAGTGGCCTAAGATGGTTCAGGAATAAAGCCAGAAAGACAGAGATTAATGGCCAGGTTTAAAATGTTCAGGAAGAAAGTATTCCAGAAGCAGTAGCAGGTCTAATCACCATGAAGATTGATAGTAGGCTCTAGGATTCCAAGCACAATTACCAACCTGCATTTTTTCAGATCCTGTCAGTTCCTAAACAGAATCTTGAATGCAGCAAGCATCAATCCACCCAAAATACAGCTGGCACTTTTTAGTCTTAATCAGCTCATTGGACCACCTAATTCTCAAGTAAACCTTTATTTTATTGTGTCTTCCTCTAAAGCCTAGTGTTCCTTTGCTTGTCAGCATTTGAACTCTCTACTCAGTGATGCCATCAAACTGGGAATTTGCTTGTTCATATATGTTAAATAAAAAAATAAAAAGGATTTGTTTTAATTGGTATGTGTCATTTTTACACTTAATGTTTCCGAATTTGTCTTCCTGGATTTATCTAGTCCAAATTGCCTCAGTTTTCTTCATACATTTTGGGTTGCATTTTCTATATTTGGTAGTTCCATTCATTGTCAACCTATGACACATTTTCTTTTAAGTGTCATTTACATACACTTGGCAAATGCCCCAGGGACCTCTAAATGGATTTTCAAAATTCAAGTCATTTCCAATCCCCTTATGTATAAAATGAATGGAATTATATTCTTGTAAATCCACTCTGCATATTCATAAAAAGTAAAAAAGGCAAAGGTTCCCCCCGCACATTGTGCAGTCGTGTTCAACTCTGGGGGCCGGTGCTCATCTCCATTTGTTAGCCAAAGAGCCAGCGTTGTCTGAAGACGCTTCCACGGTCATGTGGCCACATTTATTTATTTATTTATTTATTTATTTATTTATTTAATTTATATAACCGCCCATCTCCCCCAACGGGGAACTCTGACTCACATGACTCGCGCAGAACGCTGTTACCTACCCACCGAAGTAGTACCTATTAATCTACTTGCATTTGCATGCTTTCGAATTGCTAGGTTGGCAAGAGCTGGAGCTAGTGCGGGAGCTCACTCCGCACGCAGGGCTAGGGATTCGAACCTCCGAACTTGCGATCTTCCAATGGACAAGCCTGGCGTCTTACCCACTGAGCCACCACGCCCCTATCTGTATATTCATAGACGTCATCAAAAAGTTTTCCATGATGTGCCAGATCTGGAATTCCCTGTACAGCACTCCCTGAATCTCTGTGACTATGACCATTGCATTATACCTCAGACAACTGTGATGCTTAATCCAGATAACGAAGGTGCATCCTCACATCTTGCTAACTGCCCTGATAACCATTTTAACAGGATATATCCTCATGATGCAACCCTCATCTCATCCCAGCCCAACATGGGGGCACCTTAAATTCATCCTATTGTTCAGCTGGGCACTATCCCTTCCATCTAGTCACTGGGACACCTCTCCTTGGCACTTGGGATTGGGATTGGCTTGGGCTGCAGGATAGACCAGACAGATAGTTCTCAAAGAAGCAATGCCTGCTTAATGCTTTTGTGCTTGAATGCACAAAGTGCCATTTAAGTATTACATGAAGTTGTTGTTGTTGTTGTACTTATATACAACAGTTTGTTGGTCTTCTGGAAGACCAACAGAAAGGGAAAATAAGCCTATTAGGTCACATAGTTCACCATGTGATCCTTGGCATTTTGTGGACCAGTGCCACTTCTATAACTTCTTTCAACTATTTTCCTTCTTTTTTATATATAAAAGTATCTTTATTATTTACAATACATTATATAAAAAAAAACAATACATAACAGAATATAATATGACATAACATAAACACAGCATTACGTAACATAGAATTCTATAACCTTACATACATAGACTTAACTTAATCTAATCTAACCTAATCTAACCTGACAAGGACAAAACAAAACAAAACAAAATAACCGGAAAAAAAACAAAAAGGAAATCAGTTAAACTAATTTGTTCAAAACCCCATCTAACTAAACAATCTTCCCTCTTTCCTCTAACCGTCTTCCCTCTTTCTTCTTCTCATTCTTTCTTTCTCTCCTTCCTTCCTCTTCCCTCTCTGCCCTTCTTTTAACTCCACTTCCTTACTCCCTCTATTCTACTTTACTTTACCTCCTCACCCCTTACCACCAAAACTTAAAGAAAAAAAAGGGAAAAAAAAGAAAGAAAAACCACAAAAAGGACTTCTTACTTCCCGTCTAATTTTCCATTACATATTTATATACTAATTTGATTCTATTATTTTACTTACATTTATAATGTTAATTTTCTAATTGAATATTTTGTGTTTTTTGAATAAATTTATAAAAAGGACTCCAAACTATTAAATTCATCCATGTTTCTATCGTTGATTTGGTCAGTCAATTTAGCCATTTGCATCAAGTCCATTATTTTTATAATCCATTCTTCAGTCATAGGTATATATTTTTCTTTCCAGTATTTGGCGAAGATGATTCTAGCTGCAGTTATTATGTAGAATAGTAGTTTTCCATATTTTTTATGTAGATCTGGTTTTATAAATCCCAATAAATAAAGTTCTGGTTCTTTAATAATGTCTTCTTGTGTAATTTCACAAACAATCTTATGAATTTTATCCCAATAATTCTTTGTTTTCCGGCAAGTCCACCAAAGATGAAAAAAAAGTACCTGTTTCTTTTTTACATTTCCAGCACTGGTTTGGTATTATTGGATTCATTTTAGACAATATATTTGGGGTGAGGTACCATCTATACATCATCTTGAAGAAGTTTTCTCTCAAATTGTAATTTAAAGTAAAATTCAAATCTTTTAGCCAAATTTTCTCCCAATTTTCGCTTTGAATATTATGGCCCAAATTTTGTTCCCAATTAATTATGGGATTCTTTATAGATAATTTAGAAAATTTATTTTGAATTAAAATTTTGTAAAATTTTGCGATTAGGTGTTCCTCCTCTCTCCACAATATATTGTCCCAATTAACATAACAATTTTTAAATTTAAAATTTTTGGAATCCATTTTAAATTGTGCTTTTATTTGTAAATATGTAAACCAATTACAGGTATAACCCTCATTTTCTAGATCCTCCCTAGTTTTAATTTTATAGTTTGAATCTTCAAATATCAACAAATCTTTGTAAGTTAACCACTTATTCCTAGATGTAATGCCTTGGATTGCAAAAGCTTCATGTGGGGATATCCACAATGGTATATTTGGTATTATTAGTTTCTTGTATTTCTCCCAGATTTTTAAAATCAATTTCCTAATTGGATGATGCGTGAATGCTAAATTTGCTTTTGTTTTATCATACCATAGGTACCCATGCCATCCAAATCTGAGGTCATACCCCTCTAAATTCAATAATCTTCTATTGTCTAATTTTACCCAATCTCTCATCCAAACCATTACACTAGCTTCATAATATAATCTTAAATCTGGTAGGCCAAATCCTCCATTTTCTTTAGTATCTTGTAAATATTTATATTTAATTCTAGGTTTCTTGCCTTGCCAGATGAATTTAGCCAGATCTTTTTGCCAATTGTGAAATGTTTTCTCAGTTATTATTATTGGTATTGTTTGAAATAGGAAGAGAATTCTTGGGAGGATATTCATTTTGATTGTGGAAATTCTTTTATATTTGGAGTTTTGTCCATTTATGTAAATCTTGTCGTATTTCATTCCAAATTTTCATATAATTATTTTTGAATAGATCTGAATTTTTTGATGTGATTTCAACTCCTAAATATCTTATTTTTTTAACATTTTTGAACCCCGTAGCTAATTCCATGAGTTGAGTATCATTTGCAGAGACATTTAAATTTAACATCTTTGTTTTTTGATTGTTTATTTTAAATCCAGCGAGTTCTCCAAATTCATGTATCTTTTTAAGTAAATGACGTATTGAATGTTCTGGATTTTGTAGAGTAATTACAATATCATCTGCAAATGCCCTCAGTTTATAATTTTCTTGTTTTATTTTAACTCCTTCAATTTGGTTATCTTTTCTAATATTTTCTAGGAGAATTTCCAAAACCATAATAAATAGAAGTGGGGATAATGGACACCCTTGTCTAGTGCCTTTACCTATAATACAGTTTTGAGTTGCATCATTATTTACCACCACTCTAGCTTTCTGATTTGTATAAATGGCTTGAAATGCATTAATAAATTTATTTCCGTAATCTAAATTTTTAAGTGTTTTGATCAAAAATGTCCAATTTAAATTATCAAAAGCTTTTTCAGCATCTAAAAATAATAAAGTAATTTGTTTATCATTATGATTTTTTGCGTATTCAATTATATTTAAAATGGATCTTATATTATCTTTTATATATCTTTTTGGTAGAAAGCCACTTTGATCCAAATTTATTGTATCTTGTAGAACTCTTTTTAATCTATTAGCCAGAATGGTGGTAAATATTTTATAATCTACATTTATAAGAGAGATCGGTCTATAGTTTTTACATAGAGTCGTATCTTGGTCTTCCTTAGGAATTAAGACAATATTTGCTTGAGTCCAAGAATCAGGAATTGTATTTCCTGCCATTACTGAATTTAGAAGTGTATTAAACGGGGTTATGAGAAATTCTTGGAAGTGTTTGTAATAGAATGCTGTAAAGCCGTCAGGTCCTGGTGTTTTACCTGCTTTCTGTTTTTTTATGGCTTCTATTATTTCTTGGTTAGTAATTGGTTCATTCAAGATCTCTCTTTGCGTTTGAGAGATCTTCTCCATATTACTTTTTTGTAGATATATTTCGCATTTATCCTGTAATACTTGTCTTTGGTATAATTTATTGTAAAAATCAAAAAATGCCTTTCTAATACCTTGATTATCGATAATTTCTTCTCCATTTACTTTTATTTTATTTATAATCTTTCTATTTGCTTCTTTTCTTAATTTAAAGACTAACCATTTCCCAGCTTTATTAGGATGTTGGAAATGTCTCTGTTTTACATATCTTAAATTTAGTTCTATCTCATCTATTGTTTGAATATCTAGTTGCTTTTGTAAAATAGTTATTTGGTTTTTAATATTTTTGTCATTGGGATTATTTTGAAGTTCAATTTCTTTTGTTTTAATTTGTTCGCATATTTGTTGAAATTTTAGTTGTTTAGATTTTCTAAGATGGTTGCCGATAGATATAAAATGGCCCCTGATATAGGCTTTACCTGCATCCCATATATTATTGATATTTACTTCTTCACTCATATTTAACTCAAAAAATTCTTTTAATTTTCTCTTGCTATCTTCTAAATATTGTTTGTTTTTTAATATAGTTTCGTTAAGTCTCCATCTATTAGTTTTTGATGTAATTTTTAGATCTAATTGAACAGCATTATGGTCAGAAAACGTTTTAGCCAATATTTTCATATCCTTAATTTTATTTGTTAAATTTTTAGAGAGCCAAATCATATCAATTCTAGAAAATGATTTATGTCTTTCTGAAAAAAAGTATATTCTCTTGCATACCCCATTTTATGTCTCCATGCATTTTCCAAATTTAAATTGTTAATAAGATCAAATAATTCATCTGGTAATTTTCCTTGGTTATGTTTAATTGGTTTCTCAGATTTTCTATCGAGTGTAGGTGGTACTACACCATTATAATCCCCCATCATAAACCAGTTCTTATTAGGTATATCAGCTAGGAAGTTTAATAAAGTTTTGAAAAAAGGTTTTTGTTTGTCATTTGGAACATAAACTCCAACTAAAATCACTTTTAAGTTTTGAATCTCAATTTCTATAACTATGAATCTTCCTTTTGTATCTGATAATAATAGTCTGGGTTTTAAATAAGGTTTTATGTAACAAACCACTCCATTTTTTTTCTCTGTATTTACAGATGTAAAGACTAATCCTAATTTCTTATTTTCCAATAATTTAACATCTCTAGATCTAATATGTGTTTCCTGTAAACAAATAATATCTAAATTTAATTTCTTGACCGTGTGAAAGATTTTTTTTCTTTTTGTTGGTGTATTCAAGCCGTTGGTGTTCCATGTTAAACATTTTAAATTACACATTCTTAGAATGGTTATTCAAATCTTTGGAGCCCGAGGCTTGAGAGTCTATTTTAAAGTTTTCTTTTGTTGGGGTTTGATAAACCCAGGAATTTACTTCTAGATATAAATTATACAGAGAGGCTTGATTTCTAGGTAAAAGGTGAAATATTCTGCACAGTCACCCAATTAGCAGCCATTGTTGTAGGAATGATGTGTCATGTGTGACTCATTCAACATGTGCTTAGAGTTAGGTTGGGTGTGGTGAATAACGAGAGTGACCTATAATGTGATTGGTCAGGTTCACTATATATACAGGGACATTCTCATTTCCCATTATTCCCATTTTACCTTGTGAAAGCTGTATCGTTGATGGTGTATCATTTGTTACTTGTGGAAGTGATCTGTAAATACGTATGTATATAAAGTAAATAGGATATTTGATATAACTTCTGTTTGGAGTCTATTTACTGCATAGTACGTGGATCACTGGTGCCTAGGAGAGAGGCAGGCCGCTGCATCTCTGCGCGCTCCCTCTGACAGGGTTATGGGCCCAGAGGCGGCAGAGACGCCATAGACAATGGAAGGCTTTGCACTGGCTGTGGATCGTGTGCAGTCTGTGAGCTGGAAGCTTTGGAAGCCTATCCAGGAGTCGTGTGGCTATTTGGAGTGATTTGGAGCTTTAATAGGTTCCATGCCTGTGTGTGTGTGTTTTCTCCTACGCTTGTTTTACAGCTGGGGGACATTCTGCTAAGGTCTGTGTCTTTAATCATCAGTGTCTGCCCAGAAGGGGCTGAAAACAGATGAGCACAGCGAAGATGTTGCCGGCAGTCGGGGGAGGTTTTCCTCTGGAAAGACTGAATGACAGTAATTATTCATCATGGGCATATAAAATGGAAATGTATCTTCGGCGTGAAGGGCTTTGGAGAAGTGTACTTTGCCCTGAACCAGACCTGGAAGATGAAGAAGTTGCTCTAAAGGACGATAGAGCATTGGCAAGCATAAGTTTATGTCTGGAAGATAGCCAATTGTGTTATGTTAGAGATTGTACGTTAGCCAATAAGTGTTGGGAAGCTTTAAAGAATGTTTATCTAAGAAGCTCACCGTTATGTAAGGTTTTACTAACAAGAAAACTTTATCACGCTAGATTAGGGGTATCTGATAATATAAAGGATCACCTGCATTATATGACAGGGTTGTTCCAGGAATTGGCTCAGAGAGATATGCCATTTACAGAAGCTAACAAAGTGTATATAATTCTCAGTTCTCTAAATGAAACGTGGGATACTTTGGCAATTAGCTTTGGTTCGTTATCTGAGGAAGATTTAACCATAAGATACTTATCTAGCAGGCTTTTAGAAGAAGTGCAAAGAAGGCAGCAGTGTTCTAACGTAATTAGGTCGAAGCAAAACAGTGTTTGTGTTAAGGAATGTTCTGATAACAAAAACAATGTATTATTTGTAAAGAGAAAATGTTTTTGCTGTGGGTCACAAAAGCATTTGTTGCGGGATTGTGATAAGAAACGGAAGCCGAAGGCTAAGCTGAAAATTTCCAAGCCAGGAGACGCTGCTCAGCTGTCTTTAATTAGTTCAAGTGTAGAACAAGATTTAAAGGGACCATTTTTAATTGACAGTGGGGCTTGTCAGCATATAGGGAGTAACAGACAGATGTTTAGGGGTTTTAAGCAGGCTGATAGAGATCATGTTACTCTAGCTAATGGAAGTATTGCATCTGTGACTGGTAAAGGATTTGTATATGTACCAGGGTTAAATATTGAATTATCAATGTTGTGTGTACCTGAACTGGAGTACAATATAATTAGTGTGTCACAATTGGATAAACAGGGTTATACTGTACAGTTTGGTAATAATTAATGTATTGTCATGAAGGATAACAATGTTTGTGGCAAAGGTATTTTGCAAAACTGTCTTTATGAAATAGTTCAAACCAGGACAAGCAGCAACCATCATGGTGTAGCTATGATTAATAAGCCAACACATGATTCATGTGCGCACCTGTGGCACAGAAGGCTTGGGCATCGGAGTTTCAAAGTGATTGAAAAGATGTCAGAAGCAAGTTCTGGAATGGAATTGAAAAAGTGCCAAGTGTATTTGGATTGCACAGCTTGTAAGGTTGCAAAGTCAAAGGTGTTTCCTGTGAGCAAATTCAGTGATAGGAAGTCACATAAACGTTTTGAATTAGTTCACGCTGACTTAATTGGTCCATTACCAGCTTCAATAGGGGGTGCTAAATATGTTTTAGTCATTGTAGATGATTACACAAGATTTGGGTTCTGTTATCTATTGAAAGCTAAAAGTCAAACATTTGAAAAGTTTAGAAACTGGGTGCAGTTTGTGGAACGTAGGTATAGCACAAAGGTGTGTAGTTTACAAACTGACCGGGGTACAGAGTTTCTGAGTGGGAGTTTTCAGCAATGGCTCAGTAGAAGGGGCATTGTGCATAGGAGAACCAACCCACATAGTTCAGCTGAGAATGGTGTGGCTGAACGTAGGAATTTGGCATTGCAGACAGTAAAGGATTCACTCATTGCTGACTCAGGGTTATCAAGAGGATACTGGGGAGAGGCAATATTAACTGCTAATTATTTAATTAACAGGTTATGGAGTGTATCTGTAAACCAAACTCCATATTATATGTTATATGGCAAGAAGCCACCATTAGCTCATTTGAAGGTGTTTGGGTGCACTGCCTATGTTCACGTGCATAAGGAAGTACGTAGGAAAGGACAGGCAAAAGCACAGAAGATGACGTTTGTGGGGTATGAGCCAGGGACCAAGGGATATAGGTTCACTGATGGCAGGAAAGTTGTTATTTCTAGATCAGCAAGTTTTAGTGACCCCAGCAATTGGCAGAGATTACACGGGAGTAGTGAGGTATATCTTCCTAGTCAGGGACGTTTTGAGTTTTCAGAGCAGAGAGAGGCCACTGATGTGATTAAGAAGGAAGAGGAATTAACTCCTAGTGTGCCAATGATGCAGGATGCTACAGTATTGCGTAGATCTGAGAGAGTTAACAAGGGCATACCACCTAAACGTTATACACCAGGTGATGTAAAAGTGTGTTTCATTGATTATGAACCTCGTAATTACAGGGACATGTTGAAGTTGCCACAACATGAGCAGAGTAGATGGAAAGCTGCTATGGATGTGGAAATGAAAGCCATTAATTCTCATAAGGTTTTCAAATCTACTAGGCTGCCTGAGGGGCATAGAGCAGTAGGCTGTAGATGGGTGTATAAGAAGAAAACCTTAGTGAATGGTGATATTCAGTATAAGGCTAGGTTGGTAGCACAAGGATTTTCCCAGATAAAGAATCAGACTTATGATGAAGTTTTTGCACCAACGCTAAGAGGGGAGACATTTAGGTTTGCCTTAGCAATGGCAGCAGCCAGGAATTGTGTAGTACACCATTATGATATCACAACAGCATATTTGCATGCTGATTTGAATAAAGAAATCTATATGATTGAAGCCCCAGGGTATGAATCAAAGATTGCAGGAAGGGTATACAAGTTGCAGAAAGCATTGTATGGACTCAAGCAGTTGGCACGTTGCTGGAATCTTAGGTTAGATAAGGAATTACAAAGAATGGGATTCAAGTGTAGTATAGCTGACCCATGTCTGTATGTAAAGCAATGTGAAAACGATGAACAGATTTTGCTTGTGATTTTTGTAGACGATTTGTGTCTTATAGTGAAAGATCAAAGCAGGGTAATTGAATTTACTGAAAATCTGAAACAGCACTTTGATGTCGAAGATCTGGGAGAAATTAAGAATTACCTAGGCATGGGTATTCAGAAGGTTGATGGGGGTTATGTTCTAGAGCAGCGGAAGAAAATTGAAGCACTGCTAAGAGAGAACAATATGGAACAGTGTAAAAAAGTTTCAACCCCGATGACAACAGATTTTGTTAAAACAGACTGGAGATGATGACCAAACTTCATGTGATCAAGAACACTATCATTCAATAATTGGAAGTTTATTGTATATAGCACAATGGTCGCGTCCTGATATCGGGAACGCAGTAAATGTTCTGAGTAGATATGTAACCAAACCTACCGAGAAACATTGGCAAGGTATCAAACGTGTTTTTAGGTATCTGAAGGGGACTATTGATAAATGTTTATTGATAAAACCTTGTAAGCCATTGGAATTGAAATGCTGTGTAGATAGTGATTGGGGTAACGATGTACATGACAGAAAATCAATGACAAGGTTGATTATGTTTGGTAACACCTTGGTTGGGTGGAGGTCTCGTAAACAAAGTTCAGTTGCCGTGTCAACGGCAGAGGTGGAGTATGCAGCATTATCTGATTTATGTTCAGAATTAATTTGGTATAGGCAATTGTTAATGGATGTTAATATAACAATTGAGGGTCCTATATGTGTATACGATGATAGTGAAGCATGTATACAGATTGCAAAGAGTGATAAGGTCAGAGCACGAAGCAAGCATGTTGAATATCAAGTATCATAATGTAAGGAATGCTGTTACAGAGTCTCTGATAGATTTGCAATATTGTCCATCTGAGTGTAATGTAGCAGATGTGATGACAAAGCCTCTAAGCATAGAGAGACATAGGATGTGTATATCTCAAATGTGTATGTCTTCTATTCTGTACAATGGAATGTAATATCTATTGTAAATTGAAGGGGTGTTGGGGTTTGATAAACCCAGGAATTTACTGCTAGATATAAATTATACAGAGAGGCTTGATTTCTAGGTAAAAGGTGAAATATTCTGCAGAGTCACCCAATTAGCAGCCATTGTTGTAGGAATGATGTGTCATGTGTGACTCATTCAACAGGTGCTTAGAGTTAGGTTGGGTGTGGTGAATAACGAGAGTGACCTATAATGTGATTGGTCAGGTTCACTATATATACAGGGACATTCTCATTTCCCATTATTCCCATTTTACCTTGTGAAAGCTGTATCGTTGATGGTGTATCATTTGTTACTTGTGGAAGTGATCTGTAAATACGTATGTATATAAAGTAAATAGGATATTTGATATAACTTCTGTTTGGAGTCTATTTACTGCATAGTACGTGGATCACTGGTGCCTAGGAGAGAGGCAGGCCGCTCCATCTCCGCGCGCTCCATCTGACATCTTTTGATCCTTCTTTTTTTACCATTATTGCCTCTCAGCTGATGATTATCTTTTTCCAGTTTTCTAAGAAAATATTTCGCTTTTTCTATTGAATTTAATTTATATCTTTGTTCTTTATAAGTAATCGATACACCTTCCAACGTCTCCCATCTATACATGATCTTGTTAAGAATTTCAGTTAAAAAATAATAATCTTTTCTTTTTAAAAAAATTATGTTTGGTGTCTCCTTGAAAATTTTAATCTTTTTCCCTTCAATTTCTATTTTTTTATCATACGCAGTCTGGATTATCATATCTCTAAGTTTCTTTCTACTAAATTCCATAACCATATCTCTAGGGAGGTTGTTTTCCCTTGCATACTTCGAGTTTACCCTATATATTCCTTCTATTTCTTCCTCTATTTGTTCTGATTCCCAATCAATCAAATTTGCCAACGTTTTTGTTACAGTATTTTTAATTTCTAATTCTCTCCCTTCTATCAGACCTCTTATTCTTATACATTTTTCTTTTTGTTTGATTTCTAAGAGTGTAATCTTATCTAATTCTTCATTTTTCTTTTCCATTTTCTGTACTCTTTCTTTTACTCCTTTAATTTCTGTTTGGAACTTCTGTTCCATATTGTCTAATTTTCTGTCTAGACTAAGTTCAAATCCTTTGATTTTTTCTTCTAGTAAAGTGGTCACATTATCAGTTATACTTTGAATTGCCTTTTTAGTAAATTCTTCAAAAAGAGGTTTCATCCAGTCCCCTCTGTTGTCTTCTGAATCAGATTGTCTTCTCTGGAATTTTCTAGTATTCATTTTAGTAACTAAATATATTCTTATAACAATATATCTTATATTAATATTTCTTAATATTACCCAAGACTTATCAGTTTGACAGTTTCAACTAAAAACAACAAGATATGCTTAATATAACTCAATTAATATGACAATATAAGTATAAACATAGATAAACCTATATATATAGTATAAATCACAAAGGCATAAATCAACACAACCAAAAGAAGGGAAAGGGAATCTTACTAAGCAAAAATGGCGTCTTAAATAATTAAATATAGTTACTGTCTTTCTTAATCCGATTAAGTTTCAGAGTCTTCTCCAGTTTTTAGGTTTTCTTTTAGACGGTAAAGTAAATAAGTTTTCTTTCTTTAGATCAATCTTAACTTCCAATTTCAGCGCTGAAAACACGGCAGCAAAGCCTAAACAGCTTAGGCATCTAACGAGGTGAATGTTTACCCAGCTTCTCGGCTACTTTCGCTAGTTTCACTGTCAGCTTGAAGTCCGGGGAAGAAAGCAAAAGTGGCAGCTCGTTGTCTCACCTCCGCCGTCCAGAAGCCGCGGGTTTCTTTTTCTGCAGGTCTACTCTTTTTCTAGTAATCCTGCTGCGATCTGCATGACACTAAGGTACCGCAAGGTCGGCTTATTTTCCCCCGTTTAGACGTTGAAAATTACAAATTAGACGAGCTGTGCAAACACGTCCGCTCACCATTTCTCAGCACCGGAAGCCTCCTTTCAACTATTTTCCTGTGGTCTAATGTGTACGATGTAGTGACTTTGATCAAATAGTAAAGGTTCCCCCCGCACATTTGTGCAGTCGTGTCCGACTCTAGGGGCCGGTGCTCATCTCCGTTTGTTAGCCAAAGAGCCAGCGTTGTCCGAAGACGCTTCCACAGTCATGTGGCTGGCATGACACGTGTGGAACGCTGTTACCTACCCACCGAAGTGGTACCTATTCATCTACTTGCATTTGCATGCTTTCAAATTGCTAGGTTGGCAAGAGCTGGAGCTAGTGCGGGAGCTCACTCCGCACGCAGGGCTAGGGATTCGAACCTCCGAACTTGCGGTCTTCCGATCAACAAGCCTGGCGTCTTAACCGCTGAGCCACCACGCCCCTCATCAATTATTCTGGATTTCTGAACTGAGATTCAGATTCATCCTAAGACAAATCTAGGGACCATAAAATCAGTTATTCAGGGTGTTTTCCAAATTGCTAAATCAGGGGCTAGAAGGAAAAATGGTCCACTAGTGGATCAGTGTTGCCCTTTTATCAGCAGTCATATATTATGAGTGTCTGGCTCTATTTTTATTGGAAAAGCACATCTGAAGTTTGTACTGCTAAAACTTATAATCACATCCATCAGTCCAGTTCCCAATCTTTCTATGAAGGAAGGGTTAAATGTAAGCTCTAAACTTTATTACTTTGGTATCTGTGAGCAAGGCAATGCTACTGTAAGGGTTGGACAATAATTCCCAATACATATTTATTAATGGCTCCTTATCGCCTTCATGAGACACTCAAAGGATGTGCCAGAGAACTCTGGCCTAGGCATGGTGCTGTTCAGCATTATAAATGAGATGGGTGAAAACATAGATGAAACAATGCTTAGGAGAACAGAACATAATATTAGGTAGAATAGATATTAAATATGACTCTGGTAGCCTGGGTAAGTAGCAAGCCATAATTTGACAGAGATAATTTTTGTATGTAGATAAGCCTGCTTAATTCAGTAGGATTCTGGATAAACAATTATATCAATTGAGTTCTAAGCAGAAGAGTGGCCAGTGAGTTTGGATTGCAGCTATCACTTCTTCACTAGTAAAACTTTTAAAATTATTCTGGTTATCTAACTTGATACTGTATCGGCAATATTCGAGGGTGAAGGGTGTTATAAAGAAAAAAAATCTCTATAAACACTTGTACTTCATGTCCACACTCAAGAGAGCTATCAAGCCATTTCTGCTTCTGTTCCCTACTAAAAGCATTGAAGACCATATTTTCTTTATTATCAAGAAATGTCATCCAGTTCATAGAATTCTTCATGTGAAGATTTTGTCAGTCTTAACTTCCAAACCACTGCATATCTCAAGAGTTTCTATTTAACTCTAGTTATATTGTATTTTTAGAGCAGATTCATGAATTTGTGATATCAAGGTGATGAGAAGGTCAATCCTATCTGAAATGTTATTTGTCCATGGCCCCATAAAGTTTCAGAACCCTGTCTTCTTGGCAGTGCTGTGTCTTGCTGTGTTTTTTACAGTATCTTGCTGACGCAACATAGCTTTTTAAAAGATGTGTTGGTATTGCCTGATTATTAACTACTTTGAAATGTCTCATTCTGAAGAGTTAATATGACATATTATTGTTGGAACTAGTGGTTGCCTGATTAGGTGATGTTATTCTTTCAACCTGCTGAAGCTTTATTTTTCACCATTGCTTTATATCCATACATGTCTTTTAACAGCTTTCATGTACTCTTTTCTCTTTTTTAAAAAATAGTTTTTATTAAAAGATTTTACATATATAATAAGTATATTTAAAGAAAAAGATATAGTAAATGTGAAAGAGAAAAGGAAAAGGAAAAGGAAAAAGAGAGACATTTTGGCATATAAATCGTGAGAATAAAAAGAAAAGAAAGTGATACTAAAGTTACAAGGAGGAAATACTGTAATAACAGATAATGCAAATATGCAAAAAGTGTTTTACCAGTATTATTCTACTTTATATAAAGGTCAGTAAATTTCCTTGGAAAAAGTGGATGAATATTTACATAAACAGAATTTACCAAAGATTACAGAGAAACAGAGACAAATTATGAATGGACCTATAACAATCAGAAAAGTTTGTGAAGCTATTAAAAAGACTAAAACAGGAAAGATTCTGCTTGCCTCTTATTATAAATATTTTGAATATGAACTTTTACAATCTTTACAACAAACAATGAATATTATTTTACAGAATGGAAAGAGTCCTGACAGCTGGAAAGAGGCTACTATAGCGTTAATACCTAAAGAAGCCCAGGACCTGACTTTAGCCCTTATCAAATTTTCCTATCCCTATCATTTTCTCCTCATCCCTGACTTTTATCAGAGTGGAAACAAATAGGAGGAAGAAATTATATCCATGTGCTTAATCAAATACTACCATGCAGCTCATCCAATCCAGTTTCACTGCTGCTCAATGCACAATTTATAGTTAAATATTGTTACTGTTCACCACATGACTGAAAGCTCAGCAGAGTTCCCAAACCCTTTGATAATTGTCAATGTTCAGCTGATTGTAGTTACAGTCACTTTCCAGACATGGGGAGATCTGAATGGAAGAGGCAAGACTGGAATATCCTTAATGATTCTGAGCACACTAAGAAGTCTATGGAGAATCTAAAATCCAATATGGGTTTCTCTTCACATTTGCTTCTTGGCTGTTGTTTTTTTCTTGTTTCCCCAAAGCAAATATGAATTCAATGTGACCATTTTACAAGCTTTCTCCCCCCCCCCACCTTCCAAATGCAAGAATTATGTAACACTTCCTCTTCTAGTTGTTAAACTGGACAATTGAATGCAAATGCTAAATTGTATTTCAGATAAAAGCAGTGAATACAATTCTATCTTTTTCCAACCTACTATTTTGCCTACAATCACAAGATACTGTTTGTTCTGAAATATATCCCTAGGAGCCCCAATTCAAGTTTATTAAGGAACTGTCACAACTTCTGAAACACAAATCTGTTTTATTCTCTATCTTCTTTCTTATCTTGCCTTTATACTGCTTTCATCAAAGACTACTCATACACTGCCTTTCCAGATTTCCCTGATAGAACTACCAGTGTTTTTAAGGGTACTTTGAAATTGAGTTGCCTCTTTAAAATGGTTAATTGAGTAATCTGTTGACACCATTCTCTCTCTTTTGAAACCTTCCTTCTCTGTAATTACCATGGTCTGGGAGCCCCATCCCTAATTAATGATTAAACTAGAAAAAAAAGTGGGTTCCTCTATTACACTGTAAAATAAATAATAAATAATTCCTATTCAGGTGTTGCATTTGTGAGTGCTCCCAATAAGCCCCATCCCAGTCAGCATGCTCATATGCTTATAGGGTGTCCATGCATGCAACTCAAATAGCTGTAGAAAAACATTTTTGTCCATATGATTGTACATGCCTTAATTTCCACCCATGTTAGAATCCTGAAGGTGCAGATTTTTTTGCTTCCATGAAAATTAACATACATATGCAAACATATTTGAAAGATTTCATTTTATAAAGGGCTTTGCTATATGATGACTACCACATTAAGACTGATGTAAACTGAATAATGTTGGCAGGTCTTGTTGGAAATACCTTTCTGATAAGTCTTCTACTAGGTTGGAATGCCTGAATAGACCTAGTAAGACAATGATATAATCAGAAGGCTTATAATTAAAATAAATGAATTGAATGAATGAATGAATGAATGAATGAATAATAATAATAATAATAATAATAATAATAATAATAATAATAATAATGTTATAGCTAGTCAGTAGCAGAAGTAGAACACATCCTTTTTTTCTGATATTCTTACCTGGCTTAGGTGGGCATGGACATACTATAGGAAGGAAAAGCATACAATAGCTCTCTGGTTCACTCAGTGCTGTTCTGGGTTTCACCCAATACGGAGCCTGGGTCTGATCTAGCGTGGTCTTCTATTTTATGTACTACAGTCTAGTGTCATTATTACAAACCTTTGCAATGTTTATTGTTGGCCATTGCCTTTTTGTTTCAGTAAAAAAGGTAAAGATTCCCCCCGTACATTTGTGTAGTCGTGTCTGACTCTAGGGGCTGGTCCTCATCTCCATTTGTTAGCCGAAGAGCCAGCGTAGTCCGAAAACGCTTCCGCGGTCATGTGGCCGGCATGACGCATGCAGAACGCTGTTACCTACCCACCGAAGTGGTACCTATTAATCTACTTGCATTTGCATGCTTTCAAATTGCTAGGTTGGCAAGAGCTGGGGCGAGTGCGGGAGCTCACTCCGCACGCAGGGCTAGGGATTCGAACCTCCAAACTTGCGATCTTCTGATCAACAAGTCTGGCGTCTTACCCGCTGAGCCACCACGCCCCCCCTTTTTTTTCATTACATTTTTTCAGTACATTTTTTTCAGTACATTTTCAGTACTTTTTTGTTTCAGTACATGTGTTCATAAAGCTTTTAAATGGAACCACGAAAAACATGGTTGGAAACTCAGTTGGAAACCTGAGAAAATGTGGATCAGGTTTCAGAAGGGATGTAGCCTTTCAGATACAGCATTTTGATGATGAATTGGTGTTATCCAATCAACTGTTTGGATACCACCAATTTGAAATATAATTGATCTGTAGAACTTACTTTTTTAAAAAAATATATCCCGCTTTTATTATTTTTATAAATAGCTCAAGGTGGGGAACATACCTAATACTACTTCTTCCTCCTATTTTCAGCCATAGGCACCTTGCAATGTATGTATGAGTGTAAGGGAGGGGAGAACATTCATTGTAATAAACAGGGAAGTCTTACCAAATTATATTGATTTTGCTTATATAGCATGTTGTCTGGGAGGCATATACACTTTTCTAACATGAGGATAAATCAGAAATTAATAAGACATCCTGGTGGGAATAATAAGGTTTCCTGGTGGGAGTAAGAGAAAGAATAGGTTTTCTCCAGGTAAGCTATAATTGAAGTACTGAAAGAACTGTGCTACTTTTTTCTTTTAGCTTTTTTGCTGAAGGAGGGAAAAAAAGAATTGAAGATCAAATATATTTACTATGTTTCAGTTCAATAGATCATCTATTCCCTAAGGTGTGCTTCATGCAGATGCTCAAGACATCTTAGGGATTTCATTCAAGTAAATAAATAAAGTAAATAAGCAAAGTTCATACTACTCTTCAAATGTTCCTATGAAAAGTTGTTATTCTGATGTGGAGATTCATCTTTGCAATTGAGAAAGAGATCAAACAGTTTGATACATGGGTAAATTAACAGTCTCTCCATTAGAAAGGCAGGGCCATGTTTACCCTATAAAGCTACCTCAAAAGAAATAGTATACATTCATACACAAATAACAATGATGCTACTCTCTTTTGATGGAAGTACAATTAACCCTCTTCAAGTAAGCAACATTATGCAAGCTGTTGAAAAAGAGCAAAAAGAGACAAAAATTCACAGCATGAGATCAGAGGAAAGAAAGGGATATCTACCTAAATTTATCTTACACTAACACTTTTCATTGCATTTCTTTCATCAGCTTCTTCTCCAGGGTATCCTGTCTTCTCATTATGTGGCCAAAGTACTTCAGTTTTGCCTTTAATATCATTCCCTCAAGTGAGCAGTCTGGCTTTATTTCCTGGAGTATGGACTGGTTTGATCTTCTTGCAGTCCAAGGCACTCTCAAAATTTTCCTCCAACACCACAGTTCAAAAGCATCTATCTTCCTTCGCTCAGCCTTCCTTATGGTCCAGCTCTCGCAGCCATAGGTTACTACAGGGAATACCATTGCTTTAACTATGCGGACCTTTGTTGTCAGTGTGATGTCTCTGCTCTTAACTATTTTATCAAGATTTGCCATTGCTCTCCTCCCAAGAAGTAGACGTCTTCTGATTTCCTGGCTGCAGTCAGCGTCTGCAGTAATCTTTGCGCCTAGAAATACAAAGTCTGTCACTGCCTCCACTTTTTCTCCCTCTATTTGCCAGTCATCAATCAAGCTCGTTGCCATAATCTTGGTTTTTTTGAGGTTTAACTGCAACCCAGCTTTTGCACTTTCTTCTTTCACCTTCATCATAAGGCTCCTCAACTCCTCCTCGCTTTCAGCCATCAAAGTGGTATCATTTGCATATCTGAGATTGTTAATGTTTCTTCCAGCGATTTTAACTCCAGCCTTGGATTCCTCAAGCCCAGCACGTCGCATGATGTGTTCTGCGTACAGGTTGAATAGGTAGGGTGAGAGTATACAACCCTGCCGTACTCCTTTCCCAATCTTAAACCAGTCCGTTGTTCCGTGCTCTGTTCTTACCGTTGCTACTTGGTCGTTATACAGATTCCTCAGGTTGGCAGAGAAGATGACTTGGTATCCCCATACCACCAAGAACTTGCCACAATTTGTTATGATCCACACAGTCAAAGGCTTTAGAATAGTCAATAAAACAGAAATAGATGTTTTTCTGAAATTCCCTGGCTTTCTCCATTATCCAGCGGATATTGGCAATTTGGTCTCTAGTTCCTCTGCCTTTTCTAAACCCAGCTTGTACATCTGGCAATTCTCGCTCCATGAATTGCTGGAGTCTACCTTGCAAGATCTTGAGCATTACCTTACTGGCATGTGAAATAAGTGCCACTGTTCGATAGTTTGAACATTCTTTAGTGCTTCCCTTTTTTGGTATGGGGATATAAGTTGATTTTTTCCAATCTGATGGCCATTCTTGTGTTTTCCAAATTTGCTGACATATGGCATGCATCACCTTGACAGCATCATCTTGCAAGATTTTAAACAGTTAAGCTGGGATACCATCGTCTCCTGCTGCCTTGTTATTAGCAATGCTTCTTAAGGCCCATTCAACCTCACTCTTCCACTTCCGCTTCATTTTGTTCTTCCAGACCATGCTTGCCTGTAATTCCAGGTGTCGTTTGACTACCCACCTTAGCATTCCAGTCTCCTGTAATGAAAATAACATCTCTTTTTGGTGTTTTATCCAGTAGGTGCTGTAGATCCTCATAGAACTGATCTACTTCTGCTTCTTCAGCATCTGTGGTTGGGGCGTATATTTGGATCACTGTGATGTTAAATGGCTTACCCTGAATTCGAATTGAGATCATTCTATCGTTTTTTGGATTGTATCCAAGCACTGCTTTAGCCACTTTATTATTAATTATGAAGGCTACTCCATTTCTTCTGTGGTCCTCTCATCCACAGTAGTAGATCCTATGAATAGGTTCCAGTAATCTCCAATAATAATTATCGCCTTATAAATACTTGTTAATAGAGTTGAAAAAGTAATACTATGGGCTCTTGAACAGACTTCCACTTATTCTGTCTCCAAATAATTTTAAAACAAGCACCAAAGATGTCCAACACTTTTTTCAGTAGCTGCAAATCAAGCCAAAAATTATGCTCTGTGAATCACTGAAAGCAATATAAAAGTCTCCATTCTGTAAAGTTCTTCCTCACAGATATATTCAACAGAGATTTACACACACGGCCATGGTCTTCATTTTATTTTCTCCAAAATTTAAACTGCCTGCTGGTGGCCCTGGGGCTGAAGCATATACTGAGAGTCATTTAGTTCTTCTTCATTCTTGCCTTAAGCCTTTTATATTTCACAAGGTGCAAAAAATAAAAGATGTCTCACACCAAATGTGATTTCTAACATTATTTGAAAGTAGTTTCATAAGATAATTTCATCCTACAGTTTCCAAACACATTTCCTGTTTTTACAAAACTATTATTCATAAAACTGAATACCTGCCAAATTTGCTTTCAAGGCATGTTTAACTATACACATTCAATACATACTGCTGTTATCAAATTACAGTGGATCATGGGTTGATACTTTTACCCTTTGCAGCAACTCATATTGTGATTCTTTTGCACGGAGATGTTATTTTGTTGGACCTGGGATGGAGAATCTGAGGATGGACTTGTGGGTCTTCTTGAAGCTGTCGTATTGGCTTTCAGAATAATTGAGAATGCAAGAATGTAGTAGTGTGAGAGAGCTCCAGATCTGAAGTTAGATTAATCCAAGCCTTGGGTCAATGTAATTTTCATTCTTGTCTCTCAAGTTTTTTCTTAACTGAAGTAAAATCAATAAACATTTGGTTCTGAAAACACTCTATAGTATCAGACTTCTCAGAACGTATCACTTAAAAAAGAACACCTCAGCACCCCAAGCAGTTATGTATTATTTTTTATGTAGGCTGTGAATCTGATTGATTAGGCTTTCATGATTGGTTGGTGACTCCGACAAAAATTTAAAACCACATAACGATTATTTTCCAGGTTAGGGATTTCCCCTCATTTTCAAGCCAGCAAACCAAAATTTCTTTTATTTCCACATCTTGCAAATTCAGCAACAATAACAAAGTGTGCATGAAATTTCCACATTTTTGTACATATCTTCCAATATAATCACTTTGGTAATGGACTTTTTCTACTATTGCTTTTTCCAAGCAATTTTTTTAACACTATAGCTTTGTTTTTATTTTTCACCAAATGTATTTATTTTTATGCATGCATTTCCTTAGTGAACATATTTCTGCTGACATGTTTAAAATTGTGAGCTGCATCCTAAAATTTTGAAAAATGCATAGGGAGATTTTGGCATATAAATGTATTTGCATGTATTTATAGACAGATACAGGAAATGCAATTTGAATAAATTCAGAACAGACATTTGGATTAAAAACGACTCCTCCAGTCTAATTCAAGTGTGGAACTGATCACATTTTTTACCTAAAAGAGGTAAAGCAGGATTAGATCTTTTCCCAATTTTTTTACTTAAAATGGAAAAGCCATATGAGATATCCTGAGAATGTAGGAATGGCAGCAGATGACTTCTGTTTTATTTTCCCTGGGAAGGTCACATTAATTCAGGGTCACTACACTTTCTGGTAAATACAGTAGTTCATATCTATTTCATTGAAGTCTTGCATCATTTTGTTTAGTTTTGAAATAATTATGCTTTGGATTCTCCATTCAATATATTACAGAGAACATCAAATACTTTTCCTAAATTGGAAGACAGCAAATAAAATAACATTTTATAAATATTAAAAGTTGCAAACATTTGTAGACTTCCAGGCAGGTACACTCACACTTTATATATTATTTATTAATTACATTTTAGTCTACCAAAACAACTCTAGTTCCTTAGGAGGTGAAACAAATCGGCACTAAAAAGCAACTTTAAGAAACAAATCACCATTCTTCCTCCTGATGCTCATGTTAATAATGGACAATCTAATGGTTTTTGTTGTTTATTCGTTCAGTCGCTTCCGACTCTTCGTGACTTCATGGACCAGCCCACGCCAGAGCTTCCTGTCGGCCGTCACCATCCCCAGCTCCCCCAAGGTCAAGTCTGTCACCTCCAGAATATCATCCATCCATCTTGTCCTTGGTCGGCCCCTCTTCCTTTTGCCTTCCACTTTCCCTAGCATCAGCTTCTTCTCCAGGACATCCTGTCTTCTCATTATGTGGCCAAACTACTTCAGTTTTGCCTTTAATATCATTCCCTCAAGTGAGCAGGGAGAAGTATATTAATGGAGGACCTGTAACAATTATCATGAACAAGTCTTGCTGAATTTATAGAAATTCTTGCTAATTGAAATTTCCAGTATGATTTTCATTTCTAAACTCTCCTGCTACATTACTCATGCAAGTATATACTTTGTGCCTCTCAATAGTTTAGTTTAAAGAAGAAATGACCAACCTCTTTTCTAGGGATTATGCATGGGCCAAGGACTGCATATGTTCTTTGTTGTCAGAGAAAGTGGTATTTTCAATACCTGGCCTCCACAATAATGCTCCTAACATATTAAACTTCACTGTTATGGAACACAAATACTCAGTCACAGTAGGGGCATTGCATATCAATGCAAAATATAAATGCACAGCATACAGAGTAAAATGTTGTTACTGTTACTGTTATTCTTATTGTTATTGTTATTGTTATTGTTATTCTTATTTGTTTTAGTCACACCTGGTATCATTATTTTTTCTTAAGCAAAATTTGGTACCTCCACCAGGAACTAGATAAAACTTCATGAACAGAGAAATCCGAATTATGAGTTAAAAATATTTAGAAAGTCTGTTGAAACTAAGAGAGCAATGTGGATATAGGGTGATGTTGTGCCATTCTCATTGCAGTTTGTGACTTTGTGTTTGCAGCAACAGAGCAACATTAATGTTCAAAGATTACAGAAATGGTTTGAGAGTAGGAACTGGATTCACTGCTGCAGGATTGATGGGAGGCTGGTAGTAACACCAATTCCCTAGGCAGGTGGAATTCTATTAGGTCTTCATAAACTGTGTCAAGGTCCCAATGCAAGAAGAACAATAGAGAGAATAAAGATGTTGCCTGGTGATAACTAATAATAGAAAGGTGTTCATAAGCTCCAGGCAGTTTATTCTGAATAAACTGAAGGGAAAAGATAGAACTGCTTTGCCAACCGTAGTGTATTTTTCCCCATTGCTCAATGTTTCACAAAGTGTTCTTCTAACACTGTGTTTAAGTATGAGATACAATCAGACAATAGTGAACACAGTTAACCACCAACAAAATAGGTAAGTGGACATAAACATCAGTTTTAAAGCTTATCTAGTCACAAACATCCTTATCTTTTCTTCTTTTGTACACAAATCTCATTTTTATACAAAAGACCAATACAAAACTCATCTCAAACTATAAATAAACTTTTCTACCTGCCTAACTGAATTCTGTATTTCCAAAGAACTAGTGAAGTTATCTGCAGTTCCCCTTATTAAAACTGGGATGGCTCCTTCCAGAAAACCTGAATGGTGGGAAGGGAAGGGATTCATATCAACCTGTTGACTGAATCATTGAAAATCAAAGATTTTGGATTGTCCCAGATAATGGATTGTACCAGATAATCTGTTGTGTATCAGTGAGAGCATGGGGGCGTTTCCATGCATTAAATTATGAACCCTGTAATTTTTTTTCTCTTTTAGAACTTTCAGCAGAACACATACACTTCTGGTCTCCATTATACATTTTGAAGACCAAGCAGTTACTTTCCAGTTAATGTTAGGTAAAGCCTCCAACAACAATTTCATCCTAGCAGAATTACTAAGGGCAAAGGCTGACTGATGAACACTGGTTTTGGCATCAATATTTTCATAAATAACACAGCACACATTCGTGACAACTGGATGTGGTGACTGCAGTCTCTATTTTCAAGAAAGGCAAAGAAACATTCCAGAAATTACAGCTCTTCTTGTTTACTGAGTATCATCATCAAGCTACATGCCAGATCTTTGTGCTGGAACTTTGTGATTGGCTAGAGCTGGAAAACGTTTTGGGGATACTCAACTGGGATTTAGAAAAATTAGATCTATCCTGGTCTGCAACATCTATGGTAGCTGCTAAATACACGTGCCACCCTAATCTCCCTCCCCCCGCTTTTTTTTCTTTTAGTAGCTTTTGTGGACTTTAAGGTTGTCTTCAATTTGATCTCAAGACTTCATCTGTGAACATAGGTTAAGAATTCTACCATGCGTGTGAAAACACCAGGCTTAGAGTAAGATGCAATCAGGCCAGTCAGCTTTTTACTTTGATCTTAACTACAAAGGGGATAAAACATATTAGCCCATTTTGTTCGAAGTCTATATAAATTCTCTTACAAAATGCTAAACATCAGAAGGAGTCTGGTAGCACGTTCGCCAACCAAGTTTTTTTATTAAAAGGCATAAGCTTTTGTGAGCTGAGATTTACTTCATCAGATGCATAGAGTGGTGTTCAGGTTTTTCTTTTTATATTATGTATTTGTTTAAATGTGTAAGCCACCCAGAGTCTTTTTGGAGTTGGGCAGCCTTGAAATATAATAAACAAACAAATAAATAAATAAAATGCTTATAGGACCTTGATCTACACATGTATCAGAATTGGCCGATAAACAGTTACCCATCCTGCTTTACCCAGACACTGCTATTTTGTCTCAGGTTGTAAAGAAGTGATTGGTTATCAATTTCTGTCCCCCTCCCCTCAAAAGAAAGTAGCAGTTTTCTCTAACAGCTCCAAGATTTACAGCTGCAACCAGACAACTAACATATAGAACAATTCAAATGTTTGAAATATTTAGGAATAGTTTTGCAATCCTCCAGAAAGAAATCTGTGGAAATTAATGATGTGAACTCCCTAGCTTAAAAAAGGGCAGCAGGTATTTTAAGACTCCATTGTGAATAGGGAAAGAAATACAGTATATTCCAGCTGCTATTAAACTATTTGTAACAAAAACTGTAGCACAACTCCTTTACGGCACACAATTACCCCCTTATTCCAACTTCAAACCTTACCAAAAAAACAAAAAAAAAAATCAATCAGGTTTCTTAAGTTTTTCTCTCTATCATACTTAGGTGTGTGCTAAATACAACATTGAAACTGGAGACTGGCCTCTATAGAATTAAAAGCAAAGTCTATCATGGCTCAACTTGGCAACAAATGGATTGTTCCCATTAAAAGCCTTAGACAGACATGGATCAATTTGGTGGAACAGCATCAAAGGGAAATTGCTGTCTTATAGCCTCTCACAAAAATATATGCTACCATTTGATCTAGATAAACCTCAGTTATTATTAAGCAGCATATTGAGGACACCGAGTTACAATATGAATTTATTCAAATCCCTAGGATGTATTGATTCCTCAGAAAATGATAGGGATACTTTCCTGCAAACTATTTGAAGCCTCTTATTGTTGGGTCTTCTCAAAAGCATGTTTTTAACCCCCTTCTCTTGGCAATCTTAGATGGCAGATATAACAATACACCAGCCCCAAACTATGCATATATGATTTAGGGAAAATAGAGTCAACCAAATATATGCTATTACATTGTAATTTTACACAGATTCTCAGATAAAGCTAGTAAAAAAATTGCCAGGCCACCTGAATAATTTATACTGTATTTGTTATTTTTGGGTAGCTAGAAATCCAAAAGTGACATATACAACAGCAAAATATAGGGTTTGTTAGCAACTAGGATTATTCAAACTCTGCTGTTTCCTTCAGAACAGATTGATGTAGGTCACAATGGACATTTTCATTGAAGCTTTATCAGATGTATCTTTTATGGTTATATTTATCAATGTGTACTGGGCCACTGACCATAATGAATTGTTATTGTTATTTCTGAAATTGTTATTTGTAATCTTTGTTTTATTTATTTTATTTTAATTATATTTTATTTTTATTTTCAACTCTTATGCCACCACAATTACCAAAATAACTCCAGGAGTAGGGTGTAACATACCCTACTACATCAGCAGATGTTGTCCAATTTTGTCAAAAAGCAAAGAGAAAAAGAAAAAAAAATAATTTCGCTAATGCCTGAATGAACTTTGGGATTTCTCAAAGGAAGTTGAAATGGGTAGCCATTTCATCAGTCTAGATCATGTGGTAGAACTTTTTCAAATCTTTAAAGATAAGTTCAAACCAAATAATTAAGAATCTGTTGCTATGACAACTGGTTTAAAAGATTTGTACCTTTAGATTTAGCAGAAAACAGAAAACTGTGACTAATGGCTCTTCAAAAGTTGCTAGGAGAAAAGAGATCTGTAGAAAAGGGGGGAATAAAGTGAAGGTATTACTAAATTTTTAAAAAGCTAGCCTATTAAAACAACCTTTCTCTTTTTATTTTTTCCCTTTTTCCTTTGGAAACTGGGTTTATCCTTAAGAATATCATCTCAGTCATGACTTTTATAATACCAGTAACTGCCAATGAAATATACAGTTGCACTAGGAAGAGTCTACCACAGATTTATGAGTGATCAAATCGCACATATATTAGTGTAACAGGGGAAATCTTTTGTGATGCATGAAATACATGATATTTTATGGCGAAACAGAACTTTATTCACTTCAATTGATTTTAAATTATTGAATATGGATAGAGAATACTGCAAATAAATATTAAAAAAAAATTGTTGTTTTAGAATCAAATTGGTGTTTTATATAAGTGGCCAAACCCAAACATTGATACCATCAATACATTTTCCATGCAACTCTAATTACTGAACAAGTATGAATAAAACAAAATAATCAAAGAATAAACACGGAGAAGGAGGAGGAGGAGGAGGAGGAGAAGGAGGAGAAGAAAGAGAAGAAGAAGAAGAAGGAGGAGAAGAAGGAGAAGGAGAAAGCTTTTATGAAATTTATTAAATAAGCTATATGGCATTAGTGTGAATTATCCAGTGGCTGAATAATACAACTTAATGTTTATGTAGTATGTAGGTATCCAATTCTCAGTCTATTTTGGTTTGGTTACAGTCTGGACTGGACCAATGTAATGGGCTGTGAGAATAATCTAGAGGAAGAAGAGGAAGAGCCGCAGACAAGGCAATGGTCAGATAAGAGAAATCTGAGCCCAAAGCAGAAATGTGATTTGAGAAAGCATCTCAGGCTTGACCCTCCCTAGTTCTCTTTAGCAGGAGTCCCTAACCCCTGGTCCGTGGACCAGTAGTGGTCCGCGGCCTGTTAGGAACCGGGTCCACGTGGCCTGCCCATCAAGCTCCGCCCATGGCCTGCGTGGCCCACCCATCGAGCTCCGCCCATGGCCCACGTACCCTGCCCATCAAGCTCCGCCCATGGGCCGCCCATGGGCCGTGTGGCCCGCCTATGGCCCACGTGGCCTGCCCATCGAGCCCCGACCATGGCCCGCATGGCCCGCCCATTGAGCCCCGACCATGGCCTGCCCATGGCCCGCCTGGCAAAGCCGGTTCCTGATGCCAAAAAGGTTGGGGACCGCTGTTCTTTAGGATAAAGGCAGAGAGGGGAGAGGCACATTCAGAGTTGCAAGATTCTGTTATAGTAACCCTATAATAAAAGTTGTTTTAGTATTCTTGACTTTGGTGTTCAAGTCTGGTCTACCTCACAGGGCTGACATGTGTTCCTTTCAGCAACTAGGTACGTACTATTGTTTGAAAGAATTTCAACTTTTACAATATCATTCATACATGAGGAGAGTCAGTTCTTTGGTGTCTTTTAATAGTCAATAGATCAATTAGGTTGTCAATATGGTTTTGAGAAAAGTTAGTTGCAAACGGGAAGCTAAATTATATAATTATAATCATTTTGAATTCTATACTGAAAATTCAGAATGATATACACAAATAGATCAAAAACTTTGGATTTATCAAGCGTGGAATGTAGCAAAGGAGATTATTTTTTTAAAGCAGAAAGACAGTATGCATAATCTTGGATTGATTATATGCATTTTTATTCTGCTTATGAGCTGTTCTCTGCAGACATATTGGAAAGACTGACTCTGTGTGGCCAAAGTTTAAAAATGGAGCCTTTCATATAAGTCTGAGCATTTGTTTTTGTCTTTTGTCTTTTTTTCATTTGTCTGTTTCATTTTTTTCTTTAAACTTCTGTATATTAAAGGAAATAAACAATATATCCTCAGCACCTCCAGTATCTTTTTCATGTAATTTTAAAAACTGATCCATGTATTTTCTTTGTTTTTTTCCTGCTCCCTTTATTTATTTGATTTATCACCGCCCGAGGGGGACTCTGGGTGGTTTATTCCAATGTATCTTGGAATATCAATATTCAAAGAAATTACAGTGTCCTTTTTTTAAAAGTACCTTTTTAAACCTTAGGGAAAAGAAATCATCAGTTTATAAATTAAGATCAAAGAAAGCAGGTGCTGCTAGGAGTAAAGAGCTATTGCAGAACCAAATATAGTTCAGTAAACTTCCTTGCGTCAAAACTGGCAACAGCCAGGAATAACTTGCCTTGGGCCTCTAAGCATAATTCCTGTAGATCAGTGTTTCTCAACCTCAGCAACTTTAAGCTGTGTGGACATCAACTCCCAGAATTCTGCAGCCAGCCATGGAATTCTGGGATTTGAAGTCCACACAGCTTAAAGTTGCTGAGGTTGAGAAACACTGCTGTAGATACTAGAGTCACAGAAAAGGCTATAGTGACTTTTGCTGCCAATCTGAGTTGTCTGCTTCCTCTCTCATCTGCAGGGGGTGATACCTTGAATTCTCTTGCCAGCATAGGGGAGGAGAGGGCAAACAGCATAATCAGGCTGAATAAATGCATCATCTCCTCCTGGAGTTGGAGCAATCCCGTCTAATTGTAAAATTGCAATTTTAATAAAGGAACTGAGTTGAATAAATCAAAAGCAGTAGGGTGGCGGTCAGTCCTGACAAAGCACATGCATAAAACATAACACAGTAAACACACAAAATGAGTAAATGTAAATTAAATTATAGCAACCTTAGTTGTCTATCCAGAGTTACAGCAAAACTACGGAAAGCAAAAATACTGTTTTACTGGTACTTTTTAGAGTCTGTCTCTTTGGTAAGCTGAGGACATCATTCGATAAACACCTTCCTTTATTGTGGAGGGTAAGTCTCAATAGGTACTGCATAAAGAATTTGATTTTTTTTAAAGTAAGGATAGCAAAGGGAGACCTTTGAGCATTAAGCCAAGTCTACAACTCAGCCAGCATCCTACTCCAGCAGTTAGTCACCAGACTTTTCCCTATCCCAGGATTATATTCTTCTAGAGGGCAGAGAATGCATTTTCACAATACTGGACAACATATTGGCCCACTGAATTCCTTCCCAGTAATACTGATAACAAGCTTTAATAACATAACTCATCTGGATAGCTAGGGAGTTTCTTAAAATATTCTTGTAATGTTAGGAAGCCCTGACAGAGACTGTAGCTGTCCTATCACCATTCAGATTTGCATCAAAATGTCCTCTAAAAGACCCAGGGTTTCTTTATATTTAGCTTGGACTATTTCCATGCTGGACAACAGCATTTTCAACCTAAATCTCTTCCCCATACAAAAGCTGTAGAACTACTTTGCCCTGGGATTTACTAAGTGCAGGTACAACTAGTTGACCCCTCTTGGCTTGATAACTGTAAGCAGACAAGCTGGATGTGGAGGAAAAAAATGTAGAGAAAATCCAAGCACTATGAACAGAGAAGTCACCACTGTCACTTGTATGAGAGCTATGTGTGAATTATACAGTATGCCATTCCACATGCAGAAATCCTATAGATATAGGACACTTATACATAATGATGCACAACTGAAGACCAAAAAGCTAAGAGACTGTAGCATTTATTTGTCCACTCAAAAAGTACCATTACAACAGGGGGGTCAGAAACTATTCATATTAAAATGGTGGAAAAATGTCTTTGTGGAAGTCTTATGTCAAAAGTACTTTTTTAGTAGGTTGGATGCTAGTAGTTTTTCATTATGCATGCCATTATTATTATTATTATTATTATTATTATTATTATTATTATTATGGAATAAAGAAAGCAGGTTCACTGAAACTCAGAAGGAGCACTAAGATTGTTTTTTTTTTAAAAAAAAAAAACACCTCTCTCAGCCCATAGATTTCCAGTTTTTATTCTCATATTTTATTCTCATACAAGCAATTCAGACATGGCGCAGCATTGGTCAACATCCCACAATAGCAACAGTTTCCACATTCTCATCCTGCACTAGAAGGGACTGTGGTGGCTCAGTGGTTAAGACGCTGAGTCAGAAGCCATTAAGGCTGAAAACTCGGCAGTTCAAAACCCGATCGAGAGCCACGTGCCGAAGTAAGCTCCCGGCAATTAGTAAAATCAGTCCCAGCTTCTGTCAACCTAGCAGTTCAAAAGCATGCAAATGTGAGTAGATAAATTAGGTACCACTTCGATGGGAAAAATCACAGGGACATGAAAGGAGCCTCCTTGGGCGTCCCCTGGGCAATGGTGATGTCACCAGCAAATCCTTTCACTACAGAAGCGAAAGCTTCTGACACGAAAACAACAATCCTGCACTGCAGATTATTCATTGAAAACCTGAGTTTAAAAATATGAGAATTCAAAATGTCCCTTTTAGCCTCTATTTGATTTTGAAAGCTGTGGAGACCCATATTTTATGACATTTTCTCTCTTCAGCTGAAGTTTTTATTTCATTTCACCCAAAGCTAGTTTGTATTTCGCACACCAGAAAACAGCAGCTAGACTTTTCTTGCTTCATTTTATTTGACCTCTAAGAGCTGCAGGGAGCATGCTGGTGGCACAGTGATGTAATTGGAAGGAGAGCTTCTGAAAACGTACACCCATTTCTGGGGCTTTTATAGGGTTTTAAGTTTTTTGTTTTTTTTTACTAACCAACATCTTAAATTGCCCCTGGAAGCATACTGGGAGCTATGGTGGCTCACACAGGGGTGGTATAACCCAGGAAAATCTTGGTGTTCCCAATATACTCCCTTTTTATGGCAAATTGAGACAACCACATTGTGAAACATATGCTTTATTCTGTGTTTTGGCATTTAGTTATTGGCATTAATGTTCTGTTGCAGCACCAGCCTGTCTGGCTGAAGACAAGCAAAACGCTATTGGGACTTCTGAACCTTCAAAACATCTTGTATGTGTACATTTTTATGAATATGTATATGCTTTTCTCCTGATTTTGTTTATTCATCTATTTTATGCAATGATGCCGAATATACTGTATTTTTGCAACCTGTTTCCCTAACATAATCCATTTTGTATATTACTGCCATCAATATCCAGACAGTTGTGCATACGGTTACCTAATTGTCACATTTTTGTCATGTTCCTACACTACCCAGTCTTCCTTGCAGAGATTCCTCACTTCTCCTGTATCTCCTTTCTCAAACTTTCCCCAAAATTTCTGTCTTTTCATGCACACCGTGGAGACACTGTGACTTATACCTCTCCTCCTCAGCAAGTATTCCTTTTTTATATATATAATTTTTATTAAAAGTTTTTATGTAAGTAAAAGATAAACATGAAAACATATAAAGAAAAGTTAGAAAGAAAAAAGAAAAAGGGCAGACAGCATACAAGTAGAAAAAGCAAAAAGCAAAAGATAATTAAAGAAATGACTTCTGATCTTCTTTCCAGCAGGTGCAAACACATTTATTATCCCTCCTCCCTTTTTGAAAATACATTACAAGGAAGGTTCCCTTCTGTCCCATATTCAACCTTTTTTCAATCAGCAAATCCAGAAATCACCATTTCATTTTTTTCCATTTTACTCAGGCAAGTATTCCTCAGTGTTTTCCCCTCATTCTTTTCCTGGACTAAATTAACATTGTTACCAGAGAAGGTGAAACTGCTTTTTCCCCAAGCACAAACTACAGGTAGTCCTCGCTTAATGACCACAATTGGGACTGGGATTTTGGTTGCTAAGCGATGCAGTTGTTAAGCGAATCCGACCTGATTTTACAGCCATTTTTGCAGCAGCTGTTAATCAAGCCACATGGTTGTTAAGTGAATCATGTAGTTCCCC
Organism: Charina bottae; assembly: GCA_023362775.1. NCBI lineage: Eukaryota > Metazoa > Chordata > Lepidosauria > Squamata > Charinaidae > Charina > Charina bottae. Next base: position 65,694,177 of record JALMGJ010000005.1, on the reverse strand, counting down.
ATTGATTTTGCTTGCCAGAAGCCAGCTCAGAAGGTTGAAAATGGTGATCATGTGACCATGGGATGCTACAACGGTCATAAATGCAAACCAGTCGCCAAGTGCCCAAATCATGATCATGTGACCGCGGGAATGCTGCAAAGGTTGTAAGTGCAAGGACCGGTCACAAGTCGGGTTTTCAAGCACTGTCATAAGTCTGAACCATTGCTAAATGAATTATTGTTAAGTAAGAACTACCTGTAATGTAGTTTGCATACTGGAAAAATGTGATGGGAAACAAAGGTGCAGTACCTTAAGAGTGATCTCTTGTGCTTTCACACAGTTGAATAATAACATCCCTCCCAAAGGTCCTTATCTTCTAGAATCTCACTAGATTTAGCTATCCCACTAGATAAATAGCTATCTTTTATTTAACCTAGGATTATCTGATTGTCTCATAATAATTTTCCATCTGCCCAATCTCATCATCTCAATTATATCCAGTGTTTAGTAAGATTTTCAGGCAGTTCCTAGGAGCTAGGAAAGAAATCCAGGAAATAGATTAATCACAGCTGTGAGCAGCCATTAATTTGCTTTGTTTTTCAGATATGCCCACAATGATTGCCTTCGGCAGGTCCAGCAGTGATGATGTGACATGTTTCATCAACAAGTAAATGACTAGCAGTATGATAAGAATGCCCGCATAGTCCATCTCTTGTGTGTCTGTAAAAGTAACTACCTTCAAATAACACTTTTTAGTATATAGCATTATACTTGAAGTGCTTTCCTCCTTGACATTTCAGATTCAACATAGCATGGCTTGTGGAGGTCGGGAGGGGTGTCTGCCTAGTAATGCACATAAAGGTTTGTTGTTTATTCCTTCAGTCGCTTCCGACTCTTCATGACTTCATGGACCAGCCCACGCCAGAGCTTCCTGTCGGCCGTCACCATCCCCAGCTCCCCCACAGTTGAATCCGTCACCTCCAGAATATCATCCATCCATCTTGCCCTTGGTCGGCCCCTCTTCCTTTTGCCTTCCACTTTCCCTAGCATCAGCTTCTTCTCCAGGGTATCCTGTCTTCTCATTATGTGGCCAAAGTACTTCAGTTTTGCCTTTAATATCATTCCCTCAAGTGAGCAGTCTGGCTTTATTTCCTGGAGTATGGACTGGTTTGATCTTCTAGCAGTCGCACATACAGGTAGTCTTCACTTAATGACAATAGAGCCCAGATTTTTGTTTGTAAGTCCTAACGGTTGTTAAGTGAGTCCAAACTCATTTTTACGACCTTTCTTTGCTCACGTTTTTTAAGTGAGTCACAGCAGTCATTAAATGATTCAAGATCGGGGCATGTGGTTTCCTTCAGTTGTTAAGTGAACAGCGTGGTTGTTAAGTGAACCAGGAGTTACTTTGCAATACTGTGGGAGGCGGAGTGTGATAGTCATATGTTTTCCACCAAAACATGACTATATAAATGCTTCTGTGGCTACAGTAGTATTATTTTCAGTTAATATTACTGTTATTTTCAACTAATATTACTGGTTATTAAAAACTTTTACTGTAAGGTCTTCATTGGAATCTTTGTTCTACAGTACAGTACTAAACAGGTTTAAAGGTACTGTACAGTACTGTAACTTTTTTTTCCTGCTGTAGTTTTGTTACTGCACAGTACTGTATATAACTCTGATTTTTATAAAACAACTGTTTTAAAAACAGTAAACCAGTATTCAGTATTGTTAAATATAATTAAAAATCAGACAGGCAGAGTATGGAACATGCATGGCACCATATAAATCTCTACTTAAGTTAAACAAAAACTGGGAAAAAATTAAAGGCAAGCATAAGTTAATACAGTACTGCATGGAAAAAGTACTTACCTTTCCTGCACAGTAAGGCCCACCCAAGACTCCCTCTGCTGGCTGCTAAATCACAGGAAGTAGAGCGACCACAAGACCAGGCCTGCTGCCTCAGAAATCCAGCGTTGTAAGCCTGGAGGACTTCCTGGTTCCAAAGGGCGGTCACGTCACCCAAAATGGCCACCGCTTCCGGGATGGCCGAATCCGTGTCACGTGATCGCAGAGGCCTTGCAAGGGTCGTAATTTCAGGCCCCAGTCGGAAATCTACTTTTGGGGTAACATTGTAACTTCAAATGGCCTTTAAGCAGCCGGTCGGTAAGTGAAGACTACCTGTAATGTGATTCCTGGAAGTCACCAAGATGTGTATGCTAGGAAAAAAAATACTTATATTGGAACAAAATTTTAAAAAAAAAATCTATTTTTTTCTCTTTCAGAAAATCCCCAAATTGATGGAGAAATAAGTAAAGCAGATTTAATATTGAAAACATGATTTAATGATAAAAAATAATACATTTTTGTCAGAGGGAGCGCGCGGAGATGGAGCGGCCTGCCTCTCTCCTAGGCACCAGTGATCCAAGTACTATGCAGTAAATAGACTCCAAACAGAAGTTATATCAAATATCCTATTTACTTTATATACATACGTATTTACAGATCACTTCCACAAGTAACAAATGATACACCATCAACGATACAGCTTTCACGAGGTAAAATGGGAATAATGGGAAATGAGAATGTCCCTGTATATATAGTGAACCTGACCAATCACATTATAGGTCACTCTCGTTATTCACCACACCCAACCTAACTCTGAGCACCTGTTGTTATGAGTCACACATGACACGTCATTCCTACAACAATGGCTGCTAATTGGGTGACTGTGCAGAATATTTCACCTTTTACCTAGAAATCAAGCCTCTCTGTATAATTTATATCTAGAAGTAAATTCCTGGGTTTATCAAACCCCAACACCCCTTCAATTTACAAAATATATTACATTCAATTGTACAGAATAGAAGACATACACATTTGAGATATACACATCCTATGTCTCTCTATGCTTAGAGGCTTTGTCATCACATCTGCTACATTACACTCAGATGGACAATATTGCAAATCTATACAATACAATACAATAAACTTCCAATTATTGACTGATCACATATTCTTGATCACATGAAGTTTGTTCATCATCTCCAGTCTCTGTTTTAACAAAATCTGTTGTCATCGGGGTAGAAACTTCTTTACACTGTTCCATATTGTTCTCTCTTAGCAGTGCTTCAATCTTCTTCCGCTGCTCTAGAACATAACCCCCATCAACCTTCTGAATACCCATGCCTAGGTAATTCTTAATTTCTCACAGATCTTTGACATCAAAGTGCTGTTTCAGATTTTCAGTAAATTCAATTACCCTGCTTTGATCTTTCGCTATAAGACACAAATCGTCTACAAAAATCAAAAGCAAAATCTGTTCATCGTTTTCACATTGCTTTACATACAGACATGGGTTAGCTATACTACACTTGAATCCCATTCTTTGTAATTCCTTATCTAACCTAAGATTCCAGCAACGTGCCGACTGCTTGAGTCCATACAATGCTTTCTGCAACTTGTATACCCTTCCTGCAATCTTTGATTCATAACCTGGGGCTTCAATCATATAGATCTCTTCATTCAAATCAGCATGCAAATATGCTGTTGTGATATCATAATGCTGTACTACACAATTCCCAGCTGCTGCCATTGCTAAGGCAAACCTAAATGTCTCCCCTCTTAGCGTTGGTGCAAAAACTTCATCATAAGTCTGATTCTTTATCTGGGAAAATCCTTGTGCAACCAACCTAGCCTTATACTGAATATCACCATTCACTAAGGTTTTCTTCTTATACACCCATCTACAGCCTACTGCTCTATGCCCCTCAGGCAGCCTAGTAGATTTGAAAACCTTATGAGAATTAATGGCATTCATTTCCACATCCATAGCAGCTTTCCATTTACTCTGCTCGTGTTGTGGCAACCTCAATATGTCCTTGTAATTACGAGGTTCATAATCAATAAAACACACTTTTACATCACCTGGTGTATAACGCTGAGGTGGTATGCCCTTGTTAACTCTCTCAGATCTACGCAACACTGTAGCATCCTGCATCATTGGCACACTAGGAGTTAATTCCTCTTCCTTCTTAATCACATCAGTGGCCTCTCTCCGCTCTGAAAACTCAAAACGTCCCTGACTAGGAAGATATACCTCACCACTCCCGTGTAATCTCTGCCAATTGCTGTGCTCACTAAAACTTGCTGATCTAGAAATAACTTTCCTGCCATCAGTGAACCTATATCCCTTGGTCCCTGGCTCATACCCCACAAACGTCAGCTTCTGTGCTTTTGCCTGTCCCTTCCTATGTACCTCCTTATGCACGTGAACATAGGCAGTGCACCCAAACACCTTCAAATGAGCTAATGGTGGCTTCTTGCCATATAATATGTAATATGGAGTTTGGTTTACAGATACACTCCATAACCTGTTAATTAAATAATTAGCAGTTAATATTGCCTCTCCCCAGTATCCACTTGATAACCCTGAGTCAGCAATGAGTGAATCCTTCACTGTCTGCAATGCTAAATTCCTACGTTCAGCCACGCCATTCTCAGCTGAACTATGTGGGTTAGTTCTCCTATGCACAATGTCCCTTCTACGGAGCCATTGCTGAAAACTCCCACTAAGAAACTCTGTACCCTGGTCAGTTTGTAAACTACACACTTTTGTGCTATACCTACGTTCCACAAACTGCACCCAGTTCCTAAACTTTTCAAATGTTTGACTTTTAGCTTTCAATAGGTAGCAGAATCCAAATCTTGTGTAATCATCTACAATGACTAAAACATATTTAGAACCCCTTATTGTAGCTGGTAATGGACCAATTAAGTCAGCGTGAACTAATTCAAAACATTTATGTGACTTCCTATCACTGAATTTGCTCACAGGAAACACCTTTGACTTTGCAACCTTACAAGCTGTGCAATCCAAATACACTTGGCACTTTTTCAATTCCATTCCAGAACTTGCTTCTGACATCTTTTCAATCACTTTGAAACTCCGATGCCCAAGCCTTCTGTGCCACAGGTGCGCACATGAATCATGTGTTGGCTTATTAATCATAGCCAAATGTTGGTTGCTGCTTGTCCTGGTTTGAACTATTTCATAAAGACAGTTTTGCAAAATACCTTTGCCACAAACATTGTTATCCTTCATGACAATACATTCATTATTACCAAACTGTACAGTATAACCCTGTTTATCCAATTGTGACACACTAATTATATTGTACTCCAGTTCAGGTACACACAACATTGATAATTCAATATTTAACCCTGGTACATATACAAATCCTTTACCAGTCACAGATGCAATACTTCCATTAGCTAGAGTAACATGATCTTTATCAGCCTGCTTAAAACTCTTAAACATCTGTCTGTTACTCCCTATATGCTGACAAGCCCCACTGTCAATTAAAAATGGTCCCTTTAAATTTTGTTCTACACTTGAACTAATTAAAGACAGCTGTGCAGCTTCTCCCAGCTTGGAAATTTTCAGCTTGGCCTTCGGCTTCTGTTTCTTATCACGTTTCAACAAATGCTTTTGTGACCCACAGTTAAAACATTTTCGTACATACAAAACATTCTCAGAATATTCTTTAACAGAAACACTGTTCTGCTTAGCACTAATTACATTAGAACACTGCTGCTTTCTTAGTAAAACCTTACATAACGGTGAGCTTCTTAGATAAACATTCTTTAAAGCTTCCCAACACTTATAGGCTAACTGACAGTCTCTAACATAACACAACTGGCTATCTTCCAGACATAAAATTATGCTTGCCAATGCTCTCTCGTCCTTTAGAGCAACTTCTTCATCTTCCAGGTCTGGTTCAGGGCAAAGTACACTCCTCCAAAGCCCTTCACGCCGAAGATACATCTCCATCTTATATGCCCATGACGAATAACTACTGTCATTCAGACTTTCCAGAGGAAAACCTCCCCCGACTGCCGGCAACATCTTCGCTGTGCTCATCTGTCTTCAGCCCCTTCTGGGCAGACACCGATGATTAAAGACACAGACCTTATCAGAAAGTCCTCCAGCTGCAAAACAAGCGTAGGAGAGAAAAAAAAACACAAACAGGCACGGAACCTGTTAAAGCGCCAAATCACTCCAAATAGCCACACGACTCCTGGATAGGCTTCCAAAGCTTCCAGCTCACAGACTGCACACAATCCACCGATCCACAGCCAGTGCAAAGCCTTCCGTCGTCTATGGCGTCTCTGCCGCCTCTGGGCCCATAACCCTGTCAGAGGGAGCGCGCGGAGATGGAGCGGCCTGCCTCTCTCCTAGGCACCAGTGATCCAAGTACTATGCAATAAATAGACTCCAAACAGAAGTTATATCAAATATCCTATTTACTTTATATACATACGTATTTACAGATCACTTCCACAAGTAACAAATGATACACCATCAACGATACAGCTTTCACGAGGTAAAATGGGAATAATGGGAAATGAGAATGTCTGCATATATAGTGAACCTGACCAATCACATTATAGGTCACTCTCGTTATTCACCACACCCAACCTAACTCTGAGCACCTGTTGTTATGAGTCACACATGACACGTCATTCCTACAACAATGGCTGCTAATTGGGTGACTGTGCAGAATATTTCACCTTTTACCTAGAAATCAAGCCTCTCTGTATAATTTATATCTAGAAGTAAATTCCTGGGTTTATCAAACCCCAACAATTTTCTAACCCTTAAAAGACCAGAGACAAAAGCATGAAGCTGATGTTCTCATAAATTGGATATCCAGAACACTTTCATTTTTGGAAGGAATTTTGGGATTCCTTCTAAACTAATCTGTATCCTGCATAGGAGACACCTGTGGCTTTTGTTGTCATTCCAGAGATTAATATACTAATCTTTGCTATTATTTTCAATCTTGCCAACATTTGCTGGCTCTGGTCAACACCTTCAGTTCAATTTCTAATTCATTCTTTAAAACTAGAAGTTGAAATGAGTTGTGTGGTCAGAATCAGATCATATAGAGATTCTCTGCAAAGTGAAAGTAAAGTAAGTAGGTCAACCACCGATCAAAGCATACTTTTATCTAAGTGGATTGCAACAGTGTGAGTCACGTCTACTTTATTTGTGTCAATATAAAGTCTACAAACATAATCTAAGAGGCTTCTTCATCACAGGATGTAGTTTCAAGCTGCATTAAGAAATCAATTGTAGAATCCTGTGGTCCCCCAGATCCAGATCCCGTCAAAATATAAATTATTCAGAATTTGGGAATATTAATATAGGCCAGTCACATATATGTGCACAAAGATTAGAGCACGCTAAAAAGCAGAACCTAAAAAAAAATCTCCTGGATATATTTTACGGCAAACAAAATATGTCAGAGTTCTTTTGGCAGATGTAGGAAATTTATAGCTATGGCTGTCTCTTACTTATAAGGCCGAAATGCTTGTCTATCACATGCATGGCAAATTTTTCCTCACTTGTCAGCAACCTTAGACATAGCCTCTCGGCTCCATTAGGTCCTACAGTTTTATATAAAAATTGAAAAGGGCAGATTATTTCATACTGTCCCTGAATCATAAGCATTACTAGGAATAAATGCATTTTCTTCATAGAAAATTGCTTGCAAAAAGGTGAGAGCACTCAGAAAATCACACACAAAATGTTTATGTTCAGAGTAATGTGCATAGAGATATACTGTATATGAAAACGGATGAGAACTGTACTCCTGAATTCATAAAACATGGGACACTGGACCAACAAAACCCATGGAAATAACATTAATAGAATCTTCCATGTAACCTTCACTCCCTTCCCATAAAACCTGTTATCCCAAGAAGTATGAGTAAACTCACTTCCCAAGGACAGGCTTGGAACTTCATCCCGGAGAAGCTAGCATCACGCCCTTCTCAATTATCTTTTGTAAACTGATAAATCTAAAAACATGAACTTAAGAAATCACTTTCTTTAGAAATGATTGGATTATAAATTGTTGTTTTCCTGAACTGATTTTCCCTGACCCTCCCTTCCTTCCTTCCTTCTTTCCTTCCTTCCTTCCTTCCTTCCTTCCTTCCTTCCTTCCTTCCTTCCTCCCTCCCTCCCTCCCTCCCTCCCTCCCTCTATTTCCAGGTTGCTGTTTTGGAAGTTTGGTATTACTCTGTAAATTATGTGTTAAATTGAATTTATGGCATTTTTGTTGGTAGCCACTCCCTTGAGGAAAGCTGACATATAAATGCTCTAAATTAGTCAATAAATCAATCAGTTTTAACACTCACTTTGCTCAGCCTATCCATTTATCATGCAAACTTTTGCAGAAAATAAATCTTTCAGGGTACATATATACACGCTTCTTTCACACCAGCTCCATCAACAGTCCCAGTGCAAATGTGTTAATGCTATTCCCATATTTTAGTGAGTGGCTGCAAATGTTTATTTCAAGGATCGGTGGCTCTAAATTATTTAGCCATTAAGCACTTGCATCTGAACAGTTAGTTAGATAGTTAGGAGTCAGTACCATATTAAAGAAAAGTTAATTATATTAACTTTAAAGTAATTAGAAAACATTCTTTTTTGAAACTCCCCAAAAGGCCAAAGATTAGCTCTTACTTAAATTCATTCATTCATTCATTCATTCATTCATTCATATATATATATATATATATATATATGGCCACCCATCTAATAAAAAGTGACTCTGGATGGTGTACAACAATTAACAAAACAATAAATATATAAAAACAATCATTATAAAAAATATACAAAGCCACAAGGCACAAGAGACACTGAATGTTAACCACAGTAATGTGTCCACCTCAAGATCTCCCCGGTAAATATATCTGAATTACAATTTTGCCTTCATATTCATCACACAGAGCATGCCAACCCCCACCCACCCAAAGTTTATAGCCAAAGGCTCATTACAAGAAAAATAGATTATTTTCAAGGGAAAGAAGCTGCTACAATCCATTGTACAAAAATGATCCTGTTAAGATATAATGAATAGCAAAGTAAATTCCTGGGGGGAGGGGGAAAACACTGGAAAAAGCCCATTTCAGTTTTGTACAAACATGCTTACAGATGCAGAACTAGGTTGAGACATTTTTTTCCCTCTTATGTTGTCTAGTGAATTCTTTTTTGACTGCTGAGCTATATTCCCCTTTATTTATATCTACTATAATCCATAAAAATACAGCTTCTGGTTTCTATTCTCTGTTCACACTGGTCTTAATCTTGTAGTAACCCCCCATTCCCATCCCTGCCATTATGCAAACTGCAGTCACGGGAACATGTTATCTTGATTAGATACAAATGCTGCACAAGCAGAAGTTTGTTTGCACAATAAATCTTTCCTGCTATGTCTTAAATCTTTACTTCTCTGAAAGGTCATAAGACTTTCCTGAACATAGACTGTAGAAATAATGAGGATATTGGCAAAGAATTCCTTGAATAAGTAGCTTGTATTGGTTTCCATCTAGCTATTTGGAATTTACTTTGCTCTTCTTCCCCCTGCTCCCCAGACTTTTCAAAGATGGTTTTTCAGGGAGAGTCAGGATGGAGAGAAATAGGAAAGTTTAATTACTTGATCTGCATTCTGATTTGGGATCCTGCCCTTTCTCTTCCCTTCCCTAGCGATTTCTGTGATGGTGACGTCTGAGCAGTCAAACAGAATCTTGGAGAATGGGCAGGTAAATAATATTTTTGTTCTGCAAATTCAGGAACAGAGCAGGTTCTCCAATACTAATTCAGACAATTCATCCCTTCTAGCTCAGTATTTTCTACACAGATTGGCAGCTGCTTTTCATGGCTTCAGACAAAGAGCTACCTGGAGTTGCTGCAAATTAAAGGAGAGCGCTCTGGCATGCAAGGTTCAAGGTCTGCCACTGAGCTGTGGCCTTCTGCAATGCATCTGCTGCAGGCTAAACATGTGAGTGGAAACAGAGGCACGCTCATTCCTTTCTGTTATTCAGCTATGACAGCCACATTGCATGTTAAATTTTTCTTGGGTGCTTCTTTTTTATACAAAATAAATGGGCATCAAATCTGCAGGTGAAATATTAAAGAGACACAACACTATCCGAGATACCAAAGCTGAAAATTAATTTACAGACACTGAAGTGCCACACTTCCATATAAAACCTCAGATTTCATTCATGAACAGCTACAGGAATCTTTATCTGATAAAACAATGAAACAAAACCCAGTTTTTAAAGTGTAAATGTCAACACGTGTATTTATACTATTTATGATTTTATTTCTGCTTCTTTGTCTCCTCCCCACCCCCACCCACCCCTAAATTTTCCTAAAGTAGTATAAAATAGATAGAAAATAGCCTGGAAGACTTGTTATATTTTTCCTTTTGTGCAAAGTATTAATTCACATTCTGCAATAACCTCCATGTGACAGTGTTGTACATAGTATTCACTCTTCATTTATCTTCTGGAAATGGGTGGCTATATTTTTTAAAATGTAAGCTTAATTGGTTGAGCCAAATTATCTTCAGTTTACCTAGAATTTAATTAAGGTAGTGTGACAGTATGCTTAGTTCTTATTACTAATATATCATATAAGAGCACATATTAGCAATCCGGTTAAGTTATTTGAATACAGAGTAAAATGGCATTACTTAATACAAAAAAACATCAAGAAAAATAAAAATATATTACAGTATTAGTTATATTTATAATCTGGATTTTGTCTAAGTGTTTTAAATAAAAATAAATAACATCTATGTATATGCAATTGTACCACCTTTTTTAGAATGGTTTTCAAGAAATATTTATTTTAAAAATTGCCATAGGAAATATTCAAAAAAATTGAATATACATTGAAATACACATGCACACACAGTAGTATAATTTCTGTTTGTGCATGCACAGCTGATTTGATATTTAAAATATAATACATTTATGGCCTGTTTTTTAAAGATAGAATGTCTTAAAAAGCAGATTAATTAAATATCTTAACAATTAATATCAGTATCTTTGTCAGAGTGCGCACCATGGGGCGGCCTGCTCCTTTTTCCAAGACACCAGTGATCCATGTTCTATGCAGTAAATAGACACTCAAGCAGAGATTAGATAAAATGGCCTATTTACTTTATATACATACGTAGTCCAAATATATCCAACAGCAGTAACAAATGATACAGCGAGATGGAATACAGCGATGAGAAGTTTAACAGCAACGAGAAGAAAGAACACCAGATCTTCTCTGCCTATATACAGTACATAAACTGACCAATCACATTATAGGTCACTCTCATCATCTGCCATACCCAACTAAACTGTAGCACCTGAAGTATGAGTCATCACTGCCACATCATACCTTCAACAATGGCTGCTAATTGGGTGACTTGCAGAATAATTCCCCTCTCACCTAGATATCAAGCCTCTCCAGTATAATTTATCTATCTGTAAATTCCTGGGTATATACAAACCCCAACAATCTTGAACTCTACCAATAAACAATAGGCAGCTAATGAATCTGGTGCATAATTAGCTGTAATCTGATCTAGCAGTTAGGTCTTGAATGCATTTTATCAGCTATATTCTATATCAGTTGCAGTGTCTTTCAAGTAATTCCCATGTAACATGTATTGGACTACATGAATGGATGTAAACAGGGTGTATGTTACAGGGATAAAAAGATTCTTTTAGAATTATAATGCTATAAACCAGCCAATCACGGGAAGCTGGAAAAAGAGATATAGGGCTGATTGCACAAAGGCAGGCCACCTACCATTTTGGGACAGCAGGAGGTGAGATGATGTCACCTTGAGCCCATCTCTAATCTGCTAAAATGCTGATCTCCACTCCAGTTTTCAAACCCTGCAACAAAAGGAGTACTTTTCCCCCTCTGTTGTCACAAGCAGAACAGTGTGGCCACCTACTCCACTTCATTCCTTCCTATACAAGTGCCTCCATTCCAGTAGGCTTGTGTGTGCTCTGGCAGGTGCACTTGCTCCAGTCCTTACTTCTTACCGTCAATGGTTTTTTTATCCTGGATCACTGGGCTGCCTCTGAGGAAAGCCTGGACCTTTATGGAATTACTTGTTATTCAATGCTTTTGTAACTAATGGGCATACTGAGTCTGAGACAGTTTGAGGGTTGGGTTAGGGTTTATTTCTAGTAGTTAAAGTTGGGTACTTAAAATTCCAAGTATGCCTACTGAAATTGAAAGGATTGAAGATTTAATGGTTCTAGTAGAAGTTTATCTTCAAAATGTTATGCTTCTTACCTTTAGTACAGAGATATGTCACTGCATACTTGGTGTAACTGGGAGTATTTTTATGTTCCTGGTTTACTGTTTAAATGCAGAGTGCCCTGTTGTCTTTCATTTTGCCAAGCATTATTTAACTTATTTAACTGATTTCTGATGCTTTTAATTTTGTTTTAACTTGTCATTAGGCTTTCCCTTTTCAGGTTTCTTATTAATCACATTTTTATCACTGTTTTATCACTGTTAATCAATTCTCTTGTATTTCGCTTATTTACTGTATGTGTAGCTTATATTCGTTAACAATGGTTACTGCATTACTGTTTTATTTCTTCTTATTTTGTGGCATACACTGTTAAGATATCACTTTTATTATCCAAGGTCCCCTAAGGAAGAGGCTTTTTCTTCAAAATACATCAGACTGATATTTTGCAATAAAGTTTATGTGTGCTGGTTTATATTTTTTTGGAAAGGGGACTCATTTTTTGGTCTGGTGTATTTCTTCCTGTTTATCTTCATCTTTACTGCCTGAATGATGCACTGTATTTGAAAAACAACAAGGGGAACAACAGTCTTTAACTTCTGACTCATTATTTATAAAATAAACGGGACCAGTAACAAACAGTAAAGAACTTTCTGAGTGCAGGAAAATCTCAAAGGAGCAGAATTTAGTGAAGAATAATGACGATTATTATAAAGTGGACAGTAATCAATAACCACAAACCTAATGATATTTCAGAGGCTAGTAAATGTGTGAATCAGGGCTATTAAAGTTAGTTACAATTGAGAAGAAAACTGTAGTAAAAATCTGCTTTATTTCTAAACTTACCAAGGTTAGATAGATCAGTTACAATATAAACATGGAAACACAGACAGCCACACAAATGATGTCACAAACATTAGTTTAGCACATTGGGGCATCCTTAGCACAGCAATTACTAGCCAGGAAACTCTTCACTGCAGTTAAGCAATAAATAAATCTTCTATACCTGCAGGCACAGAAACATTTTCAAACATTTAATTAAAGTATCATTCAATCCTCTTGGGAAAAAAATTAACCCACAATACTAGTATTCATTCCAAAGCAAGGTGCCACAAGTCTGTGCTTACACAGCTCCGTCATAAATGAAAATAAGTATATTTATGAGCATATTATTTCTAACACCTGTCTGAGACTTTATGTCTAAGTCTGCATGGCATATGGTACCATTAACTAATAGTTTTAAATTACTGTGCTTTAATATTCACAGAAGTATAAAGATTTCCTGTATTGATCAGGCACATACTAGTTTCCTCTTAAATATTAATGCTTCCCTCATAACACTGATAGGGGCGTGGTGGCTCAGCAGGTAAGACGCCAGGCTTGTCGATCGGAAGATCGCAAGTTCAGAGGCTCGAATCCCTAGCCCTGCATGCAGAGTGAGCTCTCGCACTAGCTCCAGCTCTTGCCAACCTAGCAATTCGAAATCATGCAAGTGCAAGTAGATGAATAGGTACCACTTCGGTGGATAGGTAACAGCGTTCCATGTGCGTCATGCGGCCACATGACCGTGGAAGCGTCTTCGGACAGCGCTGGCTCTTCGGTTAACAAACAGAGATGAGCACCAGCCCCTAGAGTCGGACACGACTGCACAAATGTGCGGGGGGAACCTTTACCTTTTAGATAACACTGATGCAATATTCTGACAGGATTAAAATTTTCCTCATAAATACTGTGTCCTGTCTTTTTATGAGGCAACACAGAAGACCCATCTCCTTTGAACAAAGAGTTGCTCCTTGTAGCCATGTTAATGTGCTTTCCTCCATCCTTGAGTCAGGAGGAAAATATATGGATATCAGTTGTACTGACCTGACAGCCTATTTCAGCAATGGGGCTGAGCAGTGTTGCTGTGCTCATATAATTTAAGATGGGGTAATTTTAGGGCAAGGTTGGTGGAATCATTCTTTTCTTTCTGAATCTTTTTTTTTTTTTTTTGTCCAGCAAAATTTATTTATTTATTTATTTATTATTCAAATTTATCCCCGCCCATCTCCCAATTAAGGGGCTCTGGGTGGTCTTTCTTGACCCCTATTCCACATTTGTATGTGTATCTCGTAGACTTCTCCTATTTTACAATCTCCCCAGCACACACACTTAGACACACCAGACAATAGCATGATTCCAGGTGACCTGTCTATTCAGTTTCTGGGAATTTCCTATTCTAGTGTAAAGAGGAAACACCAGAAATCCATTTTCTCTTTCAGGTAAATCAGAAGAGCCATGGAGGCCCAGTGCTCAGTGACTGGATATGGAGTGTTTCCACAGCAGACTTGCTTAATCTGAGTGGATTACTGTCTGGACAGTATTGTTCCCAGGCTCATTCTCAGGAAGTTTTGTGATGGGCACAGAAGGAAAACTATTTCCAAATGGAAGAGCTAAATATGGCTCTAAGCTGCCTTAGCAGCAGGCTGGGAATGAGATGAAGTCAACTTCACAAGGACATATTCCTCAAAAATGTCCTTCATATGGACATTTATCTGTCAAATTTTGCCACTGCCCATATCCCTCCCTTAGTAACACATCTCTGTCCTTCAGCAAGTAGGATTTTAAGAAAAGCCTTTAGAGAAACAGTTTGAATTTTGTGAAAAATCAAATGCTGTTTAACTTACAAAATGTTGATTACATCACATCCAGTTATTTTAACCACATTAGCAAGGTGGAAAGAGAAAGACAGAAGGAAAGGGGTCTAATATCATATGGCAAATGTTATCTCAGTAGCAGATAATTACATCCTTAACACCACAATATTGTGAGGAGATCAGCACACACCAAATTTGTTCCAAATAATCCTATTACCACACAGTGCAAGTCATATTTCAGACTGAACCAACCTGCACAGCTCAATTTATACGTAGTTTACCAATGAGTAGTACTGCAATCAGTTGCAAAGTCAGGTGGAGACTAGCTGTGCAGATGCACGCATACAGTACTCCAGAAAATTCAGGAAGTGAAGTCTTGCTTGATAGCCTGACACAGCATAGACAATTACTTTGGACTATAATTCCTTTGCCATTGACCATGCTGATGGGAGCTGAAGATAGATATATAAGGCAAAACCGGTTAAAGAAGTAGGGAATTGTGTATATTTTTCTATTTTTATTAATGCTTTGTATAGCCATTTTTAATAAAAAAAATTAGGATATATATTTTATAACATACTATTAAAATGATAGATCTATTAATGTTTAGAGAAATAAACATGTCATTATTGTAATAGGGTTTTATTGTAATAGGGTTTTATAGATTATATTATAATTGTCTAAATTTATAGTTTTATTCCATACAACAACAACCTATGTATAATTGTATTTAATTGATTAGTGTGATTTTAATTGTTATTTTAATTAATTTTAAGTTGCTGGTCATTGACCGAATAAACAAACATTCATCATCATTCAAGATAGATATAGATAGATGATCTCTATCTCTATCTCTATCTCTCTATCTCTCTATCTCTATCTCTATCTCTATCTCTATCTCTATCTCTATCTCTATCTCTATCTCTATCTATATCTATATCTATATCTATCTATAATCTTCAATACTTCCTAGTCTAGTTCTAGTCTAATTACTGGTATCTGCCTAGCACTGCATTTTCCATTTACAGCTTCCCAGTTTGCCACAGTAAATGTAGCCAATTTATCTTTCAAATGTATGAAGTGACATTTCAACATTTCTTACCACCCTTGTTCCCATTTTTGTTAAAAAAGTACAAAGCACACAAATCGGAATATCCCCTTCCTTTCATTTTTTTCCAGTGACTCCATATTAATTAAACAAGTTCCATTATGAATTTTCTCCCATTCAAAACAACTACATATTTTAAACCGTAACCAATAATCCTGAGCCAGGCTCCCATAATGGATTCTATTTTCCAAATTAATGCTCTGCTCTCATATTATTTTTACTGTTTTCATTCAATTTAATGGAAAAGAAATTGATTTTTGTTTTCAAAGTAGAAGAAACTATCAGTGATATTCTTATTGATAAGGTGGAGAATTCTTAAGAGAATGGAATTCTTGCACATGTCTTTGTAATTAAATTACCAATAACAATATGTGAGTGTCAGTATTTCACTGTACAATCTTCTGTTCAATAGTATAAAATCATTTTGGCCTCCCAAAGATGACATTATGAGGGAATTCCCTCCTCCCCACCAAGGGATTTTTTCAATCAGAAAGTTTGAGCAACTAGGGCAACTGCAGAACAATGGAGACATGTATAACAGAAAGCAACAACAGCACTCAGTTCATAACTCACTCTCTCTCTCTCTCTGTGTGTGTGTGTGTATAAAATGTGTGTGTGTATCTGTCTCCAAATAAATTCTAAAGAACCTTGAAAATGAGGTAGAAACCAAGATTCCCCTTTGCAGGTAAGTCAGCTTGCAGGGAATTGGGAGACAGGTTTGATCAGTACTAGTATACATGGTCAGCTTTATATTGAAATGTTTATATTATTTCAATTATATGAATTGATATAATTAGTACTTTAGTTTATTATTGAATATAAATTTCATGCCTACCATTTGGTCACATTTCTACCCCATTCTTCTCTATACCACAATTTTCATAGAAAGTTAGTTATTTCACAGGAATTGATATGCATTTAATTGCATTATAGCATCTTTTGGGCCAATATTTACATGCTTTTTTTGTAGAATGAATTAATAGAAAAATACAGTATGAAACAGAGTACAGTATTGATTTTGTCAATTTTGGCATAATAAACTATCATGTCAAACTCATCGTGAATTCTTAAAACTGCTAAACCCATTTTGGTGTCACCTGAAAATTGGTCAAGTATCACCTCACAGTGAGACCAAAAATAATTCACATCTTCTGGATTGCCTTCTTTATTGGACAGGAAAGGCATTTGAAACATGATTGGAATCCATTCATCACATAATTCAACTGGGTGTTAACTAAGATAATTGTCTTCTATGAAGAGTCTATACTTCTACTACATCTGGTCATTACTAAATATCCAGTTGTACAAAATAAAATGTAATTAAGCTCAAATGCCAAGAAATTCATAGCTGTAAAAGATTTTGAATTCAAATATACCATTAATTAATTGCATTGTTATTTTGAAACTAGTAATTACTACTGTAATTGTAATGGAACAAATATAATTTTCAATTTTGTCTATTTTACTACTTCACAATAGATGACAATTTCAGAGAAATATTTCTCTGACACTGTTCATTGTAAACTGTCTGAGAGTATCTTTTAAACAACAATAATTTATTTTATTGACAGCAAGAAAAATATACAAACTACTTATATTACTTAAGCAGTTTTCCTTAGCAGAAGACTTCTCTGGTTTCATAGAACCAACTTCTACTTTCTATGTTATTCCTTGATATGTAAGATATTATCTCTTCCTTCTATTAATTTATCAAGATCACATATCATTTCACCAAGGAAAATAACAGTATGCAGTATATTTGTGGTGCACAACTTTTTCCTGAACTGGGGTCCATACGTGGGCCTTGAATTATGTCAGGGGCTGTGTTTAAAAATGTAGTAGACTCTGAGAGCAAGACAGATTAAATTTTATTTAATGAATTTGTAATTCTAATTCAAAATAAATATAGTTAGCATGATTCCTTTCCCATCATGTATTTATTAATTTTATTTACTGACACATCAAAAATTACAATTGAGTAACAACCTTAGGGCTATACCTAAGGGCTTTGGGGAACTCCTTGGGGCCTCAAGACAAAAATCTGTGATATAGGAACTCAGTTGTACGATGTCCAGAATGTATTCCAAATGAAGTAATCTATAGAATTAGAGTATCATAATATTATTTTCAAGGTACAGTCTATAGAATTCCATCCTTCAAGCCCTTTAAATGCACATCACCTAAGGAAGGGAAATGGATTCCATCTCCCTTTTCTTATCCTTGTCACTTTTCAGGTCATGTAGAGCACTATTCACAGAGCCAGTTTGGTGTAGTGGTTAAGGCACCAGGCTGGAAACCAGGAGACTGTGAGTTCTAGTCCCTCCTTAGGTACAAAGCCAACTGGGTGACCTTGGGCCAGTCACTCTCTCTCAGCCCTAGGAAGGAGGCAATGGCAAACCACTTCCAAAATCTTGTCAAGAAAACTGCAGGGAATTGTCCAGGCAGTTGCCAGGAGTCAAGAGTGACTTGAAGCACACACAAAAAAACACTGTTCTCTACAGAGGAGAAGGTGTTCAATTTATGGAGGCTGTCCTGTGATTCTGAATCTTGAATAGCCAAGAGTTCCAAATTATACAGACAGCATCCACAATTTAAAAAAAAATTAAACTCCACCCTTCTGGCTGGGTTCCTCGGAGCTGCCTACTACAAGTAGCAGCTACCAATCTGGTGCACATGTCCCATGTAGATATGATAAAGGAGCCTCCCCTTGGGAGATTCTTAGGAGAGTTAGAAAGCAATATTTTTCTGCTGTGTCACTGGCTCTTTGGAACAGTCTCTCCCAGAGATCTGGAGAACAGTTTCTTCTAGCATTTCAGAAGGCTATGAAAAGAAACTTGTTTAGAAAAGCTTTTAGTGATTAAGATTTTGATCTCTCAGAATGCCATACAATTTGGAGATAATGGGACTGATACCTTTGGAATATTGTTTTTTATTTTTGTTTTGTTTTGTTTTTTTTATTAAGTTATCCAGGGATCCTTGGCATGTACAGAAATACAGTAAATAAGTAACCCAGGATTTCTTAGCCAGCATGGTACTGTCTAAATACTGTACAGCTTACAACTTTTCAAAAGGAATACTTCCTTCTCGTGTTAATTCAGTGAAAGCTCACTAACTTCCTTTGGCACTGTTCTGAGGTCCAAAAAACATAAGCAATTTGAATAATAAATAAATAAATAAGCAATTAGCAAGTAATCATGAAACGGTCTTCCTTTTCCTATTTATTGGTTGTAAGAACATCTGCATGTATATAGACTTGATGTTTATGCAACATTTTCCTCATGTCCAGTGTGTTTTCCATAGCTGGTAAAATGGTATAATATTATCCTCTTTCTGCTGGCAGTCCATAAATCACATCAAAATCTTGTTTTGCTGATTTTCCTGACATTAAGGAGTATTTCTATTACCCAGTAAAGGAAGCAATAAAACTTTATATACATCCTGTTCTAGGCAATGTGTGTCAGAAAGCTTGAGCTGGCATGCAAGTTAATTCTGTTACTGATTCTCAATCGATATAATTGCTGACAAAGAGATAAGTTTTTATTTTATTTATTTATGGCCAAAGAGGTAAGTTGCATGATATACCTTTATCAGAAATCCATTTACATATTTACTCCCCCTGCAAAATAAATAAATAAATAAAACCCTAGGAGAGGTGACATTCTTCAGTTTAAACAGAAAAAGTGAAGATTGATATCATATTTAAGCAAAATCGTGTTAAACGTGTAATCATTTGCAATTTACAGTTCAAGTTGTAGTGGCTTCTACTTTCATTTTCCTATTGGATATATTTAAGTATTTAGTAAGTAAATCACTCCTTAAGTGTATATTTTGAAAAGCCTTTCCAAAGAGAATCCCTGTTTTCTTGGCATGGGGTCCAGTGGCTCCCAAATATTGTGTCACAATTTCTACAGGTTCTATGTGAGTCAAATGCTATGAAAAAGAAAAGCAGTTGTGTTACTGTGGGGCTGTCCTTTATACATCCAAACAGCTTTGTCCTATCCGGAGATCACATAGCTACCCTCCATACCTGCAGCCCAATTAGAGAGTTGCAGAGAGGTGCTATATGAACATCCTGGCACACTCCAATGCACCCTTTTGCCTTTGAATCTGAAGTGATCCAGAGCCCAAGTATTTGGCAGGAGCTCCAGAACTTTGGCATTGTGCAATGGGAGAAAGGACAAGCAAGTTTCACGAACAGCTACAAGAACAGGAACAGAGCAGTGGCAAGTATCCTTAGGGTAGTATGAGAAGACACAGTTTATATCCCATCCA
The DNA here is from genome assembly GCA_023362775.1 of Charina bottae. NCBI lineage: Eukaryota > Metazoa > Chordata > Lepidosauria > Squamata > Charinaidae > Charina > Charina bottae. The sequence goes on along the minus strand of JALMGJ010000005.1, from coordinate 65,674,054 downwards.
ACTCTCCTGACTGACCCATGTGGTTCACCTTGATTCCTAAGAAGGATGGATCTATATCTGTTCCTCTTCATTTCTATCCCTTTTCCCCAGTCTTCTTTTACTCCCTCCAGAAGTATTGGATTAAAGTACAGATAGTTTATATTAAAAGATTTATACCATGTTATACTTCCCCCCCCCTTAATTTTATTGTGGTAGTTAGATGGTTTCAGAGTGCTTGAGCCTGGAACTTGAATTGTAATTTGAGCTAATTATTTCCCAATTTTGAAGTAACTGTTCCTCGTTTATTAAACAGCAGTGCATACATCTGCATATTTTACACCTCACCTCAAGAAAAGAATAATAATTCATGCATCCATCCATATGCACGTATACACATGTGTTTGAATTTGTATTTTCACTGAACATTAATGAACCCAAGATATTTCAAATTATATCCATAGAGTTGGATAAACATAATTGCAATAACATTCAAGAAATATGCTTTGTGAAGATTTTCAGTGAAGGGAAAAAAGGAGGAAAACTTGGGGGTGAACTATATAAGGACTGTAAGTATGAAATTTCAAATGATCTTGTCTGTCTGTCTGTCTGTCTGTCTGTCTGTCTGTCTGTCTATCTGTCTGTCTGTCTATCTATCTATCTATCTATCTATCTATCTATCTATCTGACCATAAGGAAGGCTGAGCGCCAAAGAATTGATGCTTTCAAACTGTGGTGCTGGAGAAGACTCTTGAGAGTCCCTTGGACTGCAAGGAGGTCAAATCAGTCAATCCTAAAGGAAATAAACCCTGACTGCTCTTTGGAAAGACAGATACTGAAGCTGAAGCTCAAATACTTTGGCCACCTAATGCGAAGAGAGGACTCACTGGAAAAGACCCTGATGCTGGGAAAGACTGAAGGCAAAAGGAGAAGGGGATGGCAGAGGATGAGATGGTTAGATAGCATCACCGATGTAATGGACATGAATTTGAGTAAACTCTGGGAGACAGTGGAGGACAGGGAGGCCTGGCGTGCTATGGTCCATGAGGTCACGAAGAGTCGGACATGACTAAACGACTCAACAACAAGCGAAACGTTTCCACTGAGAAAATAGAAATCCAGTTGACATGATTCAAGCTACAGACAATTCCACCTGGATGACTGAGAACCTTCATAGACAGACTCAACAACAACAACAACAACAACAACAACAACAACAACAACAACAAAAATCTATCTGAACCTCTATCAGGTCAATGGGGCTTTCCAGGTATAAGCAATTTCAATCCCTTAAATCTTCTCTCTTTACATTTTAGGATCAATGGATTAGAGAAGACAAATAGGTGGTTGCACAAATAGCTCCTGCCAACCAATACAAAGAATGTGCTTTAGAGCCTGAGGAGCTGTCAGAACAAAATAGAGCTCCTTCCCTGACCTTCACCCTATAATCTTGGCATTTGCTAGGATTTCAAAAAGTGGAGGAGTTATGAAGATAGAAATGCAGTACTAGTAGCTAGCTAATATATTTAACTGACTTACAGTTGAGTGTCCACACATACAAATGTATTTATTTTATTTTATTTATTATTCAAATTTTATTACTGCCCATCTCCCTCAAAAGAGGGACTCTGGGCAGTTTACAATAAAATTGACACTATCATAGACATAAAATCACATAAAAATTAAAAACAATTTACAAATATAAATATACAATATAAATAAGTATAGAGTCCAACTGGCCATGAAAAATTCTGATACGGTGAGAGGAGCTCTAAGGTGCCAGACACCACCAAGAATGACTATTCGCCTTCCCTCCCCAAGCGAGATGGCAGAGACAGATCTTCAGGTTCTTCTGGAAAGTGAAGGGGCCTGCCTCACCTTCAGGGATAAGATGTTCCAAAGGGCGGGAGCCACTGCAAAGAAGGCCCATTTTCTGGACCCCACCAGATGATATTCTCTTACAGACGGGGTCTGTAACTTGCCCTCTCTGCATGATTGGGTGGGATGGGTCGATGTCATGGGAATGAGACGGTCCCTCAGGTAACCTGGACCCATGTCATGTAGGGCTTTAAAGGTGATAACCAACACCTTGAATTGGACTCGGAAGCAAACTGGCACCCAGTGCAGCTCGCATAGCAACAGTGTCATATGTCCCGATCTTGGGGCACCAAGAATTGCCCGTGCAGCCACATTCTGGACCAGTTGTAGCTTCTGGATTCTCTTCAAGGGTAGCCCCATGTAGAGCGCATTCTAGTAGTCTATATGGGAGATGACCAGGGCATGAGTGACTGTTCAGAGGGCTTCTCACTCCAGGAAGGGGTGTAACTGGTGCACAACACGAAGTTGCGCAAAGGCCCTTCTGGCCACGACTGCCACCTGCTCTTCAAGCAGGAGTCGTGAGTCCAGAAGAACCCCCAGATTACACACCGGGTCTGTCTTGGGCAGTGCAACCCCATCCAGAACTAAAGATGTCAATTTCCTGGATACAGAGGAGCCATTAACCCACAGACACTCTGTCTTACCAGGGTTCAGCTGAAGTCTGTTGTTCCCCATTCAGACCCCCACAGCCCCCAGGCACCGAGAAAGGGCAGTCACCACATCACTTACCTCACCCAGGAAGGAGATGTATAATTGGGTATCATCAGCATACTGATGAAACCTCATCCCGTGGTGATGGATGATCTCTCCCAGTGGTTTCATGTAGATGTTGAATAGGAGAGGAGAGAGAACTGAACCCTGCGGCACCCCATAAAGGAGGGGTTGAGGGTCGGATCTCTCGCTCCCTATCACCACTGATTGGGACTGGCCCTGGAGGAAGGAGATGAACCAGCACAAAACCACGCCACCCACCCCAAACTCGCTGAGCCGCCCCAACAGGATACCATGGTTGATGGTATCGAAAGCTGCTGAGAGGTCAAGAAGAGCAAGGATGGATGCACTGCCCCCATCCCGCTCTCGCCGGAGATCATCCATAAGTGCGACCAATGCCATTTCTGTCCCATATCCGGGCCTGAAACAGGACTGAAAGGGGTCTAGATAATCCATTTCATCAAGAATCCTCTGGAGTTGCAACACCACCACCTTCTCAACCACCTTCCCCAAAAAGGAAAGGTGGGAGACTGGACAAAAATTGTCCAGCATAGTTGGGTCCAGTAATGGCTTCTTGAGGAGGGGGTACACCAGCACCTCCTTAGAAGCAGTCGTGAACACCCCCTCTCTCAGGGATGTATTTACCATCGCTTGGACCCAACCACATGTCACCTCCTGAGGTGCCTTCACCAGCCAAGAGGGGCATGGATCTAAATAACAGGTGGTGGCATTTACAATCCGGAGGATCCTGTCCACTTCCTCAGGCCCAACAGAATCAAGATGGATGGATGGATGGATGAAATAGATTCATAGAGAGAGTGGTGATCTCTTGACTAGTACTCCACAGAAAGCCTCTCTGGGACAGTGAAAGAAGGACTAAAAGTGGTACCATGTTTTCTCTACCAAATGGTCACTATCACTGCACTTCTTGCATACATTGAAATGCAGCAGATAAGACCACCCATTTGGCAAAACTATATATTTTTCTGCAGATAACCAACTACTTTCCACTAGAAATCTGTTGCTGATCCTTCCTTCTGGTCTAATGTCCTCATTCTATGGCCCTCAGTGTTGGATTTCTGATAATTATGATATACTCACAAAAGGGACAGAGTTTGGATCACAAGAATACAATATTTGTTTTGTTACTTGCTCCCTCTTGAGCCCTATCCATCTCTCTGCAGAAGTCATGAAGTTTAGAACTCTCTCCTTCAGCACTAATGTGCTATCTCCTTATGCGTAAGGTGATTGCTTCACTTTGCCTAATAATAGGGCTTATTCTGCTTGTAACATAGAAGTCCTAATCTGGCTGAATCTTGTTCTATGGTTTTACATGGCTAGTAATCTAATCTATAAAAATATGAAAATTGTGTGTTAGAAGAATGCCAATATAAGAAATCCAGTGAAAAGTAATCCATCATCTGCATAAAACAGAATGTTTAGAACATTTATCGTGATGGATTAGCCTAATTAGGTTAATAGTACAGGCTTTTCCTTGATTTATTTATTAAACCTTGCATTTAATAATGTCTTGAGAAGCAAAGGGAATTATGCATTGTTTTTCACCATTTAGAATTCTTTCACAATAAGCAGCAGCAGCCCAATTTTTACTAGTATTAAAATTTATATTTTAAATTTTAAACAACTGAACATAGAATTGAATTTTACATTTAGAGAGATGCAATTCCCATAACTGGTACTTTGAAGCCTACTGAGGTTTGAAAGAATTGCTTTAAAAAATTGAAAGGCAATTATTGGCAAACAGTCATTTTTGGTATAGTGTTCCCCTGTTACAGAAATTTGTGTTATATGAGAATCATAGGATTCTTATTTTATTATTATTTTTCTCTTTTATCTCAATGTATATTCTGCTGAAATCCTTAATAGCCACAGATTCTAGGGAAAGCTATTTAATTTCTTATTAAAATTATGAACAAATTGAATGTAATAATATGCCTTTTGATACATCATCTTAGGGTTTTCTTTTTTCAACATTGTATAAATGTATGCAGAATGTCGGCTGGCGGGGACTAAGAGATGTGCCTTCTCTGCTGTAGCCCCTGCCCTCTGGAACATTATTCTCCCTTCAGAAATCAGGATGACCCTGTCCCTGTTGGCCTTTTGTATGGCTGTGAAGACCTGGTTATGTGCCTGGGCCTGGGACCCCAAGTGTATTAAGGGCCCTGTTTCTTGGCTGTATTGACATCTAAGTTGATAATTTTACTCGTCGACCATATATATTTATTTTGTATTGTTGTAATTGTTTTTAATTGTTTTATGGTTTTATGATTGTACGCTGCCCAGAATCACTTGCTGAGATGGGCGGCTATAGAAATCAAATAAATAGATGTATGATAGAACACAGATAATTGGAAAAAAAATCCCAGTGTTTGGTTACTTCTCACAAAAGTGGGCTCTTTGCATAAAAGGATGCTAACTCTGGAGTCCTTGGTGCTCTCTGAGCCATGTTGTTTTCTTGCAGATGTTTCATTGCCAGAGTAGTCAACATCTTCAGTGTGAAAAGGGAGTGGGGTTTGCTCTCTGTTTATATACAGTGGCTTGCCCTGCTTGTGTTGGTGGGGGTGTTGTTCTCTCCTTGGTAGTTCCTTGATTGCATTAAGCAGGTTCTCCGTTGATCTTCTGTCTAACTCCCTTTTGATTTAAGGGGAGCTAACTAGACATTTACAGTATGAGATACAAAAGGAATCTCCATGTGTTATTGTTCTGCAATGTTTTGAAAATGTCCATTCTCATTCCCAGGCTCAGAGGACTATACAACATCATTGTGATAACATAACACAAGCTCCACCCTTATGTTCTTGCATTGTGACACCACATGCAAATACTTAAAGGGCAGAGTGTGTGCTGCAAATTCATGACACAATGCACCTCCCTGTAGATGTCTATGTCTATGAGTTTCATGTCCCATCCTGGAGTATATAGGCAGATGGAGGAATTATCTTATCTGAGGTGAGATATTTATCTGAGTGTCAAAGAAAGTTCATGTTCTCCTAACAAAAACTTCCCTTGGAAGTTTTCCCTCATCAAACTGGCATTTTGTGTCTCAGGAAAAATGCCTTCTTGCTTTGAATTATGATTTCTTGTGTTCCAGGATTTGTTTAACCTGGTGAAAAAAAGCTGTTGAGCAACACATAGTTCCCACAAAGCAATTAACCATACATGAACACAGGCAGGGGTATCTGCAGGGTTAGGGTGAAAAGAAAGAGAATATCAAGGAGAGATAAGAAGGCCTTCTTAAATGAACAATGCAAAGAAATCGAGGAAAACAATAGAATGGGGAAGACTAGAGATCTCTTCAAGAAAATCGGAGATATCAAGGGAACGTTTTGTGCAAAGATGGGCATGATAAAGGACAAAAAAGGCAGGGACCTAACAGAAGCAGAAGAGATTAAGAAGCGGTGGCAAGAATACACAGAAGAACTATACAAGAAAGATCTTAATATCCCTGATAAATACGATGGTGTGGTCACTGACCTTGAGCCGGACATCCTAGAGAGTGAAGTCAAGTGGGCCTTAGGAAGCATTACTAACAACAAAGCTAGCGGAGAAGACAGTATCCCAGCTGAGCTATTTAAAATCCTAAAAGATGATGCTGTTAAAGTGCTGCACTCAATATGCCAACAAATTTGGAAAACTCAACAGTGGCCACAGGATTGGAAAAGGTCAGTTTACGTTCCAATTCCAAAGAAAGGCAATGCCAAAGAATGTTCAAACTACCGTACAATTGCGCTCATTTCACATGCTAGCAAGGTTATGCTCAAAATCCTACAAGCTAGGCTTCAGCAGCATGTGAACCGAGAACTACCAGAAGTGCAAGCTGGGTTTCGAAGAGGCAGAGGAACTAGAGATCAGATTGCCAACATTCGCTGGATCATGGAAAAAGCAAGAGAGTTCCAGAAAAACATCTACTTCTGCTTCATTGACTACGCTAAAGCCTTTGATTGTGTGGATCACAACAAACTGTGGCAAAGTCTTAAAGAGATGGGAGTACCAGACCACCTTACCTGTCTCCTGAGAAACCTGTATGTGGGTCAAGAAGCAACAGTTAGAACCGGACATGGAACAACCGACTGGTTCAAAATTGGGAAAGGAGTACGACAAGGCTGTATATTATCACCCTGCTTATTTAACTTATATGCAGAGTACATCATGAGAAATGCCGGGCTGGATGAATCACAAGCCGGAGTTAAGATTGCCGGGAAAAATATCAACAACCTCAGATATGCAGACGATACCACCCTAATGGCAGAAAGTGAAGAGGAACTAAAGAGCCTCTTGATGAGGGTGAAAGAGGAGAGTGCAAAAGCTGGTTTGAAACTCAACATTAAAAAAACCCAGATCATGGCATCTGGTCCCATCACTTCCTGGCAAATAGAAGGGGAAGAAATGGAAGCAGTGACAGATTTTATTTTCTTGGGCTCCAAGATCACCGCAGACGGTGACTGCAGCCATGAAATTAAAAGACGCTTGCTCCTTGGAAGGAAAGCTATGGCAAACCTAGACAGCATATTAAAAAGCAGAGACATCACCTTGCCGACAAAGGTCCGTATAGTTAAAGCTATGGTTTTTCCAGTAGCAATGTATGGCTGTGAGAGTTGGACCATAAGGAAGGCTGAGCGCCGAAGAATTGATGCTTTCGAGCTGTGGTGCTGGAGAAGACTCTTGAGAGTCCCTTGGACTGCAAGGAGTTCAAACCAGTCAATCCTAAAGGAAATCAACCCTGACTGCTCATTGGAAGGACAGATGCTGAAGCTGAAGCTCAAATACTTTGGCCACCTAATGAGAAGAGAGGACTCACTGGAAAAGACCCTGATGCTGGGAAAGACTGAGGGCAAAAGGAGAAGGGGACGGCAGAGGATGAGATGGTTAGATAGTATCACCGATGTAATGAACATGAATTTGAGTAAACTCCGGGAGACAGTGGAGGACAGGAAGGCCTGGCGTGCTATGGTCCATGAGGTCACAAAGAGTCGGACACGACTGAACGACTGAACAACAACAAAAGGGTGAAAAGAGTCAAGATGGCCACAACCATATAATTGAAGCCCTGCCCTTTTTCATATGCATCATGACACATGTAAAATAAAGGGATGGGGATGATTGTATGATTGCGAATTTTTTGACCCTCCTGCTGACCTCCCTGGACACAGTTCATGTAGACAAAAACTGTAGATGTACAAAACAGTCTGCTAAAATGGCATCTGAAAGAGAGGCCAACTCAATATCAAACCAGCTTAAAAATAGCTTAAATTGATCACTGGAGAATTCTGAATCACATTAGCATGATTTCATTATTTTACAATCGAACAAGGTAAGACATAAAGCATGTGTATTGGCTTTTGATCATCAGAGAGTAGCTACACAAGAAGATATGTCAATCTTCATTCACATGAAATTACCCATGATTTATTGAGATTTATCTAGGACAACTGCATTTTTAAATGCCAAATAGTTGGATCAAAGAACTCTGATTTGGGCAGAAGGGAGGGAGTTGGTAAACTGAGTTTGTGAGATATGCAAATGCATTATCCATTTCACTGGAATTTTGTTTCTTAAAAACCATGTTTGCAATTAAAATAAATAAAAAAGCCACCCACAGCCTTTCATTTATTTTTGCAAAATGGTCAACTTTTAATCCATATACTGTACCAATGCCTGTACATCAAAACCAGAAAGAAAATAGTATTTCCAAATACAGATGTGGTCAACTTGTTAGTGCATAAAATTTACAATACAATAAAGTACAAATTTACAATACAATACAATACAATACAATACAATACAATACAATACAATACAATACAATACAAAATACAATACAATACAATACAATACAATACAATACAATACAATACAATACAATACAATACAAAAGCCAACATTTCATACCCTAGCAGCTAGGGAAAGTATCACAGAATAGCCTAATCTGGTTATACTTTATTAGCTCGGATGCAAACTAAGAATAAAGCTTCAAATAATCCTATTACATGGTTTTTTCCCCTTACCTTATACGTAGGCTTCTACAATTTCATAAGATCTGATGACAATGTCATTTTCTGAAATGCTGCACATCAAAATAATCATGTGTACAGACATTTAACATGAAGTTTGTCTTCACAAAGAAAAAACTTGCTGAGGCAAAAGGAAATTGATTCTGCAATTATTTATTATGTGATCTCAGTAGACAGATGGAGAGAAAAAGGTGCTGAGGCAATGGGATAATGCCCCCGCCTGCCTGCCTTATTTATGTAGTTATTAATGGTCCAAAAAAATGGAATAGTCACACCCCCACACTCTTTTCTTTCAAAGATGCTTCTTCCTAATTTCTTAATTCTTCTATGTTGCACAGTAGAATCCCCTTCATGTTACATCATGATACCATTACATAAAAATACAATCCATTGTCTTTCCTCTTTCCTTCGCCTCATGTTGGCCCTAGTTATTAGGACAGATTTCATTTTTCATTTCTTTTACTTGCAGGTGTCTTTCTACCAGTAAGTGGTGTTCCAGTTAGCGCTTCGCTGTTTTATCTCACTGGGTTCCATTTATAATTTCAGGATTCTTTACTTTATTGTGTGCTGTATAGATTTTATTTTATACACAGAGCTCCACCAGTACTATGAATAATAATGGAGGGGGCACAAGCAATTTTGAGTGAAGGGTAAATAAAAATTTGTTCAAAATATGAATGTGATTCATTCATACATGCAGATTTATCCCTTCCCTGCTCATTAACTCTATCACCAAAAAAGTACAATTATCCCGTTTTAAAGTTGTTTTTGTAGGTATTAATCAGCCAAATGAATGTGATGAACTTCATTTTTGAATTAGCACAATACACTGAACCATAAATGAGCCAAATGAGCAGGATTCATACAGCGTACTACTAAGTGGTGAATACATTACACACTGACCAATCAAGGTTAAAAGAAACCAAGTACTATAATAACCACTAGACTTGTACCTGATTAATGGATTGTTTTTTAAGAGGGAGGGAAGTTTGAAGTGTGTGTGTGTGTGTGTGTGTGTGTGTGTGTGTGTGTATGATGGGCGGGGATAAATCCAATAAATAAATAAATAAATAAATAAATAAATATATTAATAATAATTATATTATAATAATAATTATTATTATTTATTATTTATATATATATATATATATATATATATATATATATATATATATATTCTTTTTTATGTAAGGGGAAGGAGCAATCATATTAGAGATTTGTATATGTGTTAATGGAAGGATTTATAGAAATAATGTGATCATGGTTTGATGTAGAGGAAGGGTTTGTTTATGGTAATTGCTGTATATTCTTACTACTGAAAGCTGGAAGTCACCTGTATACAGTATGTAACTTTCTAAAAGTCTTTTTTTCTTGTGTTTTTAGACTTTTAGTGTTTTTTTCTTTTTTTGTCTGTAGTTTTTGTTTTGTTTTTTTGTAGTTTTTTATCTTTGTTTTTAAAAATAATAAAAACTTTGTATAGTCGAAGGCTTTCACGGCTGGAATCCAATGGTTGTTGTGTGTTTTCCGGGCTGAGTGGCCGTGTTCTGGCAGTTTTGGTTCCTAACGTTTCGCCAGTCACTGTGGCTGGCATCTCCTCTGAAGATGCCAGCCACAGCGACTGGCGAAATGTTAGGAACCAAAACTGCCAGAACACGGCCACACAGCCCGGAAAACACACAACAACCATCAATAAAAACTTTATCCCCAAAAAATAGGTTTGTAACTGATTAAGCCTGTTTGTGATTGCAGGCTTTGATAACCAAATTGGGGGTCTTATTTCCCATCTTTATTGTTCACTTATATAATCCCCCACCCCAGGAGCTAAATTAAAGGTTTTATATGGGGTGAAAACTCTTATGTGCCTCCAAATTTACCAGAACTTAGCTGCTAAAATCCAGGTGATCCCTAGTTGGCAGCAAAGAGTTGGGGTTTTCTGTATCTCGTTGCTATGATGCCTAATTGTCATTCAGATTTTTGCATCCCAGACATGGCTCAGAGGAACAGTAATGGAGGAGAAGCAAAGAAGGAAGGAAAAAATAAATGGAGGAAAAGCCACTGCTGCTACCACCTCCTCCTCTGCTGCTCCTGAGTCAGCTGTTCCAAAAGTGGAGACCTTGGAGTCCCTGGTATCTTCTCCAATAGTCAGTGCTAACCATTGTTGTCCTTTTCTCATTCTCCTTTTCCTCCTTGCTTATGAGGAAGGAAAGAGAATAGGCATGTCATACCTGGACTGCAAAATCTTGGATGTCTTCTAGACAGCAGCAAGGAGGTAGGTTGGGACAGTGGTTGTCTCTCCTCATTTGTATGCCTTCAGAATTGGAGATAATAGGAAGTGCTTCTTCCCCACAACAAAAAAAAAATGAGCACGGGGGAGAAGGACTACTTTGGGTAATTGAATAGAGAGGAGACCTCAGGCCCATTACTGCTATGGCAGCAGCAGGGAAAAAGTGTCCATATGACCTTCTCTTTCTCTTGCCAATCCTCAGTGACAGCCCCATCAGGTAGATCAGACCAGGAATCAACTCCATAGGAAGGCTAAGACTACTTTTATTGAGATTGGCTATAATAACAAGCAAGTCTGATTGTGCTGTACCTCCTCTCTGCCCTGTCCCGACTAAGGCTCGAAGCAGGAAGCAGTGGATTATAAGTTCTTTATTATAAACATAAAAAATACAAGCAACAAAAAATACAAGAGATTGCAAAGTTCGACTTGCCACGTGGTCGACTCCCAGTTGGTACTCATGCGGGAAGCCGCCACATGGTCATAACCCAAGATGGATGGTCCGGTGTAGCTGCAGGGCCAGAGTCCAGTTCGGTATCCAGCAACACTGTGAGGCAAGGGCATGATGCTAGGCGAGGTGAGACTGTGGAGCGAGGTTCAGACGTGGGGCACGGTTGCACAGCAAAAGGCGATCCCAGCGCAAGGCTTGGCAGCGTGGCAAGCTGAGGTTCAGGCACGAGGCATGGCAGTGCAGGACAGGATGGGCAGGCTCTGGTGTGGGACGCGATGAGCAGTTGGTGTGGCAAGACTCTGCCACAAGGCTAGACGAAGCGGCAGGGCAAGGATCCAGCATGAAACACAGTGGCACAGTTGGGTGGAATTCTGGCATGGGGCTGGGCTGGGCAAGCAGGCAGAGCTCGGGCTCTGGACGAGGCAATGCAGCAAGACAAGACTACAGCACATGGCTTAGCGTAGTGGCTAGGCAAGGTTCTGATGTGACACTGGGCTGCATGGCAGGGCAGGGATCCAATGCGAAGCTGGGCTGCTCGGCAAGGCAAGATTTCAACATGAAGCTGGGACACATGGCAAGGCGAGGTTCTGATGCAAAGCTGGGCTGTGTGGCTAGGCAAGGTTCTGGTGTGATGCTTGACTGGGTTGCAGGGCTAGATTGTGGCTCGGAGCTAGGCAGAAGATCCAGGCGAGTTACCGATGATGTAGACGAGGATCTGGAATGGTTGTCTCCGGCAATAAGTGCATATTGCGCGCACCTTTTATCCTGCTGATTTTTGTGCCGTTTTCGAGCGGGGGCCAATTGCACCTCGCACTGCTCTGACCGCCTTTTCCACCTCCTTTTGCGCATACTGATAGGCGGGGGCTCCACTTCCTCCTGCTTGTCTCCAATCAGCTGCTCCTGGTCAGATTCAACTTTCACACCAGAATCGTTAATGCTAGTCTCCTCCCACAACAGTCGTTCCCCCTCCGAGTCCGACATCACCTCCATCCTGACACTCACCCATTTATACCATGTGAATTAGGAAGGTGTCTGTCTGAGCCACTTCCGCATACCTTCTGCTTGTTTTGGACTTAAGCTATGTTTTTCCTCTTATCACTTTGATAATGGATCTTGCCTATCTCTGTCATGGTCATCTTCCTTACTCTCTACACTTGAGTCATAATGGACGATGGGCTTGTCATCTGAATTCTCTTACCCCTGAGTGGCCTCATAGGAAAGGTTGGCCTTATGGCTCTGAGAGCTCTACTTACATCCTTGGCCTTCCCTTTCCTTTATACAGGTTGCATTTAGTTAGCTGACTGTGGAAACTCAGGATGGAGGTGGAAGAAATTAATCCCTTACAGTTCGCTTCTTTCCTGACTTAAAATCAGCTTTGAAACATACAGTAAACACTCCTTTGTTTATCCTTCAATAATTTGGCAGGTATATCACCATGGAGCTCTTCTGGTATGCTTGTTATTTCCATAGAAATTACCCCTAAACAACAAGGCTAACAGCCACTCATGACCTCTACAGGGCCTGCTGGATGGTCTGCTCAGGCACTTAATGGATCCAAATGGCTTTCAGGGGGTGCCTGGGGAGTATCCCAGCTCTGTAATGGGCCTCTTGGTTTGGTGCCTGGTGAGCCACTGGCAATAGTAAGCAAGAGCTGGGTGTGATTGTCCCTGAGCAGCAGCAAGATCTCCTCCTGGGCAGCATTTTGCCAAGACTCACCAGAATATTGATTCCTCATGAGCAGAGTCTTTGATAGGGCTAGGATACTGTCTGGCTGTATTATCTGAGATTCTGTTTGGCCTGTGAATGCTTAGAAAATGAATAGATGTCCTCTAGACTTTCCTGTGCTACCTGTGGGCTGGACCCATCCCGTTCTTGGCTCCTGGGAGGAGTGGGGGGGAAGAAGTGTGACCCAATCCCCAATGAGCAAAACCCCAAGAGGGGAACACCCTGGGAATACATCCATCCAGGTTTCCTTGCCAAGTTTGCCTTCTCTTCCATGATAAGATCATGGCATTCAATAATAACAGTTGCAGATGAGGGACTCTGAGGATCTTATAAGCTAGCTCTCTAAATTAAAGGGTCAAGAGTAGGAATTGGTTTCAAGGACCCAATCCTCTTCCCTCAAAACAGCCTACCCTGTGCCTCCCACCACAGCTCCTCTGCTTGTCACAACCCTAATCTGTATCCCTTCCTCTGAACTCCCACTGAGTTAATACGATTTTTTTAATACCATCATTTTAAGACAGCTGCAGGCAAAAACCTTTCTGACAGAATATATTTTGAAATCTGGAAAGAATATTCAGCTTTTATTATTACTTCCTTTAATAAGAAATGCAGGTGGTGATTGCCAACAGGACTGAAACAGAGCTACCGAGGGAGGTATTAATATGTTCATGCAATAGCTGAGATTTTTAAACCACAGAACTAATTTTTAAAAATGGAAGGCTCTCCAGAGAAGGAAGGACTGACCAGAAAAGAAAAAAAAGCTAAGGGTAATTCTCAGCATTGGAGAGGACAAGTGAGGCTTTGCATGCATGAGCCAACCTTTCAGGAGTAGGAACTCCAAAACATACCCAGAAGATGGCTACCTCTAACACTTGTGTATTATTGATACCTAAAATTATAAACATGGCTGGAAAATGTACACAAGTTGAGTGCCAGAAGATGAGACTCCCCAGGACAGAAGAAACTCCTGCAGTTACTGGGGAAGAATATAAAACTTTCACTAGTATGTCTGTAATTCCAAAGATAGTTCAAAGCCAGAAGGAAGTGTGGTTACTGATAGTGTCAGAATTGAAAGAGGGCATTCTCATTTTACAAGGACCTACAATTGGAACATGGAATGTGAGAAGCTTGAACCAAGGAAAACTTGAAATGTTCAAACTGGAAATAAAGTATACAAAATGTGATTTTTTTAGGAATAAGTAGCTGGCCATAGAGTGGCAATGATATTCAGAAAGGAAATTGCTAACCACAGGTAGTCCTTGCTTAGCAACCACAACTGGGACTGGCAACTCAGTTGTTAAACAAAGTGGTCGCTAAGTGAAACCACAACTGTGCTTATGATCTTACTTCAGTTTTCCTTTGCTTTACAGATCTGCAAAGGTCATAAATGCAAGGATTAGCCATAAAGTTACTTTTTCATCACTGTCATAACTGTAAATGGTCACTAAATGAGGCAGTAGCTAAACAAGGAATACCTGTATGTGCTCAGCTATAGTCCAGTAAATGATAAGAAATGATAGTGTCCATGGAAAAGTGTAGCTACCATATTGTATAATGATTGAATACTCAGTAGTAGCTTAAATAGACAGCAAAATATTATGTTGTACACAGATCTTCAGGGACTATACCATTTTGTATGAGATGAATTTCATTTGACAGCTCTCACAGTAATTCTAATACAGATGATCTTCCCATTTATTAAGTTAAAGCTAGACACATATTTAACATAACAACAGAGCCAACTCATGACATTTTGCTGTTCTGCAATAAATGGCCCATCTCCTCTCCTGATCAAGCCATTTTGGCACCTAAAACAGAAAATGTTACAAGTGCTTCTATATCTTCCAAATAATAGCAATAACAATAATGATGATAAATGTACCCTATCAAGACACTCCAAACTGGCTGGCTGAGCCAACCTTGAAATGATGTCATTGAATTTAAAACCTGGAATGAAAGTAATGACCACGTTTAGACTATTATCTCTGTATTGATGTGTGTGTGTGTATGATTATCACAGAATTCTGCTATAATGTTTTGTGAAGCTTCTTTTATAGCCAAGCATGAGATTAAATAAATATGGATGTAAAAGGGAAGTCACATAAAATGAAATATTCCAATTCACTATTCTGTTTTGCTTTCAGTTTATATACTGTACGTAGTGGCTTTCAGATGCTACAGAAATTACAACATAAAACAAGATGATATAATTGGCATAAATGTCTGTCTTGTTCACAATTTGCCAGACACCGCATCTCATCAACTAGCCAAATTAAATATAGGGCATTTGGCAAATTACTACTATGTAACAGCCGTTCCATTCAGTTTTATTGAGTGTCAGTATCACAATGTATTGCAAACGTTCCTACTTATTTTGTTCTAATTAAACAACTAAAATTATATATTAACCAGATAATCAGTGACAACCTTTCCCAATCATTTCATTTTAGCTTATACAGAAGATACAAGCTGGGGCAGCTCTATATAACACATAAAAATGTCCTACTTTCCTGTGCCTATATTAGGATCATAGTGCCAAACATAGTCTAAATGGAAAAGAGCCTTGTGAGGGGAAAAAAAATACTCTGTGTTACTTTTACATGATTCTTCATAAGTCCACTTTAACCTGCTCCTGCATGAATCTGTAATTTTGACAAGAAAGTCTGCATACAATTCACCTTTAAATACAGAGTTTTATGCACGTGTCTAACTTTATTTTCTCTAATAAATTAAAAAATGGATTTCAGCAACACCATTGGAAGGGGCTCTCACAAATGCAAATAAACCCAGCAACAACAAAAAGAACCCACTCTGTGGGCAATATATAACCCACCTCACTCGCTGGATCGTCACCTTGTTGTGGTGAGTGGGCTTGTGTGTTCCCAATGAACCCTGTGAGCGAAGCCGTCAGGAGTCATGTACTCCTGGCAGGGTAACCCATGGCGGTAAGGTCCAGGGGGAGGAACCAGACAAAGAACGATCCAAGAAAGTCCTCAACGGCAGAACAGGCGGAAGATAACAAGGTGTACTGTTACAACGGCTGCGAAGGCGGATGAAGGCTGCAGCAGACAAAAGGTCACCAATCGTCATGGTATCCATGCCCTTGGATTAGAGCCTTTTTCTGTGAAGGTTGTGTGCTGATCGTTGTGCACCGATCTCCACACATAAAACAAATTCACGCACAGGTGTCTTCCAACCACACCAAACCCAAAACAACCAAAAGTCCCATGGCGACTGACGAATGGCAATGGGGGCAGGACTGTGAAATCCGGAAGCTCCTAGTCATGGACCAGCACATGGGCGGTGGATACGGATTCAGTCGCCCTGACTCAAGGATCGAGGCAGTTGAGTAGTTCGGCAGCTGTATACACGACTAAGCAGCCCTATTTAGGATCCACTCTGCTCACCCCATATGGGGAGGGGGCTAGAAAAGGTGCCCTAAACATAGTCTGCCTCATTTTCTCCCTGACTGGATTACCGCGACCAGTGGGGTCACCATCTAGCGGTCGTAAAAAACACATGAATTTTGGCTGGACCGGTCATGTTGTTCGAATGCCTGACCATCGTCTTCCAAAGCAGCTACTTTACTCCCAACTTAAGAACGGAATATTGGTGGACAGCAAAAGAGATTCAAAGATACTCTCAAAGCTAATTTAAAAAAATGTAATATCAGCATTGAGAACTGGGAAGCCCTAACTCATGAGCGTTTCAATTGGAGGTCAGCCTTTATTAATGGCGCTATAGACTTTGAAGAAGCACGAGTACAGGGCGAAAAGGAGAAAAGAGCTAAAAGGAAGGCACGTCACGCAAACCCTCATCATGACCGTCTCCCGCCCGGAAACCTATGCCCTCATTGTGGGAGGTTGTGCGGATCCAGAATTGGCCTTTATAGCCACTTACGGATCCACCGTTAAAATTTTACCTTTGGAAGACAATCTTACTCGGCTACGAGTGATCGCCAATGAATATAACCCACAAGATACTGCTTGTCCAGCCTATAAAACCAGAGACAGTTATAGCTGACTCAATATGGCAGATGCATTTGTTCATATAAGAAGTATATACGTGAAAACTTTCCATCAATACTTTTGTTTTGATGTCAGAAGTTTGGCACTCTCACACACGAGAAGGTTTGCAATGGATGTTCATAGTGGGGGGGGGGGAGAATATGAAGGGGCTCCATTGCCTCCACCAAGTTGATGTGTTTGCCATGGAGAGACCAATCAGAAAGCCATCATCAGAAGCTCAGTGTTCATAACCACAGAAGCAAATTACATCTTAATCAACCAGGTGCACCATCATGTGAAGTTAGTAAGTGCCACTTATTTACATGAGATTCTCCTCATTGTTTTATTATTTCAACATAGAGAAATGAGTTAAAATTGTCTGATCATTAAGTTCTTCATGGTTGCCTCAGGATACCAATGTTCATTAGAAAAGAAGGAGCTAGAAGAAGCTCCACAGTTGGTAGAATATTAAGGAATACATACATTTTTAATAGCCCCTTGCTAATGTACTTTTAGCCTATATTTGTAAATACATATTGCGTTCTCTAATCAGGAAAGCAATGGGGGGAATGCCCATGGACCAAATGAATGCATCCACCAAGAAGCTTTTAATAAACTACATCTAAGTCTCATGAGTAACACTTGCTGATTTTATAGATTTGCGATCCAGCAGAGCAGTGCTGCTAACTGCTTGTCTAATCTTATACCACCAGGAGAAAAACAAAGTATTTGCCACCAGTTTTAAGCAACATAACATTAAGTCACAACACTTGTCTACTCAATCTCTCTTGCATGGCTATTGTCATATAAGACATACTGTATACTTAAGTATGCTCCAGTTAACATTACCAAAACATTCTTGAAATATTCAGTCTAAGAATTCCAGATTAAACAGTTGTTACTGGCATTAAAAAAATAAATAAATGCATGCTCATAGGTTGTGACTGAAATCTAGATTCAATTCTAGTTGCACTGTTCTGCCATATCCTGCTCTTTCCTACATCCATGATTCATTGAAATGTTTGATGGATACCTTCAATGACGTGGAATCAAATTTTCCATGTGCAAGCAGAAAGAAACTTCTCTTCCCATTGTAGCTCTTATGTCATGTCCTTGGTTGTTCCAGAGGGCCTCCCAAATTCCAGACAGTTTCAGAAATGAGACAGGATGGAAAACTCTAACTGCTCAACTTTCTTTGATCCCAGCCAATGGAAATGATTGGCAACTGAGTATAATACTTCTGACCATTCTGAGACCTACTTTCAAAGGAAAAGGCAGCAGGAAGCTAGGACAGAGCTGACTGCCAAAACAATAGCTGGCTATTCATTATGAGTAGCTTTGAATACTAAGCAGTTCCAGTAGAGTAGAGAAAAAGAGGGTTGGCAAAGGTTAAAGGGTCAAGGCTCCCATTTAGAATGGGGGGAAAGGGGAAGAAGAGGAAAGTGAAAGTGTGGTAGTGATGGGCAACTTTAAAAAGAAATCATGGCCAGCAAGCAAGAACAAGCTAAAAAAAGAGACTGCACACTATTGGACATAGTGGCAGGATTTATATGATATTGTTAAGAAAGTGAATGAGAAGTTATGAGAAGAAACTCAGTGGTAAGGGCTGAGGGCATGGAGACTCTTCCTATTGTTGTTTATTCGTTCAGTCGCTTCCGACTATTCGTGACTTCATGGACCAGCCCACACCAGAGCTTCCTGTCGGCCGTCACCATCCCCAGCTCCCCCACTGTCGAGTCTGTCACCTCCAGAATATAATCCATCCATCTTGCCCTTGGTCGGCCCCTCATTCATTCATTCATTCATTCATTCATTCATTCATTCATTCAATCAATCAATCAATCAATTTATATGACCGCCCATCTCAACAGGAGGTGCCTTCCACTTTCCTTAGCATCAGCATCTTCTCCAGGGTATCCTGTCTTCTCATTATGTGGCCAAAGTACTTCAGCTTTGCCTTTAATATCATTCCCTCAAGTGAGCAGTCTGGCTTTGTTTCCTGGAGTATGGACTGGTTTCATCTTCTTGCAGTCCAAGGCACTCTCAGAATTTTCCTCCAACACCACAGTTCAAAAGCATCTATCTTCCTTTGCTCAGCCTTCCTTATGGTCCAGCTCTCGCAGTCATAGGTTACTACGGGGAATACCATTGCTTTAACTATGCGGACCTTTGTTGTCAGTGTGATGTCTCTGCTCTTATCTATTTTATCAAGATTCGTCATTGCTCTCCTCCCAAGAAGTAGATGTCTTCTGATTTCCTGGCTGCAGTCAGCATCTGCAGTAATCTTTGCGCCTAGAAATACAAAGTCTGTCACTGCCTCCACTTTTTCTCCCTCTATTTGCTAGTTATCAATCATAACTGGTTGCCATAATCTTGGTTTTTTTGAGGTTTAACTGCAACCCAGCTTTTGCACTTTCTTCTTTCACCTTCATCATAAGGCTCCTCAGCTCCTCCTCGCTTTCAGCCATCAAAGTGGTATCATCTGCATATCCAAGATTCTTAATGTTTCTTCCACCAATTTTAACTCCAGCCTTGGATTCCTCAAGCCCAGCATGTCGCATGATGTGTTCTGCGTACAGGTTGAATAGGTAGGGTGAGAGTATACAACCCTGCCATACTCCTTTCCCAATCTTAAACCAGTCCGTTATTCCGTGATCTGTTCTTACCGTTGCTACTTGGTCGTTATACAGATTCCTCAGGAGGCAGACAAGATGACTTGGTATCCCCATATGACCAAGAACTTGCCACAATTTGTTATGATCCACATAGTCAAAGGCTTTAGAATAGTCAATAAAACAGAAATAGATGTTTTTTCTGAAAGTCCCTGGCTTTCTCCATTATCCAGCGGATATTGGCAATCTGGTCTCTAGTTCTTCTGCCTTTTCTAAACCCAGCTTGTACTTCTTGCAATTCTCGCTCCATGAATTGCTGGAGTCTACCTTGCAAGATCTTGAGCATAGCCTTACTGGCATGTGAAATAAGTGCCACTGTTCCATAGTTTGAACATTCTTTAGTGTTTCCCTTCTTTGGTATGGGGATATAAGTTGATTTTTTTCCAATCTGATGGCCATTCTTGTGTTTTCCAAATTTGCTGGCATATGGCATGCATCACCTTGACAGCATCATCTTGCAAGTTTTTAAACAGTTCAGCTGGGATACCGTCGTCTCCTGCTGCCTTGTTATTAGCAATGCTTCTTAAGGCCCATTCAACCTCACTCTTCAGGATGTCTGGCTCTAACTCACTGACCACACCACCAAAGCTATCTCCAATATTATTATCCTTCCTATACAGATATTCCGTATATTCTTGCCACCTTTTCTTGATCTCTTCTGCTTCTGTTAGGTCCTTGCCATCTTTGTTTTTGATCATACCCATTTTTGCCTGGAATTTACCTCCGATATTTCTAATTTTCTGGAAGAGGTCTCTTGTCCTTCCTATTCTATTGTCTTCTTCCACTTCCACATATTGCTTGTTTAAAAACAATTCCTTATCTCTTCTGGCTAACCTCTGGAATTTTGCATTTAATTGGGCATATCTCCCCCTATCACTGTTGCCTTTTGCTTTCCTTCTTTCTTGGGCTACTTCCAGTGTCTCAGCAGACAGCCATCTTGCCTTCTTGGTTTTCTTTTTCTTTGGGACGCTTTTTGTTGCCACCTCCTGAACAATGTTGCGAACATCTGTCCATAGTTCTTCCGGGACCCTATCTACTAAATCTAGTCCCTTAAATCTATTCTTCACCTCCACTGCATATTCCTTAGGACTATTAGTGAGCTCATATCTAACTGATCTGTGGGTCTTCCCTATTCTCTTTAGTCTGATTCTAAATTTTGCAATAAGAAGTTCGTGATCTGAACTAGTCAGCTCCAGGTCTTGTTTTTACCGACTGTATAGAATCAAACAAAGTTTAGTTGGGACTTCCTGCCCACTCACCAGCTGGCACTGATGAACTAAAGATAGGATAATTGTTATCACCTTACTTTTTTTTCCAGCCAGAGTTGTTGCTTTTTTAAAAAAATTAGGATTGGCTTTTCCTATTCTTAATTTAATATTCTTTTACCCTTTCCCAAATACTCTGGAACACCATCCAGGCCTCTTCCTGAACTTAGTTGACCCTTCCTTGTGCCATGAAATACAGTTCAGTTGAGTCTTTTTATAAACAGTGCTAGCTGGGACTGACCTGTTTGCAGTAATACCCTATGATCAACTGCAACTGAAAGCTCCTTTGACCACTTGCTTAGTAAGCAAGTAAACATACACACCCCACTCAGAAGAGAACACCTAGCCTCACCCTATCAGCTAAATCCATCCTTTTAAACACAGCTGATCAGCTCCACAACTCCTCAGTTCTCTTGCAAAACTCCCTTACTCCTGTTGACCCTCTGTTTGATGATTCTGGTCACAAATTTCCAGCTGTCTCTCCACTGTCTAAAATGTGCCAGCCCAGAAGTGAGGGAAGAGAGCTATTGGAACTACTATCTGATTCATCAATAGATTTCACATAAGTCAACAAGGAGACTTACTTGGATTGATTGAACTGATTTATATCTCGACTTTCTGTCCAACTGAGTAACTCAAGGCAGCAAGCAACATATTTAAATCCAAAATGTTATTAATCTCATGTTTATGACTGAACAGGCACAGGATTGATTTTGCAGCAGGTTGAGTTTGTTTAAATGGGATTAATT
This sequence comes from Charina bottae, assembly GCA_023362775.1. NCBI lineage: Eukaryota > Metazoa > Chordata > Lepidosauria > Squamata > Charinaidae > Charina > Charina bottae. The sequence goes on along the minus strand of JALMGJ010000005.1, from coordinate 65,652,307 downwards.
AGATCTTTAGAATTAATAAGCAGAAGACATGATTTTTCAAATGTGATGTTCTAATAAGCTCAAGTAATTATTCTGCTAGTTTTGCTTTTGGTTAAACTGCTGCTACGAAAAATAAAATAACATACCATAAATAAGTTTCAAAGGACAACTGTCAGATTTAAAGGCTCAGAATTTTAAAAGCATAAACTTCATTCATCACTGATACAGCACTGAAGTTTCAGTGTGCTCCCACTCTGAAGTGGAAGAGAATTAAGGCCAAAAGACTAAAGGAAGTGTGTGTGCATGAACAGAGGCTATGAGTCCAAGATGAGAGGCTATCAAATCTGTATATTCTTTATGTTGCATAGTAATTGAGTCCTAGTACCATACCATAGAATTTGTGTGCTTTTTGGAGCATGAGTAAATCTATAAGTGATTTGCCTCTTCTTTAAAATCAACGTTTATATGTCTTGTACAGAAACGCAGAGGACTTTTTTTTTCTCCTTTTAAAGAAAAATTGTCACCAAATAATGCATTGGGAGAAAGTGCTTTCATCCATAACTGATACAAGTTCAGTTCCACGTTATGACATGAAGTTCCTTGCCCTGTTTAGAACAAAATGTAAAATTCTGTCAAACCTCTGTCCCCAAATATGCTGATAAACAATTTTTTGGGAGAAAAAAATTACAGTGCATTTCCATATGGAAGAGTTTAGGGGATAGCACAAGCAGTACTTACTATGGCATTGTTCATTTCCTATACAGTGTCTTGCTATTCAGGTGTAGCACTTCAAACCTGAAGGCAAAAAGTCCTCTGGAGGATGAGAGACATAGTACCTCTCTGCAATCCCTGAACCCAGCTGATTTCCACAGGAAAAGACCCACTGTGTTTGATTTAAGCTCTTGCCAACCTAGCAATTCGAAAGCATGCAAATGCAAGTAGATAAATAGGTACCATTTCAGTGGGATGGTAACAGTGTTCCGCGCACGTCATGCCAGCCACATGACTGTGGAAGCATCTTCAGACAGCCCTGGCTCTTCGGCTAAGAAATGGAGATGAGCGCCGCCCCCTAGAGTCAGACACTACTGTGCAGGGGAAAACCTTTACCTTTTATTTGATTTAAGGAACTCCAGACATGTTCCATATGCAGGCCCCCATGCATGTGGTTGTCCCTGCACTCCGCACATTATGAAGCACTTTTCTGCTTTGGAACCCAAAGTGCCTCACAGCCCTAATTTGGACCACCAGAGACATTTTGCTACTTGAGATGGAGCAACCGGTGATAACCTCTCCCCACATACAGATATCTACAATGCCTTTTCCCATAGCTATCAGTCAAAACATAATTATTGCACATTAAATAAATAATCATTTGCTCCTCTTTTATCATCCCAAGGGGGATACCTAAAGTTGGGTGGAAAACTTTTCATAGGGTCAAAAGAGCCACAGACAGGCAAGAAAGAAGGCGAGGCAAGGCAAGGCAAGGCAAGGCGAGGCGAGGCGAGGCGAGGCGAGGCGAGGCGAGGCGAGGCGAGGCAAGGCAAGGCAAGGCAAGGCAAGGCAAGGCAAGGCAAGGCAAGGCAAGGCAAGGCAAGGCAAGGCACTCTTGTTCAGCAAATAGCCACCACACTTCAGGGGCCCTATCTTGCAAAAGGCTTCAGGGGACAACACACACACACACACACACCTCTTAGTCTATTCATGGCTTGCAGGTTATGAGTTATCCCCTTCAGTTAAAAGATGGAATCAGATTTACCTGAAATGAATAACTCTTCATGAACTATTGATTGAACACTGTATTAGATCATGGTCAATTCACTCCTCTTTCTCCAGCTGAACTTTTTATTTCTTTATTTCTTTATGCAACAGTTTATACATCACCCTGCTTCCAGTCACTCACAGTCTCCCGGTTTCTAGCCTGGTGCCTTAACCACTACACCAAATTGGCTCTCTAGTTCTCGTTTAGATACCATTTTATTCTGCCAGATTTCCATCTGACCCATCACATTGTAGGGGCGTGGTGGCTCAGCGGGTAAGACGCCAGGCTTGTCGATTGGAAGATCGCAAGTTCGGAGGTTCAAATCCCTAGCCCTGCGTGCGGAGTGAGCTCCCGCACTCGCCCCAGCTCTTGCCAACCTAGCAATTCAAAAGCATGCAAATGCAAGTAGATGAATAGGTACCACTTTGGTGGGTAGGTAACAGCGTTCCGCGCACGTCATGCGGCCACATGACCGTGGAAGCGTCTTCGGACAACGCTGGCTCTTCGGCTAACAAACGGAGATGAGCACCGGCCCCTAGAGTCGGACACGACTGCACAAATGTGTGTGGGGGATCTTTACCTTTTACATCACATATATAATCTATAAGAGCAATATTTGACAGGGAAGAAAATGAGAATGACAAGTCGAAATCAGAGAATCGTCACTTTTTGGTTGAAATATTTGAACTATTTCTCATTGCATGTAACCAAAGAATAAGCAATACCACAACTTGACATTCAGAAATATAAATATTGTGTTTCCTTTCTAACCTTGGGTTACTGCTTCAGGTTTATTGCCCTCTAAACCAGGCTTGGAAAATGTTCTGAGAGCCACATGATAGAAAAAGAGACAATTTCATAATAAATTCCTTGTATAAGTATTCTACTGCCTTGAAAAGAAGGCATTATCTCAACCTTCATTTTGGGCACAAGTGGTAATCCATAATGCTGCTACTGTTGTCATGCTAATGCTCCCCCAAACAATAGCAATCAAATAAAGTCAGTCTTTTCAGGATCTCTGCAGAGAGAAAACTATATATATAAGCACATTGGTTTTCCAGCAAACAAGAATCCTGCAATACAGGAACCTCACTCATATGGAAGCAAACATACTGTATGCACAATTGTATGAATAAAGATTTTCCAATTGCTACATCCACATGGGTGAATGTTCTCTGATTCTGAATGCCTGAATGGAGCTAGTGTTCAATTATTAGATAGCAACAATGGGACAATCCATAGGGTAAAAAAGAATGCAAGGATCAGTCACTTAAAGGTTTGTAAGAACAACTGGGGGGGGGGGGAAAGAAACACTCAAGTAAGGAACAGATCCAAAACAGTCCAGTGAGTAGTGAATATGTTCAGTGGTTCCTATATGCCAATTGTCTGAAGTAAATAGAGGAAATGGAATGAGTACAGCAGATCTGAGTGTCATGAAAGGTCCTCCAAGATCATTTTTACCAAAACAAAACAAAACAAAACAAAACAAAACAAAACAAAACAAAACAAAACAAAACAAAACAAAACAATTAGAAGTAAAAACCAGGAAGTGCACTATCCACACAATATTAGTATACAAGTTTTTCTAGGAAAATCATTTGGTCATATAAGCCAAACAAAATGCAGAAAAGCCTTCTGGGAAAGAACTGAAAGTTAGTTTGATGGAGAGCCATTCTTTTGCCTGCTCTCTGGTGACATATATCAATAAAATCAGAGTCAAGAATAACCATAAAATATAATTGGTGTTTCTTGGATAAGCAGGCCTCAAGAAGATGAGAGAGGTGATAAAAGAAAACACTGCAGTACTCCAGATATTTTAAGTATCATTTTATCTACCATGGAAATGCTATTGATAAAAATGTTTGACATAAAAATATTTTATCATTTTATTTATTTATTTATTATTTAAATTTATATTACCGCCCATTTCCCCCAAACCCCAAATCATTAAGAAGAGAATATGGTCTGTAGCTTGAATCATGTCAACTGGATTTCTATTTTCTCAGTGGAAACGTTTCGCTCCTTATCCAAGGAGCTTCTTCAGTCTGAGCAAAGTTAGTAAGGGAATCCTAAATATGTTTCTAGGTAGCTGTGTGACCTTACACCTGGGGCTAGGTCATGGTTATATTGAGATGTTATTTTAAGTCCTTTTATCATCTAAAGGAGGATCGTTAAGATCACCATGCTGCTGTTGAGCTTGTGAAATGGTCTTAATCTTCCTAGGCACAGAAGACAAAGCAGGGAGGAAGATGGGGGAAAGATTGTGCCTGAGGCCCCCACCTCTATTCAAAGAAGGATTTTCCAAGTTGGCATAAATGGATTCCTTGACCCCTCTCTCAAACCACCTATCTTCTCTGTCAAGGAATCCATTTATGCCAACTTGGAAAATCCTTCTTTGAATAGAGGTGGGGGCCTCAGGCACAATCTTTCCCCCATCTTCCTCCCTGCTTTGTCTTCTGTGCCTAGGAAGATTAAGACCATTTCACAAGCTCAACAGCAGCATGGTGATCTTAACGATCCTCCTTTAGATGATAAAAGGACTTAAAATAATATCTCAATATAACCATGACCTAGCCCCAGGTGTAAGGTCACACAGCTACCTAGAAACATATTTAGGATTCCCTTGCCAACTTTGCTCAGACTGAAGAAGCTCCTTGGATAAGGAGCGAAACGTTTCCACTGAGAAAATAGAAATCCAGTTGACATGATTCAAGCTACAGACAATTCCACCTGGATGACTGAGAACCTTCATAGACAAAGAGAATATGGTGTTTCCTTCTTAAGAACGTACTGTGTGAATCAGATAGATCTGCTAAGTAATTACGTTACGAGTCTTTAGGAGAAATGTGTTGGTAACTTAACTGTGTCAATGTTTTTCCATGTTGATCTAACTCAGCAACATTTTGAAACAATTGTAGCCTGTCATAGATTTAAGTTTTAGTAAAAAGAGAGAAAGACACTGTTCATTTATCAGCTAAGGATAAAATACTGGGTAGCAAAGACCCAAAGAGACACATGTCCCAAAGAAACATTGACAATGTCCTGTTCTAAGTGTTCTCAGTAACTGCTCAGTTAACAGCTTAAAGCAGTCACACAACAGGACTTCTTTTTAATATAGAGTAATAGCTCTCAGCACATTTAGAAATTTGAGATTATGTGGCAAGTGCACTCACAAAATATCTGCCTTGGGAGTCGTATTGATTCACAAAAATGGCTGCCATGATAGACATTGTTGTTGTTGTTCAGTCGTTTAGTCGTGTCCGACTCTTCGTGACCTCACGGACCATAGCACGCCAGGCCTTCCTGTCCTCCACTGTCTCTCGGAGTTTACTCAAATTCATATTCATTACATTGGTGATGCTATCTAACCATCTCATCCTCTGCCGTCCCCTTCTCCTTTTGCCTTCAGTCTTTCCCAGCATCAGGGTCTTTTCCAGTGAGTCCTCTCTTCGCATTAGGTGGCCAAAGTATTTGAGCTTCAGCTTCAGTATCTGTCCTTCCAGTGAGCAGTCAGGGTTGATTTCCTTTAGGATTGACTGGTTTGACCTCCTTGCAGTCCAAGGGACTCTTAAGAGTCTTCTCCAGCACCACAGCTTGAAAGCATCAATTCTTTGGCGCTCAGCCTTCCTTATGGTCCAACTCTCACAGCCATACATTACTACTGGAAAAACCATAGCTTTAACTATACGGACCTTTGTCGGCAAGGTGATGTCTCTGCTTTTTAATATGCTGTCTAGGTTTGCCATAGCTTTTCTCCCAAGGAGCAAGCATGGCCAGGTACAAAAATCAATTTATGAGGAAGTAGATTAGCCTCCGGGATGCCATCTACCATCCCAGCATCTCAGTGGGAACTTTGCGGGCCACCAAGTCACTGCTGCAAGTGACGACAATGCTAGAGTCTGGTGCTTTAAATTGCAGCTTGTCAGCCTCCTGCTAATTTTATTTATTCAGTAAAGTCAGGTGTGATGTCACAGAGGGTCTGAGTTGGAAACAGCCCCAAGCAGGACATAGGAATTGTGTGTCCTACTATGAACAATTGTGTTTATTAGCAATGTGCTCTGTGAAACTCAAATGTACTCATTAAGTGAATAGTGAAGTGCTGTATTATGTACTGTACATGTTTTATTTCATATACACTTAGTCTCATTTATCTTAATATATTAATCATCTATCCTAGAGCTTATTCCTATATCTGAATTTAACTTTCAGTTCCACAGTTACACCTCCAGCTGGCTCTAACCAACTCCCAGATGGTCTTTTTCACTTTAGTGTGACCTTTTCTTCTGGATTCTTCTTTCCTGTTATTGTTTATCTCTTCTACTGTAGCTTAACTTTAGCTCACTCCTATCAATTTATTCTATTATTGGCCTATGCATTTCCCTTCTTAGCTTTGCTTAACACTTATCCATCTATCTCTATTATATTATTAACTATGTCAAGGTCCAGATGTGTTTTACCAGCCAGTCTTGATGTGGTTCTCTGCCATCTCTCTCTCTTCACCTCCCATGGCTAGACACAATTGATGGCGTAGCTGCTCTGGACAAAACTCTCCAGTGTTCTTGCCTTTGACCAGCATTGTGTTTCACTGTTCCAGCCCCAAGTTGTGAACATAACTGGAATGTTATTGGCTGCTTGGAACTACAAGGGGGAAAAGTGAGGGAAGGGAAGGGACCCCGTGTTTTGTCTGCCCCCATTATTGCCTCGAGACCCAGCCCTTCACTGCTGAGGTTCTTGCTCCTCTGCAGCTCTCCTCGAGGCTTTCTCTGCTGATTTCGAGAATTGTCTTCTAGATGCAACATCTGAGCTGCGAACATCTCTTGTGTCACTGCCTTCAAATTTATTTGGATTTCTTACTTCTTTCTCCTCTTGTTTCTTCTCTTACCTTCCTCTTAAAACCTTTTCTTTTCGCCCCTCATTTTTCTGACTAATCAGAAATAAAAACAAATTGGTATAAATCAATCAGTGGTAGGAAAACCATTAATGGTATCTTTCTTCTTGAAAGTACCATCAGCTTCTTGTCCAGAACACAATGGGAAAAAAATAGAAAGATTTGAAATAATGGTTAGGCAAGAACCAAGACGAGCCAACATTTTCAGACACTTTCAGCACCTAATTCATTCAATTATTTGTTGTTTAAAGAAATAGTAACTGTGAGTATTTTAATCTCTATTTAAACAGGCCTTTTCACATTAGCTTTTCTTTCCCCTATTTGCTTACCAATATCAATAAAATGTATAAAAGATTGCATCTTTTGCATACCTTTGTTATCGTAACATATACTGCCAAGGTATTTCTCTAAGCTAGAATGTCTTTGTAGTTAAAGTAATCTGAGGAAGGAAGGAAGGAAGGAAGGAAGGAAGGAAGGAAGGAAGGAAGGAAGGAAGGAAGGAAGGAAGGAAGGAAGGAAGGAAGATTATTAACTAGTTTCCAGAAGCTAAAAGAAATTAAATGTTTCTTCTGTTCACAACATTGAACAAATTTGTCCCTGATATAAAATCTAGTGAGCAACCATCTTTGAAAACTGGTCTTCTAATTTACGGCCATTATGAGATATTTTGATAGCTACGACAAAGAATAAAATAGTGGCCATCTTGTATTTCCTAATGGAAAAAACTGCCTTGAGAGGTGGTGGCCTCTCCTTCACTGGCCATGTTGGATGACTGTCTGTTGTGGGTATCTAGTAGTGGATTCCTGCACTGAGGATGGGGTTGGACTAGATGATCTTTGGGATCACATTCAGCCCTGCATTAAATTATTCATTTGATGCATAATCCGGACTGTGAAGATAATTGAGTTTTCTAGCAACTCTGTTAGTCATACAGCATTCCACTGCGTGGTACCTTAAGAAATAGAGATCAGTCTGCAAATCTCCCACAGCTATGTCTTCCCAAAAGCTCACTTCAAGGTCTCCAAAACTGCCACCTAAAGTGATTGGGAACTGGTGTGAAACCCTTGTACAGGAAAAATGATACTGTATGCCACTTTTTTTTTAAGGAGAAAGCAGAAAAGGGCGAAAAAGGGAAAAATAGGATGCCCAATGAAAAATGTTATTAAAAAAAGATTATGCCAGGTTTCAAACCAGCAACCTTCTATTTACAAAGCTATGAGTTATCTTATTATGCTATTATACATCATGAAATGGGTCTAAAAGACATTACAAAGAGACAGAAAAAGAAGGAATTATTTTTTATCCCACTCCCACCCCACATGTTGTGCCTGCATGTATGTACATCTTGATTGATTGATTGATTGATTGATTGATTATGTGCCATCAAGCCATTGTAGATTCTTAGTGACCACATAGGCAGATTTTCTCAGGATCCAAAAAGCTTCCTGTGAACCTTTAAAAAAAATAAAAGTTTTCCCAAAAAATTATTTCAGAGGTATCCCTACCCATTTTATTGGTCTCAAATAGGAAAACAAAAGGGATCTCTCATTTTCCCCCCAGTTCTGCAGTGAATTGCAGCAAAATGTTGCACTTTAATTTAAATGTGGCTATATTACCATTTTTTTCTTCGAATTAGAAGACTTAGGCCATAGCTTTCCAAACTGTGTGTCGCGACACAATACTGTGTCGCCTGCGCTGTGCAGGTGTGTCACGTGAAAACCCGGAAGCGCCAATGGCACGCCGCCGCCGCTGCGCATGGTGGCGTGCGCGGCAGCAGCAGTGGCAGCGCTTCATCAGATCTTCCGGGTTTCGCGCGACACACCTGCACACCCCCACTGCCGCGCACACCGCCGCGCTGTTGCCGCAGCCGTTGCCGTACCCACCACCACCGTTGGTGTGTGTCACTAACAGGAAAAGTTTGGTAAGCTCTGACTTAGGCAATAGGAACAAAAATACTTTATATTGCTTGATATAGCCTTCTACCATTATGCCTCAATTGATTCTCACTACCACAAAGTTACCAATATTTTAAACTGTAGTGCCTTTTTAATTTTATTTTACAGAAAAGTTTGGTTTCTTGTGAGAATATGAAAGCTTTTTTTTTTAACCCCAGAGAGAGTTTGTGCCAGTAGGGGGTGTATCTGGGTGCTCAAACCCTTAATCTCAGTCTAGCTAGATACCTGAGGCAGATTGAAATATCCAGGTAGAGGCAAGCAATGGCATTAGCATAATTTACCTACAGCGTTCTTGGTAGAGGGTATCAGAAAAATCCTTATAATGAATGGCTTTGCCTATGTGGAACTGGTCAAACTGAAACCACTCTCACTTTCTTCTATACTGTCCCTTTCATTAGCATATTCATGCATGATATTTGACACCATGAATAGCAAATTCTCCAGGACATGCACATTTGTTTTCTCTCTGGTATTTATTGTCTGATAAAATTGATACAGTCTCTCTGAATGTTGCTAAATACGGTTCTATTGCCTGCAGATATTGAAAGAGGATAATTGCATAACTGTTTGCGAGAGCATAATATCCTAGTATTTTATATCCATCAATTGTTTTATTAGTTCGTATTTTAGTCTATTACTTGGTCATTAACTCTAATGAAGTATTCATATTCTATTATTAATATTTTTGTTGCATCTTAGTATAAACATTAGTTTTAAGACAGCTGAGTAACAGATTTCTTTCAGATTTTGTTTTTTAGATTACTGATTTTATAGATTTAATGCTCATAATTCCATGTTATATTTCATTACTGTATTCATAGTATTAGTATTAGAGTATTAGGTATGTTCGCCGCCTTGAGTTATTTATAAAAATAATAAAGGCGGGATAAAAATTTTAAAAAGTAAAAAGTAAAAAATAGTTATATGAATGCCTCTTTGCATCTCACTATATTTTACTTTGCTATTTGCTGGCCATTGACTGAAATAAAGTTTCTTCTTCTGATATTTTTACATATTGTTTTGTATGAGATAAACTGAGATGTAAACCTTTAGGAAATTTGCTGCTGCTATCAGAAAAGTAATTCTGGAGAGTTTGCTGACTCTGTGATAAGAGACTTCACAGTGCTGGGGATACAAATGGCAAGCTGTGATCTAATATTGCTGGAAGTTCCAGACCTGCAAGAGTGCAAGTAAAAGTAATTGTGGTGTGCCAAAATTACAGAAATAAAGCAAAAGAGGACTGAGTTACTGGCACAAAGAAAGAAAAAGGGTAATGAATATGATTGTATATAGAATCTGAAGAACATAAGACAAGCTTGATGTCAAAGTGAGGCTTGGGGTACAGAAGCAAAATATGTAGGCAGATCATAAGTGTGTGGGAATGTAATCCAAACGATTTATTTGCATATTTGTCTAGCTCATTCCCAATCTGATTCCAGATTGGATCTGCAAAATTAACTTTAATTCTGTACTCTATGTCATCATGGTCTCCTGGCCAAAGGTCTAGTTTGGCAAGTTCAGAACATTATTCATTTTAATGTCCAGAGGTACTTACAGGGCTGAAATGTTAGGCAAATGCATTGTCATAGGCAGTTGAAAGACTGGGAAGGAGAGGCAAAGTCCAAAGAGAGCTGGAAGGGGTTGGCTTATTTATTTCACTATCAAGTCAAAGTTACACCTTCTTTCTGTTCAAAGTATATTATTCAAAAGAATTATATATAGAGAAAGGAGTGTGTGTGTGTGTGTGTGTGTGTGTGTGTGTGTGTGAGAGAGAGAGAGAGAGAGAGAGAGATATTTTGAAATATAAGGGTTTTAGAACCAAGTAAAATATAAATAAAATAACATCATTAAAGACCTGATGAAAAAGATGGTTGATTGGTTGATTGGTTGATATCAAGTAGGTATCACCTCACACAGACTGACCTTTCTTAGGGTGATCTGTCCTTAACCTAGCCCTTCAGCTCTTCCAACACGATACCCATTGCCATTACAATTGTCAATCCAACTTGCTGTTGGTCATTTTTTTCTTGTTCCTATCATGTGGTTTTCTTGTTGAAATACAGGAGCCATTTATCATTACTTTCTCCCATGCATATGAAATCATGCCTTTGCCATCATTGCTAAAGTGATCATCTGCCTCCAACATCTACCTATAAAGCTGCTGCCCAATATAGGAGCCTTTTGCTTTAGCTGGACAGCCAAGACGACCTTCACACCTTGAGTGAGCCCTGCTGGGAATGTATGCTCTTAGCATACACTCCTGGTGTTGTTCTTTCATACCTTCCAAAAATATCCACCCCACCCCACCCAACCAGTGAAGGAGCATAGCCGGACTCAAGGGGGATGCATCATTTCAAATTTCCTAAAGACAGAAAAACGGAGGGACAGCCAAACACTGCTCCTGAGAGAAGATGTTCCATTATATTTAAATGATATACTTGAAGGTCCTCTCCTACATGCAGAACAGATAGACTTCTGATGTGACAGATTCATCTGACTGATTCTACCCACATCTATGGAACATAACCAGGAATATACCAGAGTCATGTAAGATTGATCAACTAGCAAATTACTCCCACAAGTATAGATGTTTGTCTCTGTATGTAAGTGAGAAAGAAAAAGAGGAAAAAATACCATCACAATATCTCACAAATCTTTGAGATTTAATTCATTAACATTGACAGAAGAGAATTTTCCATATTGTTCTTGTTTTCTTTTTTGACACTAAAGCTGTGACAGTGATAGTTGCTTCTCAGATTTCTGGTTGGCTAGGTTTCTACTGCTCTCACTGGTCATTTTTCTGAAGACATGCCACTGAACAGAGACATGGCCCACTTTGTTCTGTGAAACCAACTTCACCTGAAGTTTTCAAGATAAATTCTGCAAAAATCTTACTGCTGTGCTCAAACTTGAAAACAGCACTGACAGATACAGTACATATGCTTCACATTACAAACTGAACTGACAGTTTCATAACAATCTCCAGAGTTTTGAGTAGAAAATCATTCAGCTGAAGACAGAATATTTCCAGATTAAATATTTGGCAAGTGAGAGATAAATTTGCAAGGGATAAACCTGGTGAAGCTAGACAAATATAGTTTACTATCAACAACAAAATGGCATGGACATTTCTTAAATTAGCAACTCTCACTAATTTAAATGACATTTATTTCCAAATAAGTAAGTAACTGGACAACGGCAGAATTACTTAATTCTGGGTTTAAATAAATATTTTCCATAATGTTACAATTTATCCATCCATCTCGATTTTAAATTGCCCTTTCCCTGCTTACTTTGTTTTAGCATCAGTCTTTAGCAAGAACCATTTTATCACTCAATGCCCAGACCATTTCAACGTTATTATAGGTTTAGAAATTTTTTATTTATTTATTTATTTATTTAATTTATTTTCTATCCGCCTTTATTATTTTTTTATAAATAACTCAAGGCGGCGAACATACCTAATACTACTTCCTCCTCCTATTTTCCCCACAACAACAACTCTGTGAGGTGAGTTGGGCTGAGAGAGAGTGACTGGCCCAAGGCCACCATGTCAGCTGATGCAATGATTTATATACAGTGTAAATTTTCCAGCATTGTTGCTCCTGTGAGTAATATTTCTTTAGGAAAGAACTGAAGACCTGGTTCTGCCGCCTGGCATGGGAAGGAGGAAATGATAGTTCCTCATGGGGGTGGTTAATCCCTTAATTCTATAATGTCCTTTCTGTTATTAATACTACCTCCCATCTGGATTTTATAACTATTTATTTGTTATATTGATTGTATAAATTGCTGTTTTATATTTTATATTTTATTTTAATCTATTTTATTGTGAACCGCCCAGAGTTCCCCGTTGGGGGAGATGGGCGGTCATATAAATTAAATAAATAATAATAATAATAATAATATCTTTCAGATTTGAATTAAACTTGGTTTCCTTCTGGTGAGATTGGAATTAGCTCTCTTTTGTATCATATCTTGCCTACTGCTTAGAATATCCAAAGCTAAGAGTGCTAGTGAGCAAGTGTGGTGGCACACTGTGAACATTTGAACTGTCTACTTAAAAAATATTTAGTATGCTTCTTGTGCAACTTTTTAATTAATTTCTTTGATTGGTTGCTTCAGTTTTAACAAGATTGTTGCAAATAGACTTTTTCAATGTTCTTATGCCTTGACCTTGTTGGTTAATTCTCTGTGTATTTCCAGACCTTGCTGCTTTTAAAAAGAGCAGCGTACATGTAATTATTAAATTTAACCCTTTCAAATGTGGTTAAGAGGAAGTGTAAGCTTTTATATTTAAGGCAGGCCTTCACAATTTACAAACAGCAGTCCCTAAGGCCAGGTATGAAACCCACTAGATGATCCGTTAATTTTCTTTTTCCTGCTCAGCTGTGACTTAATATAGTGGTTATTGGGGAAAGTGTGGGGGGGGGGGAGGGAAGAAACTTATTTGGGGTAATAAAGGAAGGAAAATATGCTGAGATCTGTAGCAGGAGTCACCCAGCAGATTCTGGGAAGTAATGTCATACTCTGCAGGAACAAGGAAAATTTTCATAGTAGTTTTGTTCAAAAATCAGATGAGCCTTAATATCTTCCAAGCAAGAATCGGCTGAATTTGGTTCCTCAAGCAACATAGCACACAGCTTAAGAGAGAGTGTTTTGGAGGCACACACTGTGCCTTCATTAGATAACCTTGGATTGTCTCCCCTGTCTTCTTCAATGGAGATTCATAGGATTATAGCCAATGAATAATTCAAATTCAGCAGCTTCTGTTCCAAGTTCTTAGTGGAATTTTCTTTTTAATATTAGGCTAATTGGATTGTTGGGATTATGACAATGATGATGACAATAATGTTGTTGTTGTTCCTGGCCTTAAGTCAACAGGAATATTTGGGAGCATGACTCAATGCCACCAGCCAAATCACAATATGAAGAGATTTCTTCTTCCATTTTGTTTTGTTATTGTTCATTGTTACATCTGACTTTCTCTGCTCTTCAGTTCCAGTTTCAGATGAAGAATGTCTAAATTTAAAATTGAAGCATGCTTAGTAGGCTGCAGCTTTTCATTTTGTTCGTCCATTTGTAATTTTATTTTCTTTAGCATTATGAGTATACACATACTGAAAATGTTGCAAATTAAGACAGAGAACATACCATGTTCTGGAAAGATGGTGGGGAAGCATGCAATGAATTTATCTTATTTTCTTTTTGCATAGCAGGTGCTCATGGGTGGGTGGAGAGGGTTGTTCAAGGGCCTGCAATAGCTTGGGTAGTGCACTGTTGACTAACAACTTTTGACTAGCTGGAATGAGAGCTAATAAGCTTGTGGTATTTCCTGCCTGTTCTCTTGCATTTTGAGTTTAGCACAAGAGAAGACACTTGCAGGCTAGGTTAGGTTTGTGAGGAAAAGGGAATGGAAACACCCCTGCACGGAAGTGCCCCTAGGTAGGGTTGCAACTTTTAAAAGACACTCCTAGCTACCACTGCCAGCAGTACGACCCCCAAGATGCAAACTTAGTCCCTCAGAAGAAATGAAACCCTGTCTAGAATCAATGAAATGTTATTTCCAAACCAATCAACTTCCTTGTCCATAACTTCTTCTTGCCAAAGTTAAGCTTCCATTATGTTTTCTTAATCGGTCTGAAAACTGTGTTATGGAAAGTGTCTCTGAAGGGTGAGGTGATGTGGTAGATTTTGGTAGTGCTGCTGGTTCTCAGGAAGGAAGGAGCACATAGTCCAGGAGGCAGTTGTGGGAAAACGAAGAGGTTCAGAATAGCCCCACCCTAGAGCTTTCCCAGGTTATTTCCCCTGAGGTTAGGTAGAGTTGCTTGAGTCTGGCAAGATAGATGTCAGGCCCAGCCCAAGAACAACAAAGAATCAGCCCAGCCAAACTTCAGTTCTTTATTTGCTAATGCTGTAGAGACAGAATCTTGCCAGACTAAAGCAACTCTACCTAACCTAAGGGGAAATAACCCGGGAAAGCTCTAGGGCGGGGCTATTCTGAACCTCTTCATTTTCCCACAACTGCCCCTGGACTATGTTTCCTCTTATCTTGTCCCCCTTCTTGGAATGTGCTCCCTCCTTCCTGAGAACCAGTGGCACTGCCAAAATCCACCACATCACCTCATCCTTCAGAGACACATTCCAGAACAAACTGCTTCCAAGTTCCAGTTCAACAGATTAACATCTTCCCAAGGTTACTCAATGGAAAGGAGAGATTACTGTCTCTGGATTACCTACATATTGTTGACACTTTAGTAGCAGTTTAGTGAAGTTTAGCTCATCCTCTAAACGATGTCACCCAATGGTTTCATGCAGAATTTAAAAACCAGAAGGAAAAGGTAAAGGAAGATTAAAAAGAGTAAGAAATTAGAATTGTCACACAATTAAATTCATCAAGTGCATATTTGAGTACATATTAAATACATTTTAAATTTATAAAATAGTGTATTTACTTCTTTAAAATCCATTCTATCCCCCTCTTCAAAACAATTAATCTTACTTCTTGTTCAGATCTCAAGTGTTGTCTCTGTCTCTCGCTGTTTAATTGATCTAACATTTTCCTGTCTTATAATTAGAAGTTAATTAAGATCAGGAATTCCAAGTTCCACCTCACAATTTTGTCTCCCAATA
This sequence comes from Charina bottae, assembly GCA_023362775.1. Classification (NCBI taxonomy): domain Eukaryota; kingdom Metazoa; phylum Chordata; class Lepidosauria; order Squamata; family Charinaidae; genus Charina; species Charina bottae. The sequence continues at coordinate 65,637,093 of JALMGJ010000005.1, read as the reverse complement.
ATAAATACATAATAAACTCAGACTTCCTAGGAACAGAGACTTTCTTTTACAGTGATTCAGAATTGATTGCTTCAATAGAAGATTCCCTGTACTGTCATTCTTTGGGAAGCTCCATCTACAGTAGCAAATCATCTGGCCCTCAGGACATTCATTCAGACTGCTACTTAAATCCCATAAATTGCATATCATACGTTGGAACAGGATTTATGGTAATACTAGTTAGCTGGTTATTCACCCTGTTTCACCCTGTTCTCCATTGCAGCCTTTTGAAGCCTTATACACCTTCCCCTGACTGGCATCCTGTCATGCATTCACCTACTCCTATAATTGTCGATGGGGAGGAACATTTTGAACTTGACCAAATCCTGGACTCCAGAATCCACAGAAACCACTTGCAGTACCTTGTTTCCTGGAAAGATTTTCCTGACCCTGAATGGCTTCCTGCTTCGAATATCAATGCTTCTCGACTGATTGCTCGCTTTCACAAGAAATACCCTCTTAAACCCTCCTAATCTGTATATATATTCTTACTCTTTTTGTTTAGTCTTTTTCAGGTGGGGCAGTAATGTCATGATCCCAGTTTCACAGCTTTGAAGCTCTGCATCAGAGATCATGCACTGAAGGAGTTAAGGGGGGAAGAGGCCGTGCCTGCATACTTTCGCCTGCAGTCTGCCAGTGGTAGATCAAGGTCATGGAGTGTCTGAAGAAATTGAAAGTACCATCAACGTGGCCTGAGAAAGGGGGAGGGGTTGTGGGGATGTATATCAAGAGAGGGAAGCCTGCGGTTTTCTCCAGAAGCAACTTTCTCTTGTATGCAGTAACTTTTAAGTAAAGTAGTTTTCCAAGATTCTGTTGTGAGACTATTTTATTTTAAGCATAGTTCTGCAACTATTACATTTCCTTCCTCACAGCAGCATTGGATAGCCTAGGAAAGAATGGTGGTGATATTACAAGTTCTTTTAAGCTATTATTGAGAATATTTGTATGCTACCTACTCCCTAAACACTCCTGTAGTTGCTGCCTCCTCAGTTCTCATTTCTTGACATTGTTGTCCATTCTTTCACCAAAACTCACTGACTGACCTTTTTATGGACACTCTAGGAATAGCTGTCTATAGGCTTGATGATGCATTTGGCAATGGTAGCTGGGGGTAATTTAGAAATGGTGCTGGTCCCAATAATACTCTGTGCAAAAAGTTCTGACAATTATTGGAGCTTTGATATTTACAGGGAAATCCAAAATGGAGAATTGCAGAAGCAAGCATACTGGGATGCCCCACTTTTGATATTTCAATGTTTTATACAACGTTCTTACATGCATTTCTTTCTGCATCCTGATTATTGAGAGAGCTCCTTCACTCTTTAATTTAGAAGTGACAGACAAAAATATGCTGTGGATTATCTGCCCTTCAATGAAATTTCCAGGTTATGGCTACTGCAGATGGTGCTCTAATTAGATCCTCTGCATATTTTATTCTATTGCATTGGAGGGAATTATTCTCAATATATTACTCCCTTCTCATTGTAATAAAAGAAGCAGATGGCATAAGGAAGAACCAATATCAGTTTGCACTTTCTAGTCATATAGGGAACATGAAAAATTCATTTTAAACAATATTGAAAATTAAAATATTTTGAATTTTCAGTCTTATGTACTCTTTATTCTGTATGCGTTTGGAGCTTTTTTATTCTGAAGAAAATTTATTGTAATATTACTTGGACTTTAAAATCCTCTGAAGTCCAATCTTTCTATTGCATTGTACTTTATATAACTCTTGTGTATGTTGTGTTTTGAAAACTCTCCTATGTACAGTACTGTTTATTTTTGACGAACTGAGTTCTCATTAAAATATTTGAAAAATAGGGTGCTTCTCAGGATTCAGGGTTTATCTTTTGTAATTTTTCAACATACTACATTTGCAAAATGTTCCAAATTTTACCAAACCCTCCCCCCATATCATACTAATTGTAGTAAATGAATGCTACAGTTGGAAATAAAATAGCATATGAATAACTGGAAATGTTGGTCACATTGTACAAAACAAAACAGGTGACAGACTATCAGATTTCTGCCAAGTAAATTCAATGTTTATGGCAAATACCTTCTTCCAACAACTTAAAAGATGAATGTACACATGGACATCAATAGGATAGAGAAATACCAAAATCAAATTGACACTATAGTGCAAATCCTGCCATTTGTCTAGTGGATAGACAAATGGGTTCTAGTGCAAATCCTGCCATTTGTCTTTGTATAATTAGAACGAGTTGTGTGGGGAGGGGGAAGATGTACCAGGAGCAGAGCTGTGTCTAACACCAGAGACTGTGGAATGCATTGTCAAGGTCGTCCACCTGCAGAAGTCTGGAGAAGGCGAGTGCAGACTGAGAAAGTAATGGACATTGACATAATGGGCACGAAGAAACTGGCGCGAAGGGGGAGAGCTAAGTTTGAGAGTTTGGCAGAAAACCATAATTCGGATCTTTGGGAGTGCTTTGATTTACATGTGTCCTTAATAAAGCTTATTCTGCATTTCAATGAAGTGCATGGAGAAGTGTTTATTGGGACATTGAAGTCAGGGTCATTACATCTACAAGCAAAGATGCAAATGTATTGTCGAAGAGATTTTGCTTCTATCTGTGCTCCTGCCCTCTGAAGATGCTGGCCACAGATGCTGGCGAAACGTTAGGAACCACAACTTCCAGAACACGGCCACACAGCCCGGAAGACCAACAGCCAAAGATGCAAATGTTCTATTTTGTCAACAAAACAAGAAATGTTGATGTAGAGCATAGCTTTCCAAACTGTGTGTCACGACACTTTAGTGTGTTGCAACACACAGTTTAGTGTGTCGCAACACAACCTGGAAGCGGCAGCGGAGGCATGCAGGGCGGTGGTGCTGGGGCGTGTGTGGTGGCAGTAGTGTGTATGGCAGCGGCGGCAGCGACGACGACAGCGGCACGCCATGAGCACTTCTGCATTTTAGCGGAGGCTGCCGCCGTGCACGCCACCGCTGCCGCATGCCCCCCCGCGCTGCCACCGTGAACGCCCCCACGTGCCCCCACGCGCCACCGCTGCTGCCACCGTTGGTGTGTCGCCAACGGCAGCAGTTTGGAAAGCACTGATGTAGAGGGTGGATTGTGAATCTGCACCCAAAACTCACTCCTTGGCAAATGTGGTACCACCTTTCCCAGAATACTTTGCTCCTAAATTATGTATTGGAGACATAGTTACTCCATGAACAATGTTTGATCAGGAACAAGGTGATTAGAAATTTCTACCCTACCTTAGATGAGTTGAAATCCACCCCATGTGCATTTTGTGAGGAAAAGGAGTAGATATTATTAGCTTTTATTATTGTACATTGCCCAAGTAACTTTTGCTATGAAATAACTAACAATATTTAGAAACAAATAAATGAAAGAACATTAATGATAACTGATTTAAAGCAGAACTTGGATTCCTCAAATACAGAAGGCTCATTTTCTCCTGGAAGTTACAATTAAAATACACAACTAAGAGAAACAATGACCTAATTCATAATTACCTATTTAAATGTGCAAAGAAATCAAAGCATATGTTTTATGCTTCTTCACTATGCAATTAATGGTTTTAATGCAGTTATATATTTTTATACAATACCCATCCTTGGCACATACTTTCAACTGTGTATATGTAATTTTTTTATGTTCCTTAGAGTCAAAATGACTCTAAGCCAAGACTGAAGTGACACAAAAGCATTTGTGAATAAATAAAAATGGAAATGAAGTACTTTTAAAAATATATTAATTCATTTAGAAAACAATTTTTTTTGTTCGCTATACCAGCATGAGATACACAGAAGGTTGGCAGACTAGATATTTATACATTATGAAAGCCAAAATGCAGTGAATTCAGCCAGATGTCCATTATGTCACTGAACCCAAGATGCTTCAGGAGCTAAGTACAGGGTCCAAGTATCACTTTTGTAACCTACTTAAGATTTAAGCCCAGCCCAGGTATTAGGTGAATCAGTCATGGTTCTTATTCTACTGAGCAGTTCTTACAATGTTTTAAGTGAATGAATATTGAGTGTCATCCATCAACTCTGGAGTTTACTGTAGCAAACTCTCACCTCCTATTCAATCAGCCCTCCTCAAGCACCTAATGGACCCTATCAGGTTTCAGAGGAAGCTTAGGGTTTTTCCTGAGGTTTTGATGCCCAGTTCAAATGAAGCATTGGCAGCTGCCTGGAATAAAACAGTAGGAGCAGCTTTAGATTGGATTGTGCCTATGTGTCTGTCTGTGCACTGACTTCCCTATGCTCCCTGGTTTTCAGAGGGCCTCAGGAAGATGAAGCAACTGAAGAGATTGTTAGAGTGCCACTAGGAGAAAACTAAGAGCCAATCCAACTGGACACAGGTATGTGCTTTTGTTAGAGCCTACCATGTGGTAAAAAAACTGTTATGTCCTCTGAACGTCTGCTAGAGGCCCTGTTCAGGGTGACTGTACATTAGATCAAGCCCTCCAGGTTGGTTAAGACCTCCAGGGAGGGAACATGTGGGTAGATCCATGCAGTGGTAAATGCCTCTTTCAAAGAGGGGTGAATGTGTTGGCTCTAAAAGAGGCAGTGGTGTGTTCCCTCCTCAAGAGACCATCCTTGGATCCAGCCAACCTGGACAAATTTTGTTTAGTCTCCAAATTCCCTTTTTAGGGAAGGTAGTTCCCTTTCAAGTTAGAATTTGCATATTCAACCATGGTATCCTTCTGGACCAGCTGAGATGGCTGGAACTGAGGGGAATAATTTTGCAGTGGTTTTCAACCTACCTCTGTGGGTGTTTCAGTCAGTATTGGTGGGAGGAGAGCAGTCAAATCCTAGGCTTCTGCTTTGTGGGATGCCTCAGTACTCTACCCTCTCCCCCCTCATTTTTAATATCTACATGAAGCCACTTGGTAAGGTTATCTGTTGGTCCAGCATGAAGTATCATCAATACACTCATGATACCCAGTTCTACATCTCTGCCCCCGGCCATTCAAGTGAAACAGTTAAGGTTCTGTACCAGTGTGTGGAGGCTATAAGGGTCTGGATGGGGAAGACAGATTGCAACTCAACCCAGCCAAGACAGAATGGTTATGGGTCCCCCAAATCAGGGAACTAAAGTGTTTCCATCTTTGTCTCTAGACAGGGTGACACTGCCCTGTTCAGACTTAGTGCATAATCTTGGGGGTCCACCTGGATTCCCAACTCCTGCTTGAAGAACAGGTGGCAGCTGTAGCCAGGTGGGCCTTTGCACAACTGTGTTTTGTGCACCAGTTGTGCCCATTCCTGGACCAAAAGGCCTTGTTCATGGTCACTCATGCCTTAGTCACCTCCTGATTAGACTATTGCAATGTGGTCTACATGGGGCTACCCTTGAATATCATCCAGAAACCTCAGTTGGTCCAGAATGCAGTGGTATGGATAGTTATGGGCGCTCCTTGTTATGCCCATGTGACAATGCTATTCCACAAGCTGCTCTGGCTTCCAATAGGTTTCTGGGTACAAATGAAGATGCTTGTTGTAACCTTTAAAGCCCTACATGACACAGGACCAGGTTACTTGCAGGACTGCCTTATTACAAGACCATCAGCCCACCTCACAACCTCTACAGGGAGGGTGTGCTCCAGGTTCTGTTTTTTAAACTTTGCCATCTCATGGGATCTAGGAAGGGTGTCTTTTCAGTGGCTGTCTCTGTGCTTTGGAACAATCTCCCTTCCAATATAAAACAGGCCCCAACTCTGTTTGCCTTTAGAAAGCCGTTTAATACCTGGCATTTTCCCCAGGCATTTTGGTCCAATTGAGTGGAGTTCCCTTTTGTTTGTTTAATTATAGTGTTTGGTCACCATTTTATATCTTATATATTTGGTAGGGTTTTTTTAATGTTGTGTGAGGGTTGGATTTTTTTGTTTGTTTGCTTGTCTATGGTTTGTTCTTGCTGTATACCTCTCAGAATCATATTATTTGAGTTGGGTGGCCCTGTAAATCAATTAAATAAATCAATAAATAACTCCACCCACCCAAAACCACTCAAGTACTGCTCAAGTTGATCCAAAAATGCAGGGGAAATGTGCTTAAATTGTTTAAAATAAATTTTGAGGGTTTTTTTCTTTAAGAAAGGAAAAGATAGAAGGGAAATCCCACCGAGAATATGCCGAACAGTTCTATATAACAAAGGAAGAGAGGAAATAAGAATACCCTGATGAAAAAGGAAAGGGGAAAGAAGTTCTGCTTTCTAAATTTGGCTATAAACCACAGACTAACACTTTCCAAAAGATTAAGAACCCTTGTTCTACTCCATTGGGGACCTTGAAATAAAGTTATATACTGTCCAGGTATTCTGTGCTCTCTAAATACCATCTAACAGGCAAGGAACTTTGGGAAGTTCAAACACATTTTCTGGCCTTTGATTGTATTGTGTTCTGATATTCGTGAGGCACAGAACAAAATCCACAGGGGGGTACCCTGAGTGCTACAAAATGGGAGAGGAAATAATTTTATACTACAAATGAACCACTATCATAAACAAATCATAACAACTTAATATATTTATTGAAAGCTACATTTTCTGCATTTTCAGCAGCAACTCTGCCCTTTGGGATCTATTGCACAGTTCAAACAATCAACTAGCTGTCCCCTCCAGCAATAAAATGTTAATAGACTGAAGCATTTGAGTTGCATTGCTCTTTGAGTGATGTAATTTAATTTTATACGGAGCCATCAATAAAACATGAAAGGTATAGTACAACACAATGGGATGTTTTTAATTTCTACAAGGAAGTTGAAAGGAAGACCGAAGGAAGTATTGCAGGATAGTAGGAGGGTCCACAGCATTATAAGACAAGACATTCTTTCAAACCCCAAATGTCAGAATCCGGATCCCTAACGAGCTTGATGGGAGGCCAAGGCAGGAAGGGGGCTGTGATCTTGGACTGCTGGTTTGACGTGTGTCCAATGAAGCCAGGTGTTTCGTTCAGCAACCCGAACTGCTGTTTGTGTTGTCAAAAGGATATCCACACCCAATCACCTGGTTCAAAAGGATGAAGAGTTTCTTCCAATGGCAAGGTCTGGAGTAGAGCACTTCATTTCCATAGAGATCGCAAGTACCTGCACATAGAGAGGAGATAAGAAAATAACGTAGAATCTCCCCTCTTCTAGGTGAAGGGAGTGGGGATCCAGGCCTTTTGAAACATCTGGTGGCCTGCCAAAAAGCAACTCAAATGGGGATAATCCCACATCTTTTCAAGGTTGGGTACATAAGTGAAATAAAGCGATAGGCAATACCTGGCGCCATTTTAAATGCGTCTCCTGGCATAATTTTCCTAGCAATGTCTTGAGTTCCCTGTTAGCCCATTCCACCCCCCCCTCCAAGATTGAGGATGATAAGGGACATGTAAGTTCTGTGTGATGCCTAAAGCTTGCAGAATGTGAGTAATCACGTGTGCCACAAAGTGTTGGCTGCGGTCCATATCTAAGACAGAGGATGCCCTATCGGGGAACGATGTGCTTCAGCAGGTGTCTTGCAGTTTCAATTGCGGTAGCATGTCGACAAGGGAAGGCTTCAATCCAGTGTGTAAGTTGGTCTCTGCAAACAAGTACATGTTCAAAGCCATTTGCCTTGGGTAATTGAATATAATCTAGCTGTAATTTTTTTCCCCAAAAGGTCTTTGGGCCCAGGGTCTCCCTCCCTTATGGATCTTTTGTCTTGAGGAAGTATTGTTAGCTTGGCAAGTGAGACATGTACGTGCTACTTTTTCAGCTTCCATGTAAACCCCAGGCGCATACCATACTCATCGCACGATATCCACAATGGCCTGGTCCCACAGTGGCCCTTTGCATGAATCTGTTGACAAAGAAGGTGTAACAAACATCTAGGGGCTAAGGGTCTTCCATCCGGTACCCTCCAGAATCCATCAGAAAAAGTTGCCTCATAGTTTGCCTGCCACTATTCCACCTCCCCCCTCTCAACGAAATTGTCGTATGGAAGAGACAATTGAAGATGAAACTCTGCAGCTGTGACAGAGAGGGATAGAGGCTTCAGGGCAGCCCATTTTGCTGTAGCATCAGCAAAAGCATTTCCCCTTGTAACCAGGGAGATGCCCTGTTGATGTGCAAGGCAGTGCACTACGGCCAGAGCCTTAGGGAGCATAATGGCTTCCAAAAGGGAGGCTATCAGAGTAGCATGAGCAATGGGGGCACCAGAAGAAATAAGGAAGCCCCGCTGTTTCCACAGGGCACCTGTAGCATGGCAAACCCCAAAGGTATATTTAGAGTCCATGTAGATCGTCACACAGAGGGTGCGGGCAGCCTTGCATGCCTCGGTCAGGGCAATGAGTTCTGTGGCTTGGGCACCGTGGGAAGGGGAAAGTCCAAAATCAATCCATTGGGAGTACATTTAATAGTGGCCCCGAGTTTACAGAGTAAATCACGACCTAGGAGAAAAACAGGAGATTCAGAACAAACAGTAAAAGCATGTTCAACAGTGAGAGGACCCACCTCTACTGTTAAGGGGTCAGTAACATTTACAGGAATGATCCCCCAACCCCAATAATATGATCAGAAATCCCAGAAAGAACAGTAGGGGAAGAGGGAGGGTGAGTTAGTAAGGATGCAGTGGCCCCAGTATCAACCAGGCAGTGATACTGTTGACCACCTATAGTTAAAGGAAGAAAATGTTCTCCTCCAGGTCCAGAATGTATAGGTAACATGAGTGCACTCAAGGGTAAGGTCGCTTGTAGAGCCAGCTGGTTGAGAAGAATCAGCGACAGGCAAAACTGGATACACATGAGAAGGTTCTGGAGGGAAAGGTGTGTGGGTCAAAACATATCTCTCAAGGGCTCTAAGATATGTGTTTGCAAACACAAAAATGTATGGGGTGGTTCCCAAATGTATAACTTTATGTTTGTGCAGCAGGATCACCCCTATTTTCATCCTGCTACTTTATTAGTTGGTCCAGGTGTTGGGGTCACAGCAACAAAGCACAGTGGAAACATAACAATTTCCTTTCTTTTTTCCCTCTGCGATTCACTCCACATCAACTCTCTCCCAAGCCATCTCAACATCACAAATACATTCCTGTATCTCCATCTTCACTTCATTCAACTTACTCTCACCCAACTTACAATTTTCTTTCCTCACATTCCCATCTCTTACTTCCATACAGATCAAATTGGTTACCTACTTACAGCAGAAGTAACATGCAAAGAGGCAAATAATAGATCTGCAAACAACAAATTATTTTCCAACACCCTCCCAAAGTCTTGGTCTTTAAATTGAAAAAACAAAAATAAGTTGAAACAGCATTTCGGTGTTTTGGCAGAGCTCCATCAGGTTTTATCTGGGAGCAGGCAGCAGACACAGCATAGGAGCTGATTTCTTCTTCGCCTCTTCTGTCCTTCGGTAGCAAACAGTCAGTGAAACAGTCAGTGGGAGGGGGAACCTCAAGGAGAGTAGGCACACAGAAAAAAATGACAGGAGAAAGCTATGTAGATGTCAGGAACAGAAGGCTGTCCTTGCAGGGTCTCCTCTCTTTCTAAACACTTTTCTGGAGAGACAGCAGCCAGCCAACCACTCACAAGGGACATACCTCAAGTTAGCAGAAAGGATTTCCAAGCTGAGTGAAAGAGAGCTTACAACTGATTAGCTTACACACTTTTTCAAACATCAAACACCATACCACACAATCAGGGCACACACAAGCCTTTCCCATGACATTCATCAGTTTAATTCATGCTTTACTCATTGTAAAAGGAAAGGAGAAAAGTTAGGATCCCATGTCAGTCAGAACACACACTCCTTCTCCCAAGTCCCATCAAGCACAGCCTACCAGGGCACATACAGTCTTCAGTTCCTAACTTGCAACTAGGAAATCAAACAAACAGCCCTGATCAGCAAACAGGAGATTTATACAAATTTACACACACGTAAGTGTAGCCCAGTTGGAGTAAAAAAAAAAAATGAAAACCAAACCCCTTAAAAATCACTTAAAAAGCGATAAAATCGCTCAGATTCATTCAAAGTTGGACTCCAAGCGTGAGACAGGATCTGTGGAGATGCCAGGGGCTCGTACTTACCATGTTATCTGGGAACAGTTTGATCCTGTTGCGCCTGAGGAATTAGACAGGATCCTTCAGACTGTGAACGCCACCACATGCCAGTTTGACCCTTGTCCCTCCTGGCTGGTGAAATCGGCCAGTCAGGTGACATGTGGATGGGTCCAGGCAATGATTAATTTGTCCTTGAGTGAGGGGGTGTTTCCGGAGGCCTTTAAGGAGGCGCTGGTGCACCCCCTCCTCAAGAAGCCGTCCCTGGACCCTACCATCCTGGGCAACTTTCACCCAGTCTCCCACCTTCCCTTTTTGGGAAAGGTGGTTGAGAAGGTGGTGGCGTGGCAACTCCAGAGGATTCTGGAGGAAACGGATTATCTAGACCCCTTCCAGTCAGGTTTCAGGCCGGGATATGGGACGGAGACCGCATTGGTCGCGCTTATCGATGATCTCTGGCGAGAGCGGGATGGAGGGAGTGCGTCCATCCTAGCTCTCTTAGATCTCTCAGCGGCTTTTGATACCGTCGACCACAGTATACTTTTGGGACGGCTCAGGGAGTTGGGGGTGGGCGGCGTAGTTTTGCGCTGGTTCGCCTCCTTCCTCCGGGGCCATTCCCAGTCGGTGTTGATAGGGGAGGAGAGAACTGACCTGCGACCCCTGATTTGTGGGGTGCCGCAGGGGTCGGTTCTCTCTCCTCTCCTGTTCAACATCTACATGAAGCCGCTGGGCGAGATCATCCGTCACCACGGGATGAGGTATCACCAATATGCTGATGATACCCAGTTATACATCTCCATCCTGGGTGAAGTAGGTGATGCGGTCGATGCCTTATCTCAGTGTCTGGAGGCTGTGGTGGTCTGGATGGGGAACAACAGGCTTCAACTGAACCCTGGTAAGACGGAGTGGCTGTGGATTGATGGCCCCCCTAGATCCGGGAAGTTGTCATCTTTGGTTCTGGGTGGGGTGGCACTACCTTGCTCGGATCCAGTGCGGAATCTGGGGGTCCTCCTGGACTCGCGACTCCTGCTCGAAGAGCAGGTGGCAGTCACAGCCAGGAGGGCCTTTGCACAACTTCGTGTGGTGCGCCAGTTACGCCCTTTCCTGGATCAGGAGGCCCTCCGAACAGTCACTCACACCCTTGTCATCTCCCGTATAGATTACTGTAATGCGCTCTACATGGGGCTACCCCTGAAGAGTATCCGGAAACTTCAGCTGGTGCAGAATGCCACAGTGCGAGCAGTTATGGGTGCCATGAGATCGGCACATGTGACACCTCTGCTACGCGAGCTGCATTGGCTACCAGTTTGCTTCTGGTCCAATTCAAGGTGTTAGTGATTACCTTTAAAGCCCTACATGGCATAGGACCAGGGTACCTGAGGGACCGTCTCGTCCAAATAACGTCGACCCGCCCCACCCGTGCATGCAGAGAGGGCATGCTTCGGACCCCCTCGGCAAGAGAATTCCATCTAGCGGGGTCCAGGAGGCGTGCCTTCTCTGTGATAACACCCACCTTATGGAACATCTTGCCCCCGGAGGTGAGACTGGCCCCTTCACTTCTGGCCTTTCGGAAGGCCCTTAAGACCTGGCTCTGCCGCCGGGCCTGGGACGACAGAGGCGGCAGTGCCTCCTGGGGTTGGCTGGCCCCGTAGTAATATGATCCATCCTACGGTCCCCCCTTCTTGGATTTTATGTAATTTATTATTATTATTGGATGTATTTTAGATATTGTTTTTGTATTTTTTAAACTTTCAATTGTTGTAACCCGCCCAGAGTCCCTTGCAAGGGAGATGGGCGGGGAATAAATTGAAATAATTAATAAATAAATAAATAAATAAATAAACCAGGGGAGATAGAAACACACACAGAGCTTCTCATGTATACACACACAACCTTTCACAGGAAATCAATTTTCTTCCCCCTTTTCCCTTTCCAAAGGTGGTAAACATTCAAGATGGCATGTACATATCATACAATAAAGATTATATGGTAAACAACAAACAACCTCACCTTTCTTCTTGTATGTAGTCAACTTAGAAAACAAACACAAAACTTACACAACTACAGGCAGTGCAAATAACTGGACACATGGCACGATCAAATCCCATGTCCAACTATTCACAGTAAATAACAGAAAGGGCTGCATAGCCAAAAAGTTGGAAGAGCCACAGCCTGGCCAGAGCTATGGATCTCCAAAAATTCGAAGCATTCCCTTACTGTGGAGAAATTTAGTTCCGTAAAGGGACAGACTCACATTTAACTCCTAAAGGGACAAACTGACATACATACATACATACATACATACATACACACACACACACACACACACACACACACACACACACACACACATACTTTCACAGACTTTCCCTCTTCAGCCCAAGACAGATGTTCATGTTATACACACATACATAGACATACACAAACACACAACCTGCATCATTTCCTTCAACAAATATAGATAGAAATGTACAGACTAATACTTAACAAACAGAAAACATTTTGGTTACAGATACTTACACAAATATTTGAGCTTAACTGGCATGACCATGTTGTAAGTGTTTTAAAAGTCTTAAGTTTCTCATAGTGGAAAGTACCCAAGCTTGACCAGGGTTCACCTGACCACCTGGAGACTTCCTAACAAAGGTAGGGAATCAGGAGCACTGGCAATTGAGGGTGGGTCTGCAAGCTCATTCCAGCAATGCCAATAGGATAATTGATCAGGGTTATTTCTTTTCAGCTGAAGTTTAAGAAGCTTCAATTTCTCACAGTGAAATGTACCCATAGGAGGCCAGATTGCATTACCGCTTGTGTCTAAATATTGAGTCCATTCTATACATAGCTCACGTGCACATCTTTTCTTCATTCCTGGCTGGGTGGGCAAAATCCCCTTATCCCAAGCCTTCAACAATGCCCCTAAGAGGGAAGATGGGGGTACCGTCGACTTAGTATTCCCCATAACCACTCGTGTCCCTAAGCATGGCACCGGTGCCCGTCGGATTTGGGGTGTGTCTAAACACCCAGAGACTCCCTATTAGAGTACCGACCCTCTGCGCGCTTCCAAGTCTTCAATTACTTATTCACCTTTTTCTACTTTTAGCTCACAAGCGGTAATTGCCCAGTTATAGTTCATCAATGCATTCAATCGCAACCTGTCCAGGCACGCGTATTGCCCTGGTCCCACTGGCTATCCGAGTTACTCTGGTCAATGCCCAAAAGAGTTAGCAGAGGCCCGGGGGTGTCTTGAACCAGTTTGACACACAGCCCTGGTCGACAGTCGGGTTTTATAAAAGGAATCAAGCACACACATTCACTGGGCTTATAAAAGGAATAAAATTTTCAGGTACTCACCCACTGTGGAGTTGTCCTAGGTTCATGCAATCAGCTGGCATAAAAAACCCAAAGTTCCCTTTACTACCCTCTGGGTGGTCCCACAGGAAAATTAAAACCCTCTGGGCAAATGGCCCGGTACCGGCAGGGCGTGTTATCCCCCTGGGACCCACTCCATTGGGTTAGGTCAGTAAAACATCTGGGGTGCCAAAATGTTAGAAGTAAATTTTATCTTACCAGATTCGTTCCTGAGCCGGGAGTAAAGAAACTGACAAATTGCATGAAGTTAGGAGTTTATTCACCCAAGAGCAAAAGCAATGACAGCAAGCTGTTAGGTGGGCGGCCGCGCAGGACCCCCTTCCTACAGCACATTATATAGATTCCATTCAACTCCTCCTTTAGAAGACCACCCCTTACTCAGTTACCCATACTCCACCTTACCCTCATTTCATATTAGGAATTTCCTTCCTTCACTCCATATTAGGAACTTCCTTCCATCCTTGCTAGGGCTCCTTGACTGTTATTAAACAATATCTTTCCTCTGGAGAAGCTATCCTTGGAAAGTACACTTTATTCTATGGGCACAGCTATCTATCAAGGCCTGCTAGAAAGGAAGGGTGTCAACAAAACTCTTCAAGGAAATACAACATGGTTTCAGAGCCATAATGCAAGTGCAAATGTTTCTAATATATGAATATGAAATATATTTTATTTATATATACAGAAATGTAAGAATATGTTTACAATCCAACAGCTCTTTGAGTGATGTAATTTAATTTTATACGGAGCCATCAATAAAACATGAAAGGTATAGTACAACACAATGGGATGTTTTTAATTTCTACAAGGAAGTTGAAAGGAAGACCGAAGGAAGTGTAGCAGGATACGGGAAAGAGTATCAGTGCTGAACCAAAACGGGAAGAGGGCTTTGTGTATGGTTGATGTTCATTAATTTATTATATCCACCATTTTGTTCCAATCTCCAATAACAAATGACAACATTACATACAATCAAAAGGTGGATGTCAGGGAACAGTGACTTCTTCCCCAAAAACACAGACTGACAGTTCCTATCTCTGAACCAGTCGCATAAACTAATTGGGGGTAGAGTGGCAGGTTTTCATTCAAATGGAAAACAACACTCACATTCATTGCCATAAGAAGTGAGAATTAGTCTAGCAGATGAACATGCCACGACAGAGGTACCTAGATAATTTGACATATACTCTTATCCAATAGCTTTTGTCTCTCTTCTCCAGTGGGGGGAAAAACAGTGGGAAAATCCTCTTCTTTCTTAGGAGTGATACCATCAAGACAGTAACTAAACTTACCTAGTAGTTCTACAACAAAAGAAACCATTTATAACTAGATTTATACTGAAACATCTCATAACTGAGAAAGAACAAGACTAAAAGGCTTTCTAAAATCATTTCTCTCTCTTTCCCTTTGTAACCATATTAATGATGCCATAATTCTCAACAGTTTCCCACCTGTAATAACACAGGGCCCTCTACTTTTCTCCTTACAATTTAATTGTTCAAGAAAAAAAATCAGTTAAAAAAATTAACAACAGGCTGCATAAATACTGCAACTAGTAGATTATTTGGTGTTCAAATAGTCTAATATGTAAATAAAGCTCTTTTCCTAGAAATGTGAAAATCAGGACTGAAAATCAAACACATCTGAAATCCAATAAGTCATATGGAATGTTAATGTATATTTTATTATTAAAGAAATATCCCATTTTCAGTAGCTTCACCACAACACAATTTCTTCCTTTTTAAAAGGGGCTTGAAAAATGGATTAGGAAACCAAGGGTATTTTTTAAAGAAAACAAAAATGTGGAATGTTAATTGGGTTAAGATCAAACAACTTGACTAAGGTTTTGCATTAATTTTAAATATCCTGATAAAAGTTGAGATGAAGTCTGACCAGGACTATAGCATATGGGGAATATGTGTATGTAAAAAACTACATTTGTTTTAAAGGTTTGATAGGGAAATATTACTGTGTATGAAACACTCATGAAGCTGATTTTAGAAAGGTAAAGCTTTTTAAAATTGAAAGTTAATACAATTGTTTAGATCATTTGAAATCAGATTGCAACATGACATGAGGGATCAAGTCTGGCAGAAGACATGAACTGAAACATTTGAAATGTGCTGTGCTGGCACTGTACTGCTGCAAGACGCTATTCTGTCCTACAGAATAAACTAACTACTATTTTTTGACCTGAATCAAATAAAGCAACAGTTTAAGCAGGTCACGCACACACACACATGCACACAGGGATGGTTTAAGTGGTTTCTTGCTTAAAAATTGCTCCCTAGTGTTTGCTATGTAAAGTATGCTGTTTGTGAGTTGATGCTAACATGAAATGTATTAAAAGGGAATGAACTTATTTATGGAAAATCAGACTATAAACAGCTAGATGTGTTGATGGCTATGCATTACTGTTCTTCAAAATCCCAAACAGTACTCCTTTTATCATCCCTGAATTTCTTTGTATTTTATTTCAGTAGATGAACTCTCCCCCCCCCCTTAATCTGGAAAGGTGCTTTTTCTGGGGGATGGGGGTGTACCTTTGAGTCAGTGCTGACTCCTGGAGACTGCCTGGACTAGTCCCTGCAGTTTTCAGAAGTGGTTTGCCATTGCCTCCTTCCTAGGGCTCAGAGAGAGTGACTGGCCCAAGATCACCCAGGTGGTTTCTGTGCCTAAGGTGGGACTAGAATTCACAGTCTCCCAGTTTCTAGCCTAGAAAGGTGGTGGTCCTTTCTTTATTAAGGAAGTATATTGGGTTGTTTTAATTGTCGGATTTTAATTTTTGTGTTTTGTAAACCGCCCAGAGTTCCCTTGCGGGGAGATGGAGCGGTATATAAATTGAAACATAAATAAATAAATAAATAAATATTGCTCTTGTTAAAAAACAATGGATAATCATGAAGTATCTATCACAGAAGTAACCCACCAGATGTTTTGGATCATAGCTCCCCAAATCTCTTCCCTTTGGCCATGTTGGCTGGGGTTGAGGAAAGTTGAATTCCACAATGATTGAAAGGGGATTTAAAATGCCTGCATTTGCATACCAAATACTTAGTAAAGGTGAAGTGTCACTGTCATAAGTCATAACTGTGCAAAAGTTACAACAGTAATATTTTAATTCAGAGAAAGGGTTCTCTATTATTACAAGATTTCAAAGAGGCAAAATTAAATGTACAATAAAGCAAGGTGATCTGAGAGGTTTTCAAGCATATCTTCTTCATTTTCTTTAACCCTTTAAAAGATAAAAGGCATTCCAAGAGACTTAGATGTTCAGTTCCTATCACATGTATTGTAAATGGGATGGAAGATCTCCCTGGATATGATGCTATATGATCACATGGCATTTTTCAGAGACTTTACAGAAAAAAGATGAATTCAGGAAACAATCCTCTTCTCTTCTCTTCTCTTCTCTTCTCTTCTCTTCTCTTCTCTTCTCTTCTCTTCTCTTCTCTTCTCCCCCCCCCCCTTACAGTACTATTATATGATAACTTAGGGAAATTCTAAAATAAACCCCCCAATTCTAAGAGCTTCCTAACCTCATGCATAAATGTTAACTTCAAATAACTTTTTTTAAAAAGAGGAGGACAATGCAGTTTAAGAGCTTTCAGGTCATCTTGCATGATTGATTTTTTGAACCAATAATATTTGGGAATGTTCAGCAATGTGAAGACTTGGGAACTAAGTAAGTAAGTTGTGAATTGCATATGATTCCAAAGATACAGATCAAGTCAACTCACTCAGAGATAACGTGGTTGTCTGAGGCCTCAAAACCATTCTTGGAGAACATTAATAAACCTCCATCTTACATTCTAGATCTAAACAACAACAACAGTTAATTCTGAGAGGGCAAAGGAAGCATTTTAAAAAGTGCTTTTGTAAAATAATGAAAATGGGCTGAGAAGGCATTCCCTCCCTCTTTGCCATCTACCTCTCAGGGAAAGACAAGGAGGCATTTCAATGATTGGGAAGGATTAAATGGGAACTTTACAACTGTAGCATCTTTGGGAATGGCTGGTAACCACCAGACACAAATCCATACAAAGTGTTGCCTTTGGAACAATACCTAAATGATAAAGTTGTAGTGCTCCAACAGGAATTCAATATATGTCATCAAGAGTAGCTCTGCTACTGCAAATTCAAGTCAAAGTATGGTTACTTGATTCTATAAAAGAACTATATGCACAGAAATCACATCACAGCTATGCAAAAGAGCCATCTTAATGTATAATAGGTTTAGCTTTCTTCAGATCAGACAGTTAGTCCTGTTTGGTCATCATCTTTACATATTTTAAGTTCCATCCATCTAATGGGTTGTAACACCTCTAACAGAGAGCCTATAGGAGACATGGAGGCTCCCAGCTTGATGGCACATAATCAATCAATCAATCAATCAAGTTTCATTAGATGTATATCCATAAATTAATTACCATGTTTTTGAAGGTGTTCAAAATCAGTTATTTCCCATGTCCTACTAAGACTAATTTATTACTCATATGTAAGGACAGATGTTATTTGAAAACTGAGTTAAGTATAATCACATAGATAACAATTAAGGGGAACCAAATGAGACTCTTAAATCAAGTGACATGTCACTAAAGAAAATCACACTTACAAAAGAAAAGAAAGAAGAAGAAAAATGCAAGCTTCCCAAAGCAAGAGTTTGGAGCATGCTATCCAAATGGCTCATTTTTTTTTTACAGCCCATTACTTTCAATCTTTTGTATATTTAGAAAAAAAAGAACAGTTCTCTTCTACCATTATCAGACCATCATTAAAGTGTTCAGCTCACTAGACTGCACAGTTTTATATCAACATCAGTCCTCTCAAAGCTAACTTTTTTCATAAGTAGTTTGCTGTGGTAGTTAAAATAAACTTTTATTATTATTAAAAGGGGGATTTTAGAAGTGCTATTTTTTTCCAAAACAAGAAAAAACACTGCCAATAAAATAGTAACACATAGGAATAACCAATATCTTAGATAAGAATCTGAGACTGCTATTTAGAAGGATAAGTAACTTATTATTGTAAGTTTTTACAAAGAAGCAAAGGATTTTGTAAGCCCATTTTCTAAAGAAGTGAGAAATGTATAATCCTCCAGATGTTGCTAACAATTCCCAGGATTCCTCAAAATATTGCCATGCTGGTTGGAGCAGCTAGAGATTGTACTTAGCAATTGCTGAAAGGAAACAGATTTTCCATTCCTATACTGTGTGGAAAAGCCATTGACTTGATCCTGCTAAGATGCCCACTGAAATAGAATTGTTATCCGTTATAGGCAGCTATAAAAGTGAGGTGTCACAAATGTATGGATGATAGAGTATCAAATGCTAATCATCATGATTGCTATATATTATTACCAGGATTAGAGGCAACATATGAATACTAGGCAGTGGGAAACAACACTGGAAGACTACTATTCTATTTCTTCTGCCATTGTGGGAATTGTGGTACTGGACTAGATAGGCATTTAAAATAAAGCAGCAGGATTGTTTGTATGTTCATATGACATAAAACTTTGATTATATTGCAATTATTATTGCAGTTCTATGGCCTTGGATACGGTACCTCAGCTCCATAGGATAGAATGGCGCCCAAGAATAAGATCAGAAGAGAATGTAGAATGAGGAAACCAATGTTGGAAACTATCTCTACCCCATTCACATTCAGTTTTACCCAAATTGGAATCTGTGATAGTAGGGAAACCTCAAAGGGTAGCATGGGATGTGAGGATTTGGTAGAGGAGCAGACTGAGGATTCTTAGTACAGTGGACTGCTGCTGTGATACTAAACAAAGACCAGATCTGCATTTGCTCCCAACCATTCCTTGCACTAAAAGCAAATTGCCTAACAAAGCCCAGCAAGGAGATGAAAAGACAACAATCTCTCTTTGTGTGTGTACAGTATGCGCGTCTTCGCTTTCCATCTGCAGTCAGACTTGGTGCTGGATTAGTCAGAGCTCTCTAAGGTTGAGACATTCTAGATTAATGAGATGAACAGAATATTAAAACCAGTGAATTAGTTTTCATCAACTTTACCATGACATGGTCTGTAAAACTTTCTATGTTTTGGGACTCTCTTTGGTTTAACTTTTGAAATAACTATCAATTTCAACAACAAAACCATTGCCTTTTTCAGATTATTAATCTGGAAATGTTACAGACACATATTTTTATTAGTCCCTGGGCCAGCCCTTAATATCTCAGTCTACAGGCATAAGAGGACTTGCAGTTGAGAATGCTGATTCCAACAATGTCCCTATGGTTACAGATGTATGATAGTGCCAGTCTGAACTCTGTGTCCCTGAACTCATTAGCTATACTATCTGAAATATATTAGTCCAGTCTTTAAATGCATGGGAGGTAGCCTGGTATAATTAAGGCAGCAGAACTGGGGCACTGATTAGCACAAGGCTAAATTATTATTTCTATGTTGGCTAGCTGGCTCTGTGGAAATCGACAGGTTATCTAGTATGCTATATATAGTTTCTCTAATGACATATGTCCAAACTTCACACCTCCACTTTTAATTATGCTAGTACCTCAGAATTCACATGTTAGGGGAAAAGGGAATAGCATGTTAAGTTGACACCACTAACAATTTCAGAAGTGCATTCATTCTGATCAATACCATTGGGAGAAAGATCTCGGAAGATAGCCTGCCTAGGTCCACTTAAAACCTTCCCTTGTGCCTGTTTTTAATAAACATGAGAGAAATATAAATTCAAGGAACAATTCTACATAGTTGGTTTATCATGCTTAGCAGTCCATTTATTTATTTATTTATTTATTTATTTATTCATTCATTCATTCATTCATTCATTCATTCATTCATTCATTCACTCATTCATTCACTCATTTATTGAGTAGTACTCCCAACCAATGAGCTTCATGGAAATGCCATTTTTTTCCAAAAGTATATGAGCTGGTGATCAACGGGCATGGTGGCTTAGTGGGTAAGACGCCAGGCTTGTTGATCGGAAGATCGCAAGTTCGGAGGTTCGAATCCCTAGCCCCGCGTGACGTAGTGAGCTCCCGCACTAGCCCCAGCTCTTGCCAACCTAGCAATTCAAAAGCATGCAAAGGCAAGTAGATGAATAGGTACCACTTCGATGGGAAGGTAACAGCGTTCTGCGTGCATGCTGGCCACATGACCGTGGAAGCATCTTCAGACAACGCTGGCTCTTCGGCTAACAAACGGAGATGAGCACCGGCCCCTAGAGTCGGACACGACTGCACAAATGTGCGGGGGGGACCTTTACCTTTACCTTTATATGAGCTGGTATTGCCAAAATGTTTGTGGTTCAAACCTTATTTCACCTATGAATGGGGAAACCATCATTTCTTAGTATAACCTTGATTTATTCTTATATCTATGTCAGTGTCAGACTCAGTGTCCTATAATCATCTGTTACAGAGGTAGGCAAATTAGAGCCCTTATGAGTCAGTCCTTCAGCTTCCATCAGTCCCAAACAAAGCAACCAAGGAGCATCTGGATGGTACCAGGCTGCCTACTTCTCTGAGGAGGTAAATAACAGGTTTGATTTTTTAAAAACAGGCTGGATCACTGAAAGGAAATCTTTAGTCCACTGTTGTTTCCTGTTACTGTTTGCTAGATATACCACATCTGGGCTGCAAATTGTTAGAGTTTTCAATATCTTTTTGCTGCCATTTAATGATTTTCCAGATATTTGCAGCCCAAATCAGGCATGGTTACTGTTCATGATCTTCCATATTAATGAATGGTTTGTTTGTATAGCTTGAAAGGAATTAAGCAATGCTCTTAGGGATACTCTCATAATGAAGGGACAAATCATTTAAACCATTCTCCAAATTGACTTGGCTCAGTTCATAGGGATGCAGTATGCCTACATTTGATACCTGGTATCCTTAGGATTCTCTTATGCTGCCCCACTCCTCAGGGAGGCTGGACCTATTCGATTGGTCCGCCCCCGGCGACTTATGGACCCATTGAGGTTTCAGAGGGAGCTGGGGGTAATACCTGAGGATCTGCTGCACAGTCCAGCGGAGACACTGGCCGCAACTTGGAATAGGGAGGTGGCTGGTGCCTTGGACAGGATCGCGCCGATGCGACCTCTCAAGCCCCATTCAACCCGTCACTCCCCGTGGTTTACGGAGGAGTTGAGGGTCTTGAAGAGGGTGAAGAGACGTCTAGAGCACCGCTGGAGAAAGACGAAGACGGAATTCGACTGAACACAATCTAGAGCCACTATTAAGGCCTACCTTGTGGCGGTAAGAGCGGCGAAACGTAAATATTTCTCCGCTCTTATTGCATCTGCAGAATGCCACCCGATGGCCCTGTTTAAGATTACTCGATCTCTCTTGGGTAGGGTGGTTTCGACCACCCACCTGCAGGGCCGTGTGGAAGAATTTTATGAGCATCTGCAGGATAAAATCGCTCAGATTCAGTCTAAGATGGACTCCATGCCTGGATTGCAGTCTGGGGAGATGCCGGGAGAGTGGTCTTGCCCTATTATCTGGGAGCAATTTGATCCTGTTGGACCTGAGGAAGTGGACAGGATCCTTCGAATTGTTAATCCCACCACATGTTATTTAGATCCCTGCCCTTCCTGGCTAGCGAAATCGGCCGGGGAGGTGACAGGTGGATGGGTCCAGGCTACGATTAATACATCCTTGTCGGAGGGGGTGGTTCCAACTGCCTTTAAGGAGGCGTTGGTGCACCCCCTCCTCAAGAAGCCATCCCTGGACCCTACCATCCTGGACAATTTTCGTCCAGTTTCCCACCTTCCCTTTTTGGGAAAAGTGGTTGAGAAGGTGGTGGTGTTGCAACTTCAAAGGACCCTGGATGAAGTGGATTATCTTGACCCTTTTCAGTCAGGTTTCAGGCCAGGATACGGGATGGAGACTGCATTGGTCGCGCTTACAGATTACCTCTGGCGGGAGCGGGATGGAGGTAGTGCATCCATCCTGGCTCTCTTGGACCTCTCAGTGGCTTTCGATACCATCGACCATGGTATCCTTTTGGGGCGGCTTAGGGAGTTGGGGGTGGACGGCGTAGTTTTGCGCTGGTTCACCTCCTTCCTCCAGGGCCGCTCCCAGTCGGTGGTGATAGGGGAGGAGAGATCCAGCCCGCGTTCACTCCTATGTGGGGTGCTACAGGGTTCGGTTCTCTCTCCTCTCCTGTTTAACATCTACATGAAACCGCTGGGTGAGGTCATCCGACACCATGGGATGAGGTATCATCAGTATGCGAATGATACTCAATTGTATATCTCCATCCCTGGTGAAGTAAGTGATGCTGTGTCCACCCTGTCCCAGTGCCTGGGGGCTGTGAGGGCCTGGATGGGGAACAACAGGCTTCAGTTGAACCATGGTAAGACCGAGTGGCTGTGGATTGATGGCTTAGCATCTTCTGGGAAATTATCATCTTTGGTTCTCGACGGGGTAGCACTACCCCGCTCAGAACTGGTGCGTAATTTGGGGGTTCTTCTAGACTCACGACTCCTGCTCGAAGAGCAGGTGGCAGTCGTGGCTAGGAGGGCTTTTGCACAACTTCGGTTGGTGTGCCAATTATGCCCATTCCTGGAGCGTGATGCCCTCCGTACAGTCACTCATGCTCTCGTCATCTCCCACGTAGATTATTGCAATGCGCTCTACATGGGGCTACCCTTGAAGACTATCCGGAAGCTTCAGCTGGTGCAGAATGCGGCCGTGCGGGCAGTATTGGGTGCTCCGAGATCTGCACATGTAACACCATTGCTTCGCGAGCTACATTGGGTGCCGGTTTGCTTCCGGGTACAATTCAAGGTGTTGGTTATCACCTTTAAAGTCCTACATGGCATGGGACCAGAATACCTGAGGGACCGTCTTATCCCCATGTTATCGACCCGCCCCACCCGGTCATCCAGAGAGGCCCTGCTACGTACCCCATCAATTAGAGAATGTCATCTGATGGGGTCTAGGAGGCGGGCCTTCTCTGTGACAGCGCCCACGCTATGGAACAGCTTGCCCCCAGAGTTGAGACAGATCTCCTCCCTCCTCCTGACCTTTCGGAAAGAGCTGAAGACCTGGTTCTGCCGCCTGGCATGGGAGGGAGGGAGGGACAGTTCCTCCTGGAGATGGCTAATCCCTTGATTTTAATGTCCTTCTTTTAATGAATATCTTATCCATCTGGATTTATAATTATTCTTATATTGTTTGTAATTTTATCTATATATTTTAACTATTATTATCCTGTAAACCGCCCAGAGTCCCTATTCGGGAGATGGGCGGGGATAAATTTAAATAATAATAAATAAATAAATAAATAAATAAATAAATAAATAAATAAATAAATACACAGATCCAGATATACACAACCATGTTCAATGAATTTTGCTCCTGGAAACTGGGTTTTTATGCCATCCAACACTACAGCTCTGATATGGAAGCAACATTAATATCATGGATTAACATCATCAAGCAACTGCCATGGATCATCCCTTCAAAAGGGAAACATGCTGATTCCTACTGTGCTTCCCTGATCCCTTTTGCCCTGGCAAGACTTGGCCATGGGTTTGCTCAAGCTCCTTCCTCAAATCTGAAGCTAGAAAGATGCATCCCACATAACCAATTATTGTCTCAGTGTCAGCCCTTCAAGGTAGTCCAGACAAGAAGCACCAACCATGAGTACTAGCACTACCTTCATTGAAAGGTTACAGAATCTTGCAAGTCTGAAAGCATTTCTCCCCTCCTTCATTTTTACTTTCCAGAAAACTAGGGAGAGTCCCTTCTGAGCCGCTTCCCAACCCCCTTTTCCTTCTGTGGGCTGAGATACATTTTGCATGACCGTTGTCTAGTCTGGGGCTCTTCCTCCTGTCCCTCAAGCTCATTCCCACAGACCATTACATCCAAAGTATCTTAAACTTTTTGTTCTCAGGACCCCTTCCCACTTTTAGAAATTATGCACGACCCCAAAAGAGCTTTTGCTTGTATGAGTTATATTTATCGATATTTACCATATTAAAAAATTAAAATTGTTTCATTTGTAGAATATTTATTTATTGAATCATCAAAACAGCAATATTAAACTCATTAGATAATAACATAAATAAAATAGTTTTCATGAAAAAAACCTATATTTTTTAACAAATAAAAAATAATAATGAGAAAAGTGACATTGTTTTAAATTTTTGTAAATATCTTCAATATCTGGCAAATACTTTTGATTTTGTGGACCCCTGAGAGGGTCTTGGGAGACCCCCAGGAGTCTTCAGACCACACTTTAAGAAACACTAGTCTAACTCATGAGCAGGCATATCCCTGTTTAGTAAATTTATACCTGCGTATGTCAGGGCTGCTGAAACAGATCTTGGTCTGCTTAACCTAAAGTACACAGAAAAAAAGATGGTTACTGTGCCTTTAACTCCAGCTCAGTCTATTGGAAATACTTGCAAGGTTTTCAGGAATCCTGTGGTGATGACTGCTCATAAATGCATGTTATTAGTAATGACTTGCAATTAAAAATTTATAATGGTATCATACATAGGCACAATCCATCCCTGATAAAAACAGGTGGCAGTGAAGCTCTTAAGTGGCCTCTTTACTGTTACAAGGAAGCCTGTCTCAAGCAGCGAATCCAGTCAATGGTTCCATCTGGCTGAACTTTGTTTCGGAAAGTCATGTTCTGAAATCTAACAGAATGGGTGAATCAACAGAGAGTTAAAGCTGAAAGTGATATTCTAAGAAATGGTATGAAAGCTAAGAATGGAGTCACAAGCACTTGGAGGTGCCGGGGATGTGAAACACAAGATAATATACAGGACTACCTTGGGCTGGAAGCCAAGTTACATAAGCTTATTGCTTTCATTTCAGATCCATAGCTACCATAGTAGACATGGAAAATATAATGAACAGGAGATATCTACTCCTAAAGAATAATTCACCTTTTGGATCTCAAAACCCACTCATTGCATGTCACATTTACAGAAATATTCTCTCTCTCTCTCCCTCCCTCCCTCCCTCCCTCTCTCTCTCTCAAAATGTAAATGACTGAGCAATGAAAGGTATATTTTAAGAGTTGTTCTACAAATACCGTTGATTGTAATCCTTTATTAATTTATCAAATGAAGCTCCTGCTTCTTCGCCTCTCATTGTAAATGCTTACAGCAGCTGCTTGTTATTATTAAAGCTGCAATTTTCTCTCTCTGTACAGAACATGGTGTATTGAGTAATTATTCATATAATAATCTATACATCTCCTTAGATGCATTTGTGAACCGGCAGTAATTGTTTTAATAAATTCTAGCATGCACTGTAATTTGCTCCACAAAGCTACGAGCAGTGGGTATTAAAATGAACACACACTTTATCAAGTGAAATAAGTTAAATAAATAGTTCTTGTTATTTATATCCAAAGTCATATTTTCCAAATGGTGGAATTACTGGCAGAAATATTAGAACAGTTTTCATAGTCCTGAGCAAAACGTCTAGCACAATCTAGAGCTAAAGAATTTTATATATGTGTATACAGTATGTGTGTGTGTTTATGTGTATATATGCATACACACACATGGTATATTTTACTTAACTAATTACCAATTAATTAATACAAGGCTAATTTCAATTTTTAAAATAACCACAATAACATTCATCAGCCAGATTTCTTTTTCCTCGGGTCATGGGACTTCTCTTTGCAGTCCTTAATTAATGTCACAAATAATTGACATTACCAGTGTTCAAACTAAGGATTACAAAAAATTCCAGAGGGCAAATCAGCAGATTCATAAAAAGAGGAATGCTGCCAAAATGAAATCTCAGTAGTGCTTAGCCTTCCCTAGAAAAAAAATCCACTGTCCATTACGTGATCACATGACCATTTCAGGAAGCACTCTGTTGTATCCAAACTATTTTTTTTCTTAAAAGGAAAATAGAAAACATGCTTTGACCACCTTCTGGATTTTAGAATCTCCTTTCATCCAAAGTCTGATCTGTTGCTTTTGTTGTTCTTTTAATTTAAAAAAAGGAATGAAAATTTACTGGATTAGGTATTTGTTCCTTAAAGCAGGGAGTTAAATGAAGCAGACTTCTGAAGCCTACTAATTTCCAGTCCCCACCCATTTAAGAAGCATTTAAACTTATGCATTACTTTTTCTGATTCTAACACTGCCACTAGTGTTAAATTATCCTGTCCAAAAAACTTTTACCTGCTGTGGATTGGTGTAGTATCAGGTGGTGCAATATCCTTGTGATTACGGCATTGGTACATAAATTTGCAGAGGTGACTGTCAATCACTGATTGATAACCCTAACCCTAACCATAACCCATTTGGTGGAAAAAAGTGCAAGACAGCCAAAATAAGCAGACTGGTACATGAAACTCACTAGCGGCAAAAACGTTTTGGTTGGCAAAAAAGAAACAAGAGCCCAGGTCTGTGCAGATAGGAATAATCTTACCTCCTCTCTGTGAGGACAGAGTTCAGGAAAAGGGTTTTAATAAACATAGGGAGAGAGAAAGAGAATATCATTCATTTCATCTTCCAGGAAAATGGTGCATCAGGGAAAGGAAGATTAATTCTGACTCAGTGTTTTGTAGACTACAGTAATTACTTTTTTTTTTTTGAGATGGGTTGGTTGATATTTAATTAAATTACATAGGAAACAAAATTGTTAAACATCTACAGTCATGGGGCTGGGGGAAGAGAGTCAGCTGGCTTGTATTAAAAGTCACTCATACAGACACACAGTGACACACACACAATGAAGAGGTGGTGTGTTTCTTCCATCCCAGAACCATCACAATAATGTATATTTGATTAAACCTGGGTGATATTCAGATGAAGCTTTCTGAGAAACAATAATGAGAAACCAAAACTGAACATTCATGAATTATGGCTGCTCCAATGTAATGATTGTCTTTCCTGGGCTTCTGTCCTTTGTTTTGCCTCTTTCTCTCTCCTCTCCCCCCCCCCCCGCCCAATATTAACTAAGAAACATTCTTAGCATCTTTTCTGAGGCATGATCTGCCTTAATAGGCAAGAGGTCTGTGACAGCAAAAAGTTGCTGATGAATGGGTCAGAACTGAAAACCAGAAGGAGTAATCATCTACCTAGGAATTAATTTTAGTTACATTTAATGTTAAAATCTGACTAATTCCAGGAAGACTCACTCAAGTGATATCTCCTCAGAGAATCACTTCCTGATTTGCAGCATAATGGGAGTTGCTTTTCATTACTCAGGCAAAAAAAAAATGATTTTGCATTCAACTACATTGCAAAACGTGTCTGGGTGTTTGATTCCTAAGATCAGAAAGATAAGCTGAAGAAGCTGAGCTAGAAGGGAAAAAACCCTAATTGCTGCTATGCTGCATTAAAGAAATGCTGTTGATCATTGGGCACAGCACCTAAAAGGGATGTAAAGATAATCCAAATTTGTTCCGTATCAGTGCCACCTGATGCTCGCCTTTTTCTCCAGTCCATCAAATGTTATATAACTATTAAATTGGACACGATTGAACGGATAAAAAAATTAATTTAAAAAAACCTGAATAATAGATTGATGTTTTTATATGCAATTTTCCCTAACATATTCATTTGTGTGCAAATTTACCTAATACATGGTGTTGTTTACTTGCCTCAATACACACTGTTTTTAAGCAATGACTGCTAACACTTTATACAACTTTTCATAGAATATATTTTTCACACATTCATTTTATAGAGTTTTTTTTATATGCAGTTTTCTCAAATACACTTTATGTTTTTCAATTCTATATCTGTGCCTATGGAAATTTTGAGTTGAAAACAATGGATACTAGCAAGTTCAGTTCAGTATCTCAGTCCATTCTGTTATAATATCAGCAGCAGTATATTTACATTATTTCACTCTAAAAGGAATCTCTACTGAATTTATTTATATGCATAGGTAGTAAGAATATTTTTACATATATTAACACCATTTCACTATAAAAGAATTCTGTGCAGATTTCTTTTACACATTTAGTTACTACTAATGTTATTTTGACATTTCTTTGCTTCATTAATATAGCTCATCATTTTAAACAATGCTGTGGCCCCCACCCTCTGGAGTAGGTTACCCCCAGAGGTGAGGCAGGCCCCCACTCTCCGGCCTTCTGGAAGGGGGTTAAGACTTGGCTGTGCCACTGTCATGGAGGCTTGGGCTTGGAGTCCATGGGGGGTTCGGGCTCGGAGTCAGAGTCAGACGATGAGGATGGGCAGCCAGCCTCTGACGTAGAGATGGAGGGCAAGCAGACAGCTCTAGATAAATGGCCACCTGAGCAGTCAGAGGAGGCGGGGCTGGTCAGCGAGCAGCAGGCACAGGCACCGCTGATTAGTGAGGACAAAGACTCAGAGCTGCCGCCCCTTCCCAGTGCTTGAGAAAGGACAGCGGAAAGGAGAGAGGAACAGCAGAGGTCGGCAAGGCGAGTGAGAAAGCAGCCCCGCCCTCCTAAATAAGCTCCACCCAGTTCTGCCTCTATAAAAATGGAGCCACAAGCCCAGACCGTTCGTTGGGGACAACCGTCTTTTTACCGGACTCCATGTGCCTGGACTCTTGATCAGAAAACCTTGTGACTTGACTCTTGACTCTTGGACTCACTTGACTAATCATGTTTTGAACGTGAAACTCCCTTAAGGCAAGCTCGTGGGACTTTTGGGGGTTGTTTTTGTAGAGTGTGTGCATTTGCGCTCACGCTCCCTTGCCGCCTGTTTGTTACCTCACAAGTTTACCTCGCAAGTTTACCTCACAAGTTTCTCAGTGAAGTTTTACAACTGCCTCCCTGGTGTATTGCATGTGATTGGGCTGGGACAGGACAGCCAGCTCACTTGGGGTGGGAGGGGGGATTGTCAATCATGGGGGTGGTTAGCACCTTGATGTGGCCCTGGGAAATTTTATTGAGACAGTTGCTTTACCATCTTAGATTTTATATTTCATATTATTTTATATTTTTATATTTATATTTATGTATATTTATATTTTTATAATGAATCTGTTTTAATGATATTTTAAGCTTCTATTCTCTTGCTTGTAAACCACCCAGAGTCATTTATTGAGATGGGCAGTGAAGAAATGTGATAAATAAATAAATAAATAAATAAATAAATAAATAAATAAATAATTTTGAATTCTATTGGTCCTTGGGAAGGGCCTTTTGGCTAAGAGCAAGTGTGTAGGAAGGTCCTTTGTCAACAACCATTCATATACATTTTATCCTAATCTGTAGTTTGCTTTTCTGATAAATATTCTGATGAATATTTTCCCTATTAAAACAATTCTAATTCACACTATAAAAGTCACATCAACAGCAACTGATCCTTCAAAGGTCATTGATTTGCAAATAAATAAGTGAAATACCAATTCTTAATTTAAATCATTCGTTTTCATTATCCGGTAAATGATTACTAAAAAGTAAATAAATCTTACTGAATTATTGAAGTTTATTTTAATTAAACATACAAAAAACTTAAAATCATTTCAGAAAATGTACTCTGCATTTGTCTACAGGAAAAGTGCTCTGAAATTATAATGAATATTTAGGATCCAGTTCATATTTTGTCTTTTAAATGACAGTACAAGTAGAAACTAAACTTCTGATATTTAATCATATATAACACAATGAAGGGGGAGACAGAGCTGCAAATATACACTGAAAGACAAAGGGTACATTAGGAATGATAACTTTTTGGTAATTGGAAGCTGCACTGAACATTGGGAGAGAGCTTCAGCATAAATGGAAAAGCTAGGATTTTAGGAAAGGTGCCCTGAGGTTTTAGAAGATATTTATCAATTTCTTTATGTTTTAAAACTATGGCAAACTAATTAGGTTTCTGAGTGTTTTGCATTCTAATTAGATCCTCATCTACTATGTTTCATTGCTTGAAAGATACTCTCCTAGACCAATACTGGGACAGGCATTTAATTAAGTTTAATTATAAGCTGTCTCTGCCTTGTCCAAGTGCTACAATTAAATGGATGAGTTTTCTAGAGCATTCTTTGGGAGCATAAAGGGAGTCCTGTGAAAGAACTATCTAATCCAGCCTTCTGTGTCGGATATTGGCCAACCAGGATATTAAAGAGGCTCCCAAGAAGGAAAGAATTAACTAGTGCTTATCAGAAGTTTGTGTTTAAGGTATGCTGTCAGTGACCTAGCAGCCATCAAGTCTAGTAGCACTGATGGCCATTCCTCCATGAATACCTCTTGTCTCTTTTTAAAATCATCTCAATTGCTGGCCATCACCACATGCAGTGGCAGCAAATAAAATAGCTAACTATACATTCCATAAAAATCAACCCTGAACTTCCCCATGTTAGCTTGAATAAAGGGCCTGAGTTCTAGTAGTGTGAGGGAGAGAGACAAAATTAATCCTGTCCAGTTGAATTGAAGCAGGCCTATAGGTTCTTTACATAGCATTTTCCCCAATAATTTCCAATAAATCAGAGGAAATATTAGGTAAGTTCTATGTACAAGACCTAAACCAAATCCTTATGATTAATCACAGTCCATCAGTGTAAGCAGTACACTGCTTAGTGTCTCACTAAGTTTTTTCTAAAATATGTAAAGTACAGGCAATCCTCAGGCGGCCTTGGCAAGTATCTCATTTCACTTTCACAGCTCATGAAACATTG
The DNA here is from genome assembly GCA_023362775.1 of Charina bottae. Classification (NCBI taxonomy): domain Eukaryota; kingdom Metazoa; phylum Chordata; class Lepidosauria; order Squamata; family Charinaidae; genus Charina; species Charina bottae. The sequence continues at coordinate 65,606,065 of JALMGJ010000005.1, read as the reverse complement.
TTCCAAAGCTCTCCATTTAGACATGATAACTATTGATTGTTTACAGCAGGGTGAGATCTCTGATGCCAAGAAGAATCTGTAGGATATTATGTGATAATCTTATCCTATCAGCTCTATATTAGAATGCTTCTGAGAACACTAACTATCCCACAATGGCTGAAACTCCATACCTAAATCTCACGGAAACAATCATTTATAAGTATGCCCCCCCTTCCAATGTATCAAAAAAGTACCTGAAAGCAGGAAGCAGCAGTGATGTGGCTGCTTTGAAATCAGTGATAAAGTTTGGTCAGGTTACATTTTTGATTTAATTATTTAAATTTAATTTTTAAAATAGCAATGATGTGTATTGTTTTATTTACTTCAAAATGTGAAAATCAGTCTGGATACATTGTAAGCTCTTCTCATTCTACTAAGTGGGTTCCTGGTCCCCTGCCTTTGAAAACTCTGCTGTGATAGCAGTAATGAGTGAGCATATATCCCACCCTTTCACTCTGTTCTTCAACCCAAATAAATCAAACTATTATTAGTAACAGTATTTAAAGGTACTGATTAAGTGTGAGGCAGTGGGACTTGAACATTTGCTATAATAACTGCTCCTGTTTTTCTCCCATGGACAAAACAAAACAAAATAGATGCTTTATATGTTTTTTTTTCCATTGGTGGGCAAATTGCCAGATCAAAAAGTATGGATTTAATCATAAAAATGGTTCAGAGGGAAAGGTGAAAACTTCTGGTGCCCTGGTCAATGATACGCATATCCTATCCTATAACTGTTGTTATCATTTTACTCAAAGGATAGATCTGAATGTCTGTTTTGTTATCATTCTACAGTCTAAAAGCAATTTGAAACTAACATATATCAAGATTGAAACTGAAGTTTTATGATGCATGTTAATAACAGAAAATGTTGCAAGGACTCTCAACTGATCTTTACCAGTTAAATTACCCAGTGCTGCTCTTGTTGGACAAGTTTTATAGTTTGCAGAGATAACACCCAAGACTTAAATTCAGATAGAAATGCATATGTTGATGATAGAGATAGAGAGATGATAGAGAGATAGAGATAGAGAGATAGATGAGAGAGAGAGAGAGAGAGAGAGAAAGAGAGAGAGAGAGAGAGAGAGAGAGAGAGAGAGATAGATAGATGGATGAGAGAGAGAGAGAGGCCCTATATAAAGAGCTGTATCAACTTCATCTGTATTTAACAAATATTAAGACTAGTTTCATTTCTGCCAATCTTTTATCTCAGTTGTAGACATCAAGAGCATGTTACATGAAGGGCACAGGAACCAAAAAATCCTTATAAATCACAACTAGTTGGGCTTCCTGTGGAAAATGGCCGACTGAACAACTTTGCCTGTGAGCTGCATGGGCAGAGCTGGCAATGTGGAGTTTTTTTCTGGGCACAGACTGGTCTTTCTGTAGCCCCAAGTGTTTTTATGGATTAAGGAAAACACGAAGAATTGACCCATTTGTCCTCCAGACAGTGAGTTGCAGCCAGGAGACCGTAAACAGTGTTTGCGATCGAGCGGTAAGACTACACTCGGAGGCTGGGATTTAATCTTGTCTAATCCACATTCGCATTCCCTTATTAAAGGGAACTAAGTCGTCGCCTTTCCATATCTTAATCACCCAATTTGTTTTTAAGTTCTGTATCTTAAGAGAAGCTTTTTGCAGTAAGAAGAAGCAGAATCTCTCGGTAATTATAATTATAATTATTTTTGGAACTTCTTAATTAAAAAAAAAGTTTTGGCTTTCTTCCCCACCTGAGTTATATCTAAAGTGATACAGTAATACTGCCTTTCTGTTGTTATCTTTTTTGGCTAAATTCCAAGGATGAAGTGTTTTCTCTTCTAGTATCTATTATTATTTTAAAAAGTACTTTCTGTTTTCTTTTCAATTCTCTGCCTGAATATTGTCTTTTTTTAATTTTGGATTAATTCATTAACCTCTATCTTTGTGAGTTAACTTTTTAGGGTGTGCTATAATTTACTGTTTGAATAATGGAAGAGTTTAAAGAAGATTTAAGAAAATTACAATGTCAGCAAGAAAATATCCTATTAAAGTGCTGTAAAAATATTATACAGAGTATTTGGGACATTAGAAATGAGATCTTGGTTAAAATAGAAAATAATATGAGAGATGAAGAAAACATGGGAAAAGATGGCATTTTTGCTGTTGTGGACGAAGACGAAGGGCTCTCGGCTGATAACTTTGGACTGATGTTTAATGTTTTGACTGTTGCGATCAATGCTTTGGAAAAAAAATATGTGCTGTGGAGGAGTTTCTTTTCTCTTTCGCTGGAAACTTTGTTATTGTACATCTGTCAAAAAAAAGTGCAGTGGGTTTGATGTCGAAATGTTTGCATGCTCTGGTATATTTTGAGAAAGGGTAAAAATTAAGAATATTTAATTGGATTGATAATGAGGTTGATCTGACTTGCAGGATTTTTGATTTCTAAGACTTAAAAGATATTTTGTATTTTGTATTCTGGTAATATTTTATATTGTTTTTTAAGTATAATTGGGGTTGGGATGTTTAGTTATATAAGTGGATAATTTATGGAAATTAAGAATATATAATTGGATTGATAAAGAGATTAATATGATTGTTTTATAGGGTTGTAGATTTGCAAAGTTTAAAGGATATTGATAAGATATAATGTTCTACACTGTCTTTAAGATTTAATAGAGTTAAGATTGTTTATTATAAAGGTAAAAGATTTATCTGTTTTCATAAAAAAATGCTTTATATTGTCTGTGAAATCTAATAGAGTTAAGATTGTTTGTTAGTTTTTTAATCAATTTTGGATTGATTTCAACCTCTATCTTTGTGGGGGACATTAGAGATGAGATCTTGGTTAAAATGGTAAATAATACGAGAGACAAAGAAAAGATGGGAAAAGATGGTGTTTTTGTTGTTGTGGACGAAGACGAAGGGCTCTTGGCTGAGAACTCTGGACTGATGTTTAATGTTTTGACTGTTGCGATCAATGTTTTGAAAAAAAAAGTGCTGTGGGGGAGTTTCTTTTCTCTTTCGCTGGAAACTTTTTTTTTCTCTTTTGCTGGAAATTTTGTACTCTGTGAAGTTATTGTACATTTCTCAAAAAAAAAGTGCAGTGGGTTTGATGTCGAACTGTTTGCATGCTCTGGTATATTTTGAGTTAAGATTGATTATTATAAAGGCAGAAAATGTATTGATTTTTTTTATAATTTGATGTGTAGTATGTAGACAGAAGTATATAGAATAGTAGTAAAAGAGGGGAAAATAAAATTATTAAATGGATTAATTTTAAAAGGAAGGGAGTGAAGTAAAAGATTAAATATATGCATATATATATATTATGTAAGGGGAAGGAGCAGGTCTATTAGAGATTTGTACTGTATATTGGAGGGATTTATAGAAATAATGTGATTAAGGTTTGACTTAGAGGAGGGGTTTGTTTGTGGAAATTGCTGTATATTCTTGCTGTGAAAAGCGGGAAGCTACCTGTTTATATGTAACTTTATTCTTTTTGTTTTTGCACTTCTAATGTTTTTCCTTTTGTATGTAGTGTTTTTTTCTTTTTTTGTAGTTTTTATCTTTGGTCTAAAAATAAATAAATAAATAAATAAATAAATAAATAAATCACAACTAGTTGGTTATCACTTTTAAATGATAGCACAGGGCCAGGTTATTTGAGGGACTGCCTCTCCCCCAGACTATCTGCCTGTCCCACTAGGTCAGTTATGGGGTACTCCAAGTCCCCCTCAACATGACAGCTCAAAGGAGTGCCTTCTCGGGAGCCACCCCAACCCTTTGGAATAGCCTTCCATCTGAGACTTGAGGAGTCCCTACCCTTTTAGCCTTGTGGAAGGCCCTGAAAACCTGGCTCTTCCCTCAAGCATTGGGTAGGACGGGGGTTGAGTCAGGTGGCTGATAGTCCAGTTAGTTTGGCCCCTGGTGGGAAGGGTTGTTGTTGTTTTTCTATTCTTGTTTCTTACTGGTTGTTGTGAGCCACCTAGGACCACTATATGAGATAGATGGCCATATACTGTATGTTAGTTAATTAAACCAATGAAAAGTTCTGAGGTGGTAGCCATCATATATGATTCTTATGAGAAGTTAACACACTGTTGCTCCTAACAGCCAGGACCAGCTACCTCTTAACTTCCTTTATGGACATTCAACTTCCATTTCTACCAGAAGGGCAACTAAAAAGGTTCCCAACATTGGAGGAATCAACAGAAAAATTACAAAATTATTATACAGATTGGAGTTTTTAATTTTATAATAATTCAACCAGGTGGAAAATCATTTATTTTGCTTCTACCTGTATTTTTTCCTCTGCTACTTAAATCCAAACACATTTATTATGAAAAAAAAATTGACAGTGGTGGCAAATTACACTGTTTTCCTATAACCCTCATAATTAAAAATAATACCAAAAGGCTATAGAAATGCTGATTTTGCAATATAAAAATAAATACAGTGAAATAGGTAGAGAATAATAGAATAGAATAAACGCCTTACAATATCTTCTATAAAACAATATTGGAGTACAGACTAATAATTACCTGACAGCAATCTAAATGGCCATAGCAATGCTGTGCTGAGTTGTCTTCCAAGTGACTTTGAATATACTAACATACAAATCTATGGTCTACTAAAAACATCTTTCATGGCATGCTTATTGTATATATGATACATAAATCTGGTTTAGTAGCCCTTCTTAGTACATGAATGGCACATGGATATTATTTTTATATCTGATCTGAAAAATAATCTCTGTAGAGGGAGACAAAGGAGGTGTCTCATCTGTAAATAATTGCGATCCTTTCACTGTCAGTCCAATGCCTCCATCCACCAAATTGTATTTTGAAGCGGCTCTGCACCGCTGCTTTGCAACACACTAAACTGTGTGTTGCAACACACTAAAATGTCACGACACACAATTTGGAAAGCTATGATTTAAGTGTTATTCAGTTGGTATTTCAGAGAAGTTGCCCATGATCCATGAGGTGATGAACAGTTATCCAAATTTGCAGTCACTGATAGTCCTGAACTTCATGCATTTATCTGACCCCTTTTCCAAAACTGTCTAATATGATAACCAGCACCACATGGCAGCAAATAATTTGCCATTATTTATATGTTGTGTAAAGAAACACTTTTTATATATATGTAGGAATATCCATTGCTTTATTTCCTTCCTGGGTAAGCAATGCTATGCAAAGTGCAGAAAATAAGAAGGATGCAAACAATAGAAGTTAAAGGTCATAAGTAAGAGAAAAGAAAAGAAAATATAAATCTAGTTTACATCAACCCTATTAATTATACCTCTTTAAATCTTTCTAACCTTGCAAAAGATCTTTGTTTCTACCATTTTTGCCCACTGATTCATTCACTGAGAGTCAAAACAGGCAAGATGGTGATTGTGGCATTGCAGTGCAAGCCCTGCCCTTTATATACACTTTATAATTATGGGTTAATGTTACAGGCTTGTACAAAGGGGCAGAGCTTATTTTACAATGTCACAACTGCCATCTTGCCTATTTTGATCCCCTCTGAGGACACCACTATTCTCTTGTCTTTCTTTTTGAAATTTTCATCAACTCATTAATTAATATACAAGTATCAATAACAGTAATCAATGGTGTAAATCATGAAGCAAGCTAAGAAGTTGCAGTAATGTCTGTCTAATCAGTTAAAAGTCTATCTTTATTTACTAGATCATTGAAAACTTAAACACTAGGACTTTATGTTAAGGGAAACCCAAATTTTGAATGTGGTACATTTAGTCTTAATTATATTCACTCTGCTGGTGGCTTCTTGTTTAGCCCTTTCCACTCAATTCCAAAATATTGTTTTAATTTATGTCCATCAAAATTGCTCTATATTTTCTGCATTCTCCATGACTACATCCTTGCAACTATCTTCTTCTCAGTATGTGTATGTATGTGTATGTGTGTTTGTGGGTGTGTATATATATGTATATATACATATATATACACAATATATATACACAATATATATACACAATATATATATAATAATATAATATAATAATAATATAATATACAGTATATACTGTATGTATGTGTGTATGATTGCTTTATCTTATCCTCTCTTTTTCAGCAATTATTCCTTTATATGCAATTATTTTCTGATCCATAGATTCTTTTACTTCATTCTTCTATCAAGCATCCCACTCATTCTTTCCATTAGTGTAACTCAACCCACATCTATGATACTTTGTAACATAATCCTTTTCATTCTATTCAAAATAGCTTCTACATTATCTTTCCTTATATCTACTTTACATTTATTCTGATCATTATTCAAATATTATTTTCATACAGAACTCATAGTTCCTCTTCCTGCAGTCATTCTACTGTTAGACTCATTTCTTTCATTTTCCTTTCATGTCCATTTTTCCTCAAGTTTTTAAGTTTTCTTGACACAACCTAATAATGGTCTGACTCAAATCTCATCTCACCTCTGTCAATTATTTTTGCAATATCTTTGTATAAACAGTCAAAACATTCATGTTTTTTAAATTCATTCCTGAGCTGGTATAGTACAGACAAGTAGACTTTTTCTTAAAACATGTATTCAGAACAGACTAAGCTGAGCACATAGCAAACAATTCATCAAACAATTCATCAAACAATCACAATCACTTATTCAATCGTCGGTCTCTAAAGGCCTATCATTTTTTTCTGTGTTTAACTTGTTCTCATTCATCTACTCATGTCACCTAACAGAACATGTGTGTGTTCAAACAGAGAGGGAGGGAGGGAGGGAGGGAGAGCGCTACACAGCCTAGATTGCATTCATTCTGAGTTTTGCATAGATTTCCTCCAAACTCATCCCCAGTTCTTTCATTATCACAATTCACCATAATTCCAAATGCAACATTCCCTGGGATGCAACATGCAACTATCATCAGCCTTTGAATTTCTTCTTTTATACATATTCACAGCAACATAGATGATATCAGTTCACACATTCAGTCACATATTTTAGCCCATTCATTCATGATTAAACCCTCACCTTTATGAGAACTCCATGTCACAAGATCAGAACATTTTCATTCAGATTTTTATATCTTTCTCTTAGGTTCACAAACACAGAAAAATTCTTCATTTCATTTCATCTGCTATTTCATGCTGTTTACCACATTCTCTTCTTATGTCCACTGTCTCCAATTTCTTTTTACTCTTTTTGCTTATCCCCAAAGGGGATATCTACTGTATATACCTAAGCATAAAACATTATTATTGAGAGACAAGTGATAGAGCCACACTCCACTCAATAAATTCTATATTTATTGTGCACTTGGTACATAAATATTTTTAAAGACTGGTAATAGAAAATTAATAATAAATGGTAAACTCTAATAATGAATATGATTAAATGAATATGTTCAAAGGTCAGTAATTATCTGTCATTTTTATAAATTACTCATGGGAGCCTTTAATAAAATGAAAAGGCCAAAACCTAAGAAAAATGTAATTACTGCTGATAAACTTTTCTGTCCTACTGCAACTAAAAATATCAGGAATGCCAGCCACATTAGAAATGAGCCCTGTTTTTTTAAAGTACAGAAAGCTAGAAAACAATTTCCCAGAGTTGTGGAGTACACAAATTTACAGTCTAAACCTGTATACATTTACTCAAGAGGAAGGCCAAATAATCTTGACAGGGTTTACTTTTAAGGACATGCACAGAGAATTCTAGTTCCTGAAACCAGGAGAGACACATACTGCAACTGAAATCTTGTTAAAAGAAAAGGGAATACTGCAAATCTACCTTGAATCACACAGCTTCTTACATGGCTCAGTAGTGGTTTTGGAATAAATATTTGGCTTTTGTAGCTGCAGCGTACACAGGGAGAGGCAAAGTTGCAGCTATACAAGTCTACGGAAGATTCATAAACTTAAGGAATCACAACTATACCTTTTTTTAAACTCCCACATCCTTTCAATGGTGTCTCAGCTCCCAAATCACTTTGAAATGTGCCAGGATGTGCAGAAACATGGAACAGAAAAAAAAGGGCTGCAAGGCAGCAACCAGGAGAAGGTGAGTAAAACAATCTGAATATCAAGAAGTATTTCTCCAGTAAAAATGTGTATAAAAATACATTGGTTAAGTGAAATTGCCCACAAAAGAGACAGAGAGGAATGGATGGGGGTGTTTTCATGCAGTAGGTAAAATATAATGCATGCATACTTTGGGTTTTTTGGGGGGGGAAAAGTACAGTCTGATTTCTCTGTGCATGTCCTTAAAATTAAATGTAGAAACAAAAAATGTGTTTGAAACAATACAAATGTGACAGAAAATGAAGGGGATAGACTTTTCCATCCGTCATTTTTCTGGAGACTGGCACTTCTGACTTAACACAATGCACGTGGGTTCATAGTCCACACAAGCCCAATTAACTCGATAAAAATAGCTTTGGCACATTATCTCACTAGAATACTTGTATCTGTGATATTTTCTTTTTTCTAATTGTCTTGAACTTAATGGTGTCAGAGGGAGGAAAAATCAGAGTAAATTAAATCAGTCAACAATAAAGATCAAGGATATGAAGAAACTGGGATGTTCAGGTGGACGGAGTGAAGGCAGAAAGTTCAAAGAATATTGGGCTGAATGTGAAAAACACAAATGCACATACAATTTATTAACTGTACCCCATTCTTTCAATAGAGCAATGTCCTTGAAAAGAATCTCTGTTATGTGATACTTTGAAAAGAACTCAAAATAGAAACCTTTCAAAATATCAAAATAGAAACCTTTTAGAACTATCACAGTAGGTCTCAAAAGATATTTGTCAGTTTCATTATAATTTTAGGTGAAGTATCACAACATGCTGCTTTAAGTAAACCTCCCTGGTATTCATTCTCTATGTACTATCTCACCCGTGTCTCATTTTTATATAAAGAACACATTGTTGTAAGTTATAGATGGAGGTGAGTTACAGGTTTTCTACCAAAGTTTTCCTCTTAATAAAGTGAAGGGAAAGAAAAAGAACTATCATTATAAAAAGATTAATTCTGAGTATATCCAGGACCTTCACTGCATTCAGGAGGATTTTTCATATTGCCATTTGCTCTCTCATGAGGAACAGTGTAGTAAGACACAGAAGCTGAGTGAACTACATATGATGATTACATGCCATGAAGTCATTGTCAACTTATAGCAACTACATATATAGATTTCCTCTATGATGATCTGTCCCTAACCTGGTCCTACAACTCTTCCAATGGAGCTACATACGTAATTGTTTAAAAAAATATTGCAGTGAGTTCCCTAAATGCATGGGAATTGTTTGAGGCAGGTACTAACTTTCTGTAAGCCCTTCAAGGTAGTCCAGACAAGAAGCACAACTATGAGTACTAACTCTATCTTTATGGTAACAGAATCTTTCAAGTCTGAAAGTATTTCTCCCCTCCTTTACTTTTACTCTGCAGAGAACTAGGGAGGGTCCCTTCTGAAATGCTTCCCATGACCCCTCTGCTTCTGTGGGCTGAGATATGTTTTGCATGATGGTTGTCTGGTCTGTGGCTCTTCCTCCTGTCTCCAAAGGTCATTCCCACAGACCATTACATAACTATTCCCTTTGGCAACTTATAAATATAAAGAACGTGACCTGTGTCCTTGCTTCCATCCAAGTGGAAACCTCTGGTGAAGGAAGCTTCCCTCCCTCCTCCCAAAAGCTTAACATTTAGAGTAGGTGTTCCAGGCAAGCCTAAAAGGGGATTGACCAATTCCCAATCTAAACCCATTTCAGACAAGTCTAGGGAAGCCAATGCTCTGCAAATACATTACTGGCATCTCTTCAAAAAATGCCCTGCTGCTCTCTTTCCTACCCTGCCTTTGGCACCATCTGCTGAATATGGTGCTCCTCCTTCTTACTGCTCATCTTCCTATTTTGGAGGCAGTGTAGTGACAAACTGACCAATCTATATTGGAATAAAAAAATTCCAACTTCCCCCTGAAGGGTTCCAGCCATGTCTTCACTACCATCTGAAATTCAGAATGGCTCTGAGAAAGATAGGCCAAAACAATCCAGTCTTGAACCCCATCCTACCCTGTGGGAAGATGCTAATATGCCCACATCTTCTGCTCTGTCCAGTATCCTATCCTAGACTTCTGGCACAGAAAATACAAGCATGTTAGGCCCGCCTATATCAGAGCTGCAGCAGAAGCAGAAGGATAGACCTTCTACTTCTTCAAGCTAAGGTTCCAATCTGAATCTACCTTCCCAAGTTTGCTGTAGGAAGAGCATCTTGTCTCACACTTATCTACCCAAACCCTACAATATTTATCCAAAACACCTTCTGAGGCTCTTTTCCAGAGGGGTTGCCAAAAAGGTAAGGTGGGTGGACTCAGAAAAAAAGCATTTTTCAACATTTGTCTGTATGGTAAGTTCTCCCCAGAAAGTTTCCTCTGGCACCAACAAAATGCCCCTTTGGCATTGTGGAAAACCATTTTAGAATTATTGGGGGGATGTCTGCTAGTTTTATTGTGATTTTATTACTGAGGGGTTTTTTACTTTTGTTTTTGCTGCTGTTTTTAACTCAGTTATACTGCTGAAGCTGAAGCTCAAATACTTTGGCCACCTAATGCGAAGAGAGGACTCACTGGAAAAGACCCTGATGCTGGGAAAGACTGAAGGCAAAAGGAGAAGGGGACGGCAGAGGATGAGATGGTTAGATAGCATCACCGATGTAACGAACATGAATTTGAGTAAACTCCCGGAGACAGTGGAGGACAGGAAGGCCTGGCGTGCTATGGTCCATGAGGTCACGAAGAGTCGGACACGACTAAACGACTGAACAACAACAAATACTGCTGATATAAATGTTCCCTGCATAGGCCAGAGAACTAAGATTGTAAGGCCATCAAGGAACCAACCAATCAAAGGAACAACAATAGGTGTAAAATTCAGTTACTTAAAGTCTTTCAAATAACATGTAATCTGGCTATAAAAGTCCATGTTCTAGTTGCAAAACACTTTCCCTTTAGAGACAATTCATGTCTCTCTTGAATCCTCATTTTCATTATGCAGACACCTTTACCTTAAGCACATCTTGTCAGTACCTGCTATTGATTTCTTACACCTTAAAGTATTTAGATGGTGAATAATGAAGATTGGTACACACGTTTTCCCCTGTGCTTAATTATTTCATGCTATTTAAGTAATTTCATGTACTACAGAGATTACAGGTCTCTATCAATGAACTTCAATAGCAATTCTAACATCCATATACTCATTTTTCCCTTCCCTTTGGTTTCCACGGAATACACACAACGCTATCTTAGCATTAATTGTCAAGGTTAGTGGGGGAAAACCTTTAGGAGGTTTTAAACTGGTTTTTAAATTTAATTCCCCTGGTTCTGTTTGCTGGTTAGATTTCTTAGCAAAGCCCCACTACTTCTAAAAATGTAGGAAGGGAGGAAGGGGAGAAAAACACAACCTTTATAAGAAGTTAATATTGGCATATTGCACAGATAGTTTCATTATGTCATTAAGTCATCAGATTATATTAAGCTTGATATGAGAAGTTAGATATTTCTCATGTCTATTCTATTCTTCATTTGATTTAGCAAAACAATAAAGTTAGAGTCCAGATTCCTAACTGTTGTGGCCTGTAAGGCAGAGATGGAAAACCTATGGATCTCCAGATGTTCCTGAAGAACTGCTTATAGTCTCAGCTAGGTGAGGGATGCTGATGACAGATATTGTAAGAAATAACAGTAAAAATGGTACAATGAGAGGTATAGTTTAACAACATCTAAGGGTCACAGGTTCCCAATTTGTGCTCTGAATTTGCCATGAGGACAAGCTCAACTCTCAATTAAATTGTTCATTTCTTATTAAACGGCTTTCAGATTATTCCTTGGTAAAATAGACCAGAAACAGCAGTTCCCTTCATTTCACTTTTTAAATGGCTCGACCTAGTCCCTATGACTCAGTTGCTGCTTTCCCTGTCTTAAAATGCCTTTATCTCACTGGGTCTGCAGTAGAAAAGTTAAATTCTTTTGCCTTATAACTTCAAAGTAAGGACACATTTGACCTTGACTTCTGATGATTGCATGGACAAATCCATGACATTTTCTTGGCAACAGTACAGAAATAGTTTGCTACTGCTTTTTTCTAGGATGTTTTTTTCAACTTCCCAATCAAAGTTACATCCCTGGGGTTTCCAGTGGTCTCCTATCAAAGAATTCATCTGGTTAGCCCTGCTTGGCTTTTTTCAAGACCAACCAAGTTCACTGGGCACTGCCACCAGTTATAGGCAGTGCTTAGAGATGATAAAATCTGGTAAAACAAATTAGACAATACCAAGGAGTCACTCCTATAGTTTCAACTAACCTTTGGGCACTCTATCCTGCACTCCCCAAACCATAGGTTAAGTGTTCCAAGCCCCTCCAATAGTTACTGCAGAGTTGTTGTTTTTAAATGCTAAAGAGAGTAAATAATTGATAGTAATATAATTGATAATAGTTAAGTGCATTAACTGCATTGAATTAAATTAAATCAATGGGGGAGAGGGATAAGAAATTACATTGACATGCAAACAGAATACATTCCCAGCTTGCTTTTTGTTTCTTTAGCAGAAACCATGCTAAGGTCCTGTTTAATTTTCAACAAGCAATACAGAAGAAATGGAGAATACATAAGAGAAGGAAAGCAATTAATTTAGCTCAAAGTTGCTGCATAGGTGACAAGGCTGATACATAGTTTCTGATTCCTTGAAACAAAGAAGACTTCTTTTTGTTTTAAGATTAGAATGGAATTTCTCCATTATGGCCATTCTACACATTTTAAAATAATGGGGAGAATTATTCATCTGACAGCAACTGATCATTATATCCTGATTCTACTGTCACACCCTATTGGGTCATCCTGTCAACTGTTTTCTAGAGGAGGGCTGGAGCTGGTAATTAATTCAGAATGAGCCTCGTGCTGTTGTGCATCGCTTCCACTGGTTTCAACAAATCTCCCAAGATTTTGCAAGGTTTACAGACACACTATCAAACATGACCTATAATTTAATTTATAACATATAATATTTTCCTGATAGCTTGTAGCCCAGGTACTCCAGGTTCCACTTTCAGATCACCAGTTTCTTTCCCCAACCCCCTGACTTGACACCTATGTGCAGTCATGACTAACTAATTCACAAGATCAGTCGTGATTACCAAAACTGGATAAAGATGTTCAAAGGTATATCTTTAAGATACTGCTATTAAAATAAACTGGCTTCACATCTGCCAAGTTTCTCTAATTTTCCTGATTTGGAATGGGGTCATTTAAAGCATGTAATCTGAAAACAATTTGTTCTAATCGTGGTACCATGCTATTTGGAGAAGAAAGGACTCTAAAATCTTCACTTGCAATTCCTACCATACATCTCAACCATATCCTTAAATTTCTGTCTGGCTGGATTTTTCACATATCTAAAATATCTGGGATTTTTAATCCTGGGCAACAACAGTGGCAGGAGGACACACATGGAGGAAATAAATCACACATACACAGTACACACTGTCTCAGATTGGGGACATCAATCAATATTATGGTCCTGGCACCAGAGTGTAGAGCAGTGTTTCTCAACCTTGGCAACTTTAAGAAGTCTGGACTTCAACTCCCAGAATTCATGCTGGCTGGGAAATTCTGGGAGTTGACATCCACCCTCCTTAAAGTTACCAAGGCTGAGAAACACTGGTGTAGAGGATGAGCAGTATGTATAGAGGTGATGCTATATAGGCATGCTAAAAGATGCAGTGCATCAGTCTGGGATTTGGGTAAGGGTTTCATAGAAAGATGAAGACAAAATTCTTAAATTTAGCCTAGTACAGAGAGCTTTCCAAGAGAGTGATTAATTAGACAAACTACTTATTACTCCAAACTTGAAAGCCTATAAATTAGATTTTTTTTTAAAAAAAAAATGGCAACAAACTGTTCCTCCAGCCTGGGCTTTTCTAATTTAGAAGAGAGATTGCAATACTGAGTCTCCTCTGTGTCTTCTCCCCACAGCACTTCTTTTCACTGAAGCCAAATCTGTTGGTAAAATTGTTCAAGTGAGTATATCATTGTATACTAAC